>WWET01000142.1:157731-201101 GCA_011038615.1 Limnodynastes dumerilii | reverse complement strand
ACCTAAACTTCCACCTGCATTGACTTGCCCTATCTGGCCGCACTCACTTCTGGCCTTATGTATATTAGTTGCGTATATTACTGGCCCTAACTCTGTAAGTGCGCCCACTTTCCCGCATCTCAATGCCTCCCCCCGCCCATTTCTATGCAAATCCTTAGGTCCGTATATTTCCACCGCACTTAGGGTCGCATTAGTCTCCGCCCGATTCACAAGTCCGTCCCTTAGCCATTTCCGTCCTTAACTTTAACGTAGATGGCGTATCACTATTACTAAGCATGCGCAGATGATGCAAAATCGATCCGACCCTAATAATACGCATGGAACTTTAGTTAAAACCGGATCTCTGAATACGGCCCATAAAGTTTAGCAAGTATTCCTAGTAACGACACTGGCACAGAATATATAGCAAATTCCTTATATGAATGGGATCCACAGTTGATACAAGTTCCAGTGCAGTGCGAGTTATTCCGCCAGAGTTGCATTAAAGTTGTGCAGCGTTAAGTCTCTTCAGAACTGGGTTATTCACCTAAAATAACAGCCCATTCTTATAACATCCTATTGGAGTGGGATGGGGGTGGGGGGCTGTATTAAGATATCCCCCTAAATCTCAAAATAACTTTTTGTATTTGCAATTTGGTATATGTCCGACGTTTGGGGTAAATTCCCGGCAGTCTGGTTGGTCCTGGTGGTATTGGACAATCAAGGTGCAATTTTGCGGCTCCCAACTGTGTGTTGCACAGGGTGGAATCATTGCCTGACCTCCTGTTCAGTCCTTGTACTGATAGACACTATGGTCTGTATTCAGACTTAATAATATACGCATACCGTGTGTGTAAGTTAGCCGTTTTTAGCAATCTGCGCATGTGCGGCAGATCTTACGCATTGGATATCCCTACACAGAGTTGATTTCCGAACGTGTACAACTTTGTACTAGAGGGCGAGACTATACTCTGTATTTGGGAGAATATGTAATGTGGGTGGGGGGAGGCATTTAAATTGTACATTATGGGGGTGGTTATGCACTTCCGCACAAACGTTTGCTAAGTCTGCACAACAATACACACGGTGAAGGTAAGTTAGGGCTATGGCACTCAGATATCAGCTAAATTCTGTCCATCATGGGAGTGCACTGGCCACATAAGTGCAGACTTTTGTTATTCCGTGCCTTCTTAAAGCACTATTAAGTCTGAATCAGGTTTAATGTTATTAGCAATGGGTTTTGCCGGCTGTAACAAGTTGAAGTGGCTGCTTACTGTGTCTGCATATAGTTGTGGATCCAAATAACAGCCAGTTGCTGGTTATATGGAAAAGTCTGCAGTCTCAGGATTTAGTTATGTTTAGTGCCTTGACGCGTTTCACCGGACATTCATCAGAAGCGTATAGTAACTGTGAGCCTTTACCCCCATGAAATAGCTGGAGGTGGTTACTTTATTAGGTCTCAGGTTATTTGTTGGAAATTGCATAATCAGCTCAAATATAAACATCATACAAATCATAAAAAATTTGGTAAAATCAAGTTATATAAAATACATTAAAAACATGGAATTGTCACATTCATGTATTTTTGATAACATGTGTATACTTGAATGGAACTTTACGCCTTACCTAGAAACATAGAAAGTGACGGCAGATAAGAGCCACATGGCCCATCTAGTCTGCCCATTTGTTAATTCAAAACTATACTGACCCTAGACCCTATTTACCCTCAATTTGGTTTACAATTTAGGATACCCTTATATTTATCCCAAGCATGTTTAATTTGTTCTACTGTATTGGCCTCAACCACCTCAGATAGGAGAATATTCCATTTATCTATCACCCTTTCAGTGAAGTATTTTTCCGCACATTTCCTTTGAATCTACCACCCTCCAGTTTATATCCATGCCCTTGTGTTCTATTACACCTTTTCTTTTGAAAAATGGTACCCTCCTCTAGCTGGTTACAACCCTTGATGTATTTGAAAGCTGCTATCATGTCCCCCCTCTCCCTTCTCTGGGAGCACCTTCATCCTGTTACCTCTTCAATTATACGTGTTAAAATGTATTGGAACACCAATGAATGAAAACGCATTTTGTCCTCACCGCTGCATATCAAACACTACATTCTACTAATTCTAACCAAGAGTTATTTATTTATTTTTAACAGGTCAGATTGCTTTATACAATTATAAAACAAGTCTAGGTAAAAACAAACAAAGTGAGTGTGTAAGAGGGCCTTGCTCACAAGCTTACAGCTTATAGGACTCTGGGATTTGATACATAATGGAAAGTGCTATTTTACAAAATGGAGTATCCAGGTTGTACAGTAAAAGAAAGGCCAAATGTGGTTATAAATAGGATAGATGAATTTTGAGAAGTAGGTTTAGGAATTTGGTAGCTTGTCGAAAAGGGAGGTTTTAAGGGAGTGCTTGAAAGTTTGGAGAGTAGAGCATAGTCATAATGGGCAGGGAAGGTTTTCCAGAGAGTGGGTGCAGCCCAGGAGAAGTCCTGTAACCAGGAATCAAAGCATTTATTAAGTGAACAGTCAGAATTCTGCATCTCTTGTCTTGATTGATGTGTCCTTATTGTCACCCAGATCTCCCCCCCTTCAATTCACTGTTACCTGAATACTGGTTTCACTGTGAGAACCCAGGAAGAAAAATATTTTTTCTTTGTATAAGAACTGTTTGCTCATTCCTATGGCTCTAGCTTCCTGAATCCTTGGGGCCTTATGCGGAGTTGTGTTTATTTTTTTATTTGTGGTTAAAGCAAAAAAAAATGTAAAACAAACAACATAACGGCCTAATTCTCAGCGATGCATCGTCCTCACTAATATCTTCCTCATTAGTACTTACCCTGGTGGTGGGGCAGAGGGAAGTCAATAATGAGAAATGAATAGTGCTTTATAGCATAGGAGCAGGATTGTGTAAATTCACCCATACTGTACTTGACCCAGCTTTGAGACTCACTGTAGGGCTCTGTACGATGAGGATTTAAGCCTAAAATTTAGAAGCCAGATTATTTCAACGTGTTTACTTTGAAATAATGGGGATCTGAAAACATGTTCTCACAGGTGAAGGAAGTTCTAGAATCCTCCCAGAGCGACGTGAGATGCCCCATTATCCAGATTGTATGGAGGAAGAGGCCAGGATGATCCAATGGGAATACCAGGTAAAGGAACTAGACATCCATTGAAACATTGAATGTGATGGCAGAGAAAAGTAACTTTGCTTATTCAGGCTGCACATTTTGTTTTTTTGTTTTTTTTCCAGTTCCTGTTTTGCCTCTCAATTTAGTTTAAGATTTTGTATATTCTTAATTTTATCCCAAACGGATTATAACTGTTGCGTTTAAAAACCAAAAACCAAATCTAACAAGTGAATTTGTAAGAACACAGAAGCATAGCATTTATGAATTAAAATTTAAGAAGAAAGTCACAATGTTTACATACAAAAAATAATAACAAAATGACATACACTATTTACATAGTTTCTTTAAAAGGATCAGAATGCAGTAAGAGGTCACTTACGCAGAGGTTGCTTTCAGTTCTGAGACAGGCAATAGGCTTGCACATTCCATCAATAGTCAAATTGAGAGTCCAAGAAATAAACAAACTATAAGACATTTTAAAGGCACTTTCATCCTCACCAACCCCCGCCTCCTTTCACCTTTCTCCAAAAGGTCATTTCAGATTTGTGTTTTCTGTGACTTCCAGAGGCAGATCATGTCACGTTCACAGAGGAATTTGGGGTCTTCTATTTGGTATAAGACACACAAACATATAGATCCTATAGACCAACATTTTAATGATAAAAAGACTGGAACATTTTCTTCCAGCTAGATATAAACATATTTCTTAGAGGACATAAACCAGGCCAGGACATATAATGGATAATTTATATTCCTGCAATACTACTTTATATAAAAGATAATGAATCTTACCACGGCAGACACCTACATTGACACATGTTCTTGTTTTACAGTCTGAGCCGGTAGATAAAATGTTTTACCCGCAATGTAAGGAAGAGGACATCCCTGCTCCCATCAGCTCAGGTAACAGCGATCAAACCAAAATACAAACTGTATTTTTATTCACAGTTCATATAAGAATTAACGAATTATAGGTGTGAACTAGCTTTGCAGAATGGACTATGCGAGGCCTGGCCAACCTGTGGCTCTTCTGACATTTTTTTGTTTTTTCCTTTATATTGACAGTTGAATTTCTATAGACGTGGATAGAGGTGATAGGGCTCCCTTGCAAGCATACTGTCACCATAGCAACCACAATCCAATGAAATAACAAATTTAAATATTTTTCCATGTAGTGTGAGCACCACCTATTGGCAGCAGCTCTGGTACTGCAAGTAGACTAGACTGCGCATTTGGAATGATAAACAGTATGTAAAAGGCATTGGTTAGTTCACTGGATACCTGGTCTATGATCTTCCCATTACACCTACTTATTCAAAGCAATGCATGATGCATATTTCAGCATTACAAGATATTGGTTCTGTTCAGTTTCATAATCAGTGGTGGAAAGAAGAGGAAATGTTTTAAAAGGTTACACAAGTAACATGTAGAATATCAGGTGTCAGCTAAGTCTCATCATACTTTACCAGGTATTAGCTATGTCTATGAGCATACTGGGAGTTGTATTTTCACAACACCTGGAGAGCTGAAGGTTGCCAATGCCTAGATAACACATCTCTTATCCCTGACAGGTCTGGCCAAATGTTCCTCCTATTCTTTCAGTATAAACCATGGTGATAATTCTTACTATACCTCTGTATTTCTTTCTTCCATTCATTGTCCATTCTCCTGCACAGGCTGTGACGCAGGGGCTGAGAGCGCTGTAGATCGGGATGGAAAAAGTAACGGGGGACTGGAGGACTTCCCCCCAGATCCTAGCGCAGGTCAGTTGTAAACACGTTTTGTTTTTACCGTAGAGAATTAGTCATAACTAGAATGGACTCTAGTGGCTCTTCCAGTAATGTTCTGGTCACAACATCAACTCTACATTTAGACGTTTCAGAACAGAAGAGCATAAGTTATACCAGAGAATGAGAATATTGATAAATATGGATAAATCAGGGTCTTCTATGCATCCATGACAGACAAATTCCAGCAATACACAGTGTATGAGGATGAAAGTTGTGTTTGTGACAGGTGAATCTGGTCTGTTCACAGAAGGAACAAGAAACTGTACATGAGATATCGAAGCTCTTAACCCAATTTATAGAACTAGTTCATCCATTTCCTCCAACACAATACCTTTATAATGAGCACAGTTCTCTTGCTGAGCTATGGGTGTTCTGGTAATTGCCCACAAGAAGGACGTCAGCAGGAGGCATTACTATAACAAATACTTTAGTGAACTTGGAGGTATGAGGTTCTCACTATTAAGCTGTATTAGTTATAGCCCTTAGTCTTTGAGATCAAGCTGCTGAGGACAGTTAGTTGGGATACACAAACTGAAAATAAGAAAAGCTTCTTGCAAAGCTATTGGTTAAAATATTATTTTAGGCCATCTGCAACATTCAGTAAAGATGAGACAATCTGTGCCACCATGGAATACCAGATAGGTGTTTATAGCCTTGGCTCATTAACTACGTCATTGTACAGCTGTTCTTTCTGCTTTTGATGGCTGCAACTTACGGAATTGGAAAAAATGACATTGGTCTGATGATGGATCCTTCCAAAACCAAATATCTTGATGTTGTAGAAGGGATTCTTCTTTTCCGGATCATAAGACCAGATTGTTCTGCGATCGGGACCCCTAGCAACAGATGTGTAAGGATCATCAGTCGTAGGGGCACCATATCTATGGATTCATACATTTGCACAGTTATGCCCAGACTTCCAATAGCCAGGACAAATCTCAACTCTTCTGACTCCAGCACATGGAAAATTGTGGCAGTACGAAAGTCTTGACTGGTACATGTTGAGAGGACGACACCTATACTATACGCCAGTGGTTCCCAAATGTTCTCAGTTCGAGGCACGCTTAAGGTCTCCATATTTTTTCAAGGCACCCCTAAGACAAAAATAGAATGGAATAAAATAGAAAATAGGAACATTCCATGGCACCCCGGTGAGAGCGTCGCAGCACCCCAGGGAGCCACGGAGCACAGTTTGGGAACCACTGCTATACACTATAGTAGAAAGGCGCCCGCTTATCATGATATCAGCTTCTCTAGCGGAAGATGCCGGAAGTGTTATTTCTTTGAAGTTTGGATGGGTGACATTAGGTTTCAATTGAGTATCATGGATGGATGCACAAAATGGAAACTATTCTGCTTGTCTTGCTTATAAAGATTATACAGGAGCATTAAAAGATTCCCAATGCGAGATTGGTCTCTGACCTAAAAGACCATTAAGCAGTGAGTAAATAAGCGCCCATCAATATCGAGGTGGCATTGCAGAGAGTGAGCTCAAATATTCCTTGTTCTGTAGCTTCATTTCGGTTTAAATATCAGACGTCCAGGTTGATCGTGACCCTGACATTGGAAGGAAACGCTGGTGAGTGGTGGGCTACGTTCTTACCGTTACATTCCTCTGGAGGGCACTGTCCTTGCCACTGCCGATCAGAGACGTTTGAAGTGCAGTTGTCTCTGGTAACTGTAATATTCCAGATCTTCCTGTGTTTTTCTAGCTTCCTGCAGTATATTACAAAGCCTGTTCCTGACAATAACAGGGGCAAAACCACATCTCCTGCTGTGTGCTGTCCTGGAGTAATCCTAGTAGAAAATTTATAATTTGAGTTACTTAATTCTATTGGCTCATATTCCTGCTTTAGCATTAACAAATCAGGGAGAGTGAATATGACATGAGTGGTGGTATAGATGTGTATACAGCCATCTTTACACAATGTGGTGATAACGTGGACTTGAATTGTTTAATAGAAAGTATTTTGGTTCAGATCAGAGCTGGAGAACTGAGGAAACTAGTGAGAGAGGTTGGATTATGATCATTATTGTGTGTGTCACTGTGTCTCTGCACATGCATTGCTAGGTGGCTTCAATAACAATCTAGTGATATGGAGGTAACCCCATTGCCAATGCTTTAAGGCTCCACCCATTGGTGAGTTCCTAAGCACTGTTTCTGTATGTGTACTCAGGGGGCAACCGGATACACACTTGTACAATCCTCTGAGTATCCAACTCCCAAACAGACACAATCGTACTGGAGACTGAGGTTGCAGATGTAACATGCAATCCATGAGTACACACTGAAGAATCAAAAATTGAATGTCTGCATCAAAAGTATATACTTTTAGGGCATGATCCAGATCTACGATGGTACACTGATCGGTCTAACGCTCAGTGTACCATAGCTGCACTCCCTCGACACTCCCCCTTGCTCCAGCGTATTAACACTCGCTTACGCTGGCTGAAGGCTACCCTAACTTCAGCCAGCGTAATCGAGTGTTAATACGCTGGGACGGTGCCGTTGCTATGCTAACGGCGCCCTCCCAGCCTCATTACCCTCCCCCCGCCTACCTGCACTAACTGCAGCGTAGTAACGGAGGGGAACGCCCCCTCCAGCGTTACTACGCTGCTGCTATGGACACCCTATCCACGATCGTGCGTTGCCGTAGCTACGTCGGCCAACATTTGCTCGACACATGCACAGATCGGCTTTGAAGCCGATCTTATGCCTGGCGTACTAACGCCGGGCGTCAGAGGTCTGGATCAGGCCCTAAGTATATAAAAAAGGTTTATTTACAAAAACAAGTGCAAGCGCTGTGATAACGTTATCAATCAATTTTCTAATTAGGAATTCTGCCTTAAAGTTTAGAATCTTTTACATTTTTAGGCAATACAAAGTAGGCTGCATTTTAAATCCACAAGTCATATAACAGTTGGTTGAGTCTGTAAAATAGGTGTTCCACAGTCCTTGAATCTTAAATGGTAAGATTCCCAACCCCCTTTCTTCCCAAATAAGGTAAAACTTGAAATTGTCCAGGAATGTCTTTGTCCATGAGAGTGGGTAATCTTGAAACCATTACTTTGGAATTTGTTCCCTGGAATTCCTCCTTTCCCTGCTGGCCCCATCTTAAACAATGTTTATTTAATCTTTTTGAAATGCTGTTTTTGTTTCACTACTAACTAATATTCATACAAGAAATTAAACAGAAAATAAGCATCTATAGCTTAACAATTATATAATAATACATAATATTTATATATCTAATGTTAATACATTGACTTCATCCAAAATTACGTTTTAATAATACCTGTACTATATTACTGTGATCTGCATTTACTGAAAGGATGGTCACCATACAAACTTTTCTAGTCTTTGGTTATGCAACTGCCACTTACATAATGCATCAGGAGAAGAAATGGACAAACCAGTCATGGGTGTGTACACACTGCTCTATTGGTCGGGTGATTAGCGAGTGACATCGCCAGACCACCAAAAATGGTGGAAAGCATAGACCGTGTGAGCCTGCGTCTCTATTGGTTTCTGGTCACCTTGTACATCAGAGGTTGGATTTGGTGACAGTTGAAAAGTGTGTTCAAAGCTTTATTTAACGCGATTCAGTCGCAAAAGCTACGGCAGCTCTGAATGCGTGAGCGGGTATGTATACGCCAGATGTGTTCCCCCTCTCCAGACATCCAGATGCAGTTGCAGTGCACTTTGTTGTAATGTATAGTGGAAATGCTCTGTGCGAGCTTCTCCGCTGACAGTGTGAATGTATAGAATATACGGCTGTATGCAGAAGTCTGCTGCTGATGCGAATACGGAGTTAGCAAATAGCGGATCGCCGTGCACTCTCCCTGCATATATGGACTACCCAACACAGGTTCCTGCCTTACATTTTACGCACCGTCCCCATGAAAAATGAAGGATAGCGTCTAAGGGCTTACTTTACGATTTTAATACGTCCCCTCCCCCCTCATGCATATACGCTGGACGCATGGTGGCTGGTCCCGGCCCACCGTCAGAAAGGTTTCCGACATGGACATCTGGATCCTTAGGAAGCCTGAAGTGCACATATGCGCCGTATTGTAATGATGAAACGCCCACATTCCTTCATTCTGGAGCCACCGTAATCAATTTAATTAGATCCCAAATCTAAAAGAAAACAAAAGATGTTTTATACAACACATGAGCAGCATTCCTCAATATCTATGGCGTTTGGAAGTTTCAATGCTATTGCAATGGTTCGATATTGGTTGTGGAATCGTTGCACAGAAGGTCGAGGCAGCTCACACACTGCAGAAAGCATAGACCGTGTGAGCCTGCGTCTCTACTGGTTTCTGGTCACCTTGTACATCAGAGGTTGGATTTGGTGAGAGTTGTAGAGTGTGTTCAAAGCTTTATTTAATGTGATCCAGACGCAAAAGCTACGGCAGCTCTGAATGCGTGAGGGAGTATGTATACACCAGACGCGTTCCCCCTCTCCAGTCATCCAGATGCAGTTGCAGTGCACTTTGTTGTAATGTATAGTGGAAATGCTCTGTGCGAGCTCTTCGTTGACAATGTGAATGTATAGAATATACAGCCGTATGCAGAAGTCTGCTGCTGATGCGAATACGGAGTTAGCAAATAGCGGATCGCCGTGCACTCTCCCTGCATATATGGACTACCCAACACAGGTTCCTGCCTTACATTTTACGCACCGTCCCCATGAAAAATGAAGGATAGCGTCTAAGGGCTTACTTTACGATTTTAATACGTCCCCTCCCCCCTCATGCATATACGCTGGACGCATGGTGGCTGGTCCCGCCCCACCGTTAGAAAGGTTTCCGACATGGACATCTGGATCCTGAGGAAGCCTGAAGTGCACATATGCGCCGTATTGTAATGATGAAACGCTCACATTCCTTCATTCTGGAGCCACCGTAATGAATTTAATTAGATCCCAAATCTAAAAGAAAACAAAAGATGTTTTATACAACGCACAGAACTGCACAAGCAGCATTCCTCAATATCTATGGCGTTTGGAAGTTTCAATGCTATTGCAATGGTTTGATATTGGTTGTGGAATCGTTGCACAGAAGGTTGAGGCAGCTCACACACATGCAATAACATTGTTAATGGATAAAAAAATTTTTTTTATAGAGTTAAGTTTAATGTCAATTTCAAATGATTTTTCAGGATCGTTGCACTGTGCTGACCGATTAAATATCACTTATTATTGGTATTATTATTATTATTACTATTATTATTATTACTATTATTATTATTATTAACATTTATGTATAAGGCGCCACAAGGTTTATGCAAGATACAACAAAATACAGTGCAGGAACTATACTGTAATATAGCACAAAACAATGCAATATAAACAGTAATACAATACAATGTAAACAATTATATAATAACACAAGACAATGTAAATAATAATATAATAATACAATGTAAACAGTAATATCATACAATATAATAAGTTAAACAATGCAATATAATAATTGTTTAGCCTGAAGGTTGTTATAGTGTCTCTTGCCTCATATCTCTTCTGTGGGTTGCTTTGTTTTTCCCAGACGTTGTAGGATGTTTTCTGTAGCATATGACAGTACGCTACATTAGGGCTGCAGGATGGTGGAGGTTGGGGAAATGGTTTCCACGTCCCTTATATCGGTTGCCTTGGGTAGCTGTGTGAAGTAATGTCTCTTTAATGATTCCAGTTGAGCAGACATGATGGAAACTGTGATTACAAGCATTGTGCATTATCCATCTAGTCTCATTGTCTAAACCCTCCTGACTATTTTGCACAAGTTCCATATTGTGATGAAGGAGACATCTACGTTACTTGTTGCAACGTAGATTGCATATGGCCCTTAATGTTTTGCTGTGGATGTGCTTGATTCATTCTGAAATCTCAGGCCTAATATGTCACTTTTTTATTTTGGACCAAATCCAGAGTTTTTGCCTCTTCTGCACTTCGACATGGTTTTGTCCAGGTGTAACTATCCACCTGTTTTCCTGTTATTATCAAACTATGGATCCGTTCCTTTGGTTCATATGTTATCCTCTCATATGTTATCTTCCATTCCAAAGCCTCTATTGTCACCCTTTGTGGCAGGTTATGAGGCCTCTTCTAAGTCATAGTTACAGTTGTCTGGCACACATTAGGTAACTGTCCACTGTACATAACTGGTGACCATGGGAGGGATTATTTCTTGGTATCATTTTTTGTGAAAGACTGGCAAGGGCAAAGAAATATTGCCCACAAAAAAACAATGCCATTTCATCAGAAAGCCGTGGCACAGTAAGGGAATGAGGATCGGTTTAGTAATAACTTATTATAACACTAATGTGTACTGTCTGTGTAATTAACTATGGCTGTTATCTAAAATCTTAAATCACTATTTATTAACAGGTTTTATATATAATGATGATAATCCATAGCGCTTTACAATTTTTTTTTTTAAACATCACATTTTTATTAAATTATTTAACTTTCCAAAAAATAAAAGGATTTGGGTGGTACAGAAAACAAAGAAAAGGGAAGTGGAAATAGCATATACAAAACACAGTGTAAATGTAAAACAAATTTGTTTGTCAGACAAAAAGTACAATAAACCATATGTTAATAAACAGGTCCGGAGCTCAAATTAACACTTTGTAAATATAACGAATGGGGAAAAAGGGTATAGGAAAGGGGAGTATTTCCTGAGGATAACAAAACAAAAAAAGGACAACATGGAGTGACTAAAACTCCTATTTCAATCCACAACTTCAGAAGTCAAACTCGTGATCTGGGTGTCCTGAGATAAATTCTGCCCACTTAAGCCAAAGCATCAAGGGGGAGGTAGCCTTCTGTGTATATGGAATATCCATTGTTTCCATAGAATAGCAGAAGGATACCTTCGTAACTAATTTATTTATGGAGGGAATAATTTGGGGTTTCCATTGCTGACCAATTAGGGTTTTAGCTGCTAGGAGAATATGACCCATAATATAGGAACAGTCTGATGTAATATCGGATGGGTTTTGATGTAGCAAGGCAACTGCAGGCGTATGAGATAAATCAGATCTACAGACAGTAGAAATTAAGGTCTCAACCTCTTTCCAAAAATGACTGAGGGGCGGACAGTCACAAAACATGATATATATCCCCCACTGCCCCACAGTTACACCAATATAGCTTAGATTGACTTGGCCATATTTTATGGAGGCGTTCAGGGGTATAATATATACGATGTAGCAGCTTTAGTTGCCTCTCTGTATGGTCAATACATTTTGAAGCTTGGAATGAGAGTGAAAAGATTCATTCCCATTGCGCCTCAGTAAGTGTAGTGTTTAGGTTACGTTCCCAAGCTAATTGGGCTTTTGATTTAGTGCTAGGTGAATCCAGAGCCAGGGCATTGTACCAAAATGATATATGTCCCCTTTCCTGCGGGTTTCGTCAATCTAGATAGATACGGTTCGGAGGGTGGAGAAATAGGAACACCCCACGGCTAATAGTATCCCACCAATGAACTAAATGAATGTATCTATAATTCTCTGAAGCCGGGAGGCCAAATTCTGTTTGGATCTGGGAGAATGGGCGAAGACTTTAAAATTGTGTGAGTTGTGTAAGGGAATTAATACCTAAATTCTTCCTTATACGGAAGTTGGCATCCGGTATTATCTTGGACAATGCATCTAAAGATAAATTAGAGGAAGGGAGGGAGAATAAGCGATTGGCCATCACGCAATTATCCCTTACTTTAATACTGTATAGAATACTAAGTGGCGGTTAAGCACCATGCGGTCTCAATGGCTGAGGAAAGGCATGATTAACGGTGTGTTCTAGATCTTCCAATATTTTTGACCCCTTTGATAAAGACCAATAACGGATCTGAGCAAAGATACAGGCCTGCTGATATCTTACCAAATCGGGTAGCACAACCCCTCCTGATTTCTTAGGTAGGTATAATCTGGAGATAGCTATCCTAGGGGGCCGTTTGCGCCACACATAGGAAGGTAATGTAATTTATTAATTATACTGGCATGGATAACGTAAGGAATTGTTCTGAAGTAGTATAAGATCTTTGGGAGTATAGTCATTTTGAATGCTGCTATGCGCCCCAGCCATGAAATCTCATGCTGCATCCACCCCTTAGTCAAACTATATAAATGGGCTAATAAGGGAACATTATTAGCATCAAAAACCTTAGAGATAAGAAAGGGGATTTGTATCCCTAGATAAGACAGTGACTCTTTTTTCCCGACATAGTTAAAAGAGGACTGCAATTGTTTAAGTAGATTGGGGGAGATATTAATAGGCAGGGCCTCAGTTTTAGAAGCATTCAGTTTATATAATGATGCTTAAGAGAAGGTTGTTAGGATAGAGTGTAGCACGGGTAAGGAGGTACAGGGGTTTGAAATAATAAAACATCATCTGCAAAAAGGCAAATCTTATGAACAGTAGAGCCAAATTGAAAACCCAGGAACAGTGGAGTGCAGCAAATTTTTTCTGCTAATGGTTCCAGAGCTAACATTTCCGCTGGGAATAATCCTCCTTTTGTGACATTATTGAATAGGTTAGTTAAGACGGGAGCTAGTTGAGCTGAGAATTCCTCATAGAAATCAGAGGTAAATCCATCCAACCCTGGGATTTACCTTTCGGGAGGGAATTAATGACTAATGATACTTCCTTTACTGTCCACGGAGCATTTAGTGACAGTAAGTCTTGATCGGACAGACATGGGAGATTAATATTATTCAAAAATGAAAAAATGGATTCCTAGGTAGGTTGCATTAGGGTTTTGTCTTTATATAAATTACAGTAGCGAGTAGTATTCTGCAAAGTTATTGGCAATATGCAATGGATTAAGAATCTTGTCACCTATAGGTGATAACAGATGTTTGACCCGGGTGGTGAGTTGTCGAGCCCTAAGCTTTCTGGTTAGCATTCTACCTGCTCTATTAGCAGCTGATTAGAAACAATTCTGCATTTTATCATATGCGGCCTGGGAGCAAATAGCCAACCTCTTCTGAAGTTCCTTGCGGGTTTCATCTAATTTTAGTTTGATCTGGGGAGAAGGATTCATTTTGTGAATGGATTCAAGTAGGGCTATTTTATACAGTAATTGAATATGTACATATGAGTCTTGGCGGTGGAGTTTGGCACCAGTTTTAATAGCAGTTCCCCTCAACACAGCTTTAAAAGCTCACCAATGATTAGCAGGATTAGTTTGCTCGGGGGACTTATGACAAAGGTATTCTAAAAGAGCTTCCATTAATTCAGATTTAGCAGGCAGATCATTTAAAATATAGGTCGGGAATCTCCATGGACGCGGAGGTGTCCTCACTCTCTGGGAGTCTCACACCCACACTATGGGAGCATGGTTCGACAAGACCCTGGTGAGAATATTTGCCGATAATGAGTGTTGGAGGGACCATTTGTCTAGCAAAATCAAATCTTTACGGGAGTAGCTATTATGTGGGACAGAGTAGAAAAAATAGTCATTATCTCCTGGGTGAAGGAATCTCCAAGCATCATGTAGATCATATTCCATAAGCATTTTAGAGAAAACGAGCGAAGGGTTCTCTGTAAGTCTAGAGCTACGATCGGACAAAGTAGTTCTATCCAGTTTAGGGTCAGGGACCATAATAATCAGATGGCCATTCCTAAAATCTTGGATCTGATCGAACAAAGATTGAAGGAAGGGGAGTTGGTCAGTGTTAGGCGCTTAAAGTGACACGTTTTTGACCACCATGCGTTCTTCAAGTTTACTTACAATAATAATATACCTCCCATTCTTATCCGGGGTTTGTGATAGTAATTCAAATTGTATTCTGGAGCTAATTAAAATTGCCACTCCATTTTTCTTAGAAGGGCCTTTTATGCAGGTGGGGTATTGCAAAGTATCGAACGGGATCTAGAGGAGAAATTAGTTTCTTGTAAAGCAACTATATCAGCTCTGTGTGAGTGAAAAGAGGCCAATGCTAAACGCCTTTTAGAAGGGGCATTCAAACCTTTAGCGTTTAACGAAAAGCACTTAATCCTGGCAACCAAGAGTAATATAGGCTGGAAGTGAAAATAAACGTGTCCACCTTATAACTGTTGGGAGTATGGTCCTCGGGAGGAAGAGAAAGTAGCATTGTATAAAAGTTCATGGAACATGGAGGAGGTTGGGGGAAAAAACAAAAAAAAATTAAGAAAGGGGAAAAACCAAACAAGCCCAGGTATATTGGGCAGAACTGCATACCACATAGGACTGTGTGGCACCACTAACATCGTGGGGACGAGTCCACGTAGAGGGAAAAAAATCAATCCTGAGGTGTAACATAGTATACTAATATACCCTAACTTAAAAGTATTAATTTAAACCAACAACTAAGAATAAGTATCCTAACCTATGGATCTAGACTCATACTAAACAAGAGAACCTAGGCAGTTTCCTTAGATGATTATTTTAGCTCTATGAGAACCATCTACTTTGAACACTCAGATTACTCCTGCCGTAATAACTTGAAAGGACAGGTATTTATAAATAAATAAAAAAGACTACTCCGTAGAGGTAAACATAAAATAAAGATTAGCACCCAGTACATAGTATAGTATAGTTCACCTAACTATACATATTTAACATTTAGTAAGTGTGACGATATTACAAGGAATCAATATAAAGAAAAGGAAGTGGCTAGGGTTCTCCAAATGTATTCTCTCACTTACAAACCATATTTAAGTCTCTCCAACCTGAGTCCAGTCAGGTTGCATCGGTGATGTTCCAAGAGGATAAAAGCGGTAGACCTTCCTCCACAGTAGAGATCACATGGAGACTACCAGAGTGGCGCACCAGGAGCTTGACTGGGAATCCCCAACGATATGGAATTCCTTGAGCCCGAAGCGCAATGGTGATGGGTCAAAGTTATCTGCGGCGATTGAGCATTGCAGCTGATAGATCTGGAAAAATCTGCAAATCTTTCAAGAGTTCAGAATCTTTCGCATTGCGGGCATCCCGGAGGACATTTTCCTTCATGTGGAAGAAGTGAACTCTCATGAGGATAGCCCGTGGTTGTGACGGAGGCGCCAGGTTGGATTTAGGTAAGCGATGTACTCTATCGATCAACAAGTCGCCCTCGGGAACATTTGGTAGTAATTTCCGGAATAGGTCTTTTACATAGTCAGATAGCTCGTTATTGGCAACTGTCTCCGCACCCATCTAATTTTGATATTGTTTCTACGAGCGCAGTCTTCGAGGTCAATTATTTTGAGCTTTAGAGTATCGACTTCTTTTTGAAGCGTATCATGCGAGTCAATTAGACCATTATGAGATTGAACTATCTCACCTGTCTTGGTTTCGAGGTGATCTGTGCGCTCAGAAAACAAAAAATAACAGCGCTAAATGTGACTGGATATATGCATAAAAAGTACAAAAAAATTATAGTGGTAAATATCAAATATAGTGAATGGGAATAACAAGATGATTCAATAGAGGGTTTTTAGGGTTTTATATTTATATTTATTTTCAATAGAAATAAATATAAAAAGGGCAATGGACAATATGAAATGTGTGTATGATTACTCTCCTGAAACGTCGGTTTCACCTACTCATTAAAATAAGGCTGGAGAAGCCTCTTTCTTCACTTTACAAAGACTCAAGAGTGCCTTCATTTATCTGCTATACTATATATATATATATATATATATATATAAAGGAAAAAATGAAAATAAAAAATGAAAAATAGGTAAATAAAAATATACATGCGAGAGAGGGTCACAACTAAAAAAAACTATTTAATGTATCTTGTATAAAACATAAGTACAAAGAACCCAATAAAGGCTCCCACACACGTAGAACTGCAGTGTATCAAATCGGGCAGCAGTTGAATTGTTAATATTAAGGTGACAGGGGCGTATGTATTGAATAAATGGTAAAGTACATATGACCTTCAATAGTATTCAGTTGATGAAATCAATTATGGGTAGAGGAAAAAGGCTGAGGAAGATGAATATCTGTAGCAGGCTCTGCAAGGTTGGTTTTAAGCTCCAAACACTATACTATTTCACCATTGATTCTATTTTTGGGGGAGTGGGACAACCCCAGGGGGATATCCTTCAGCTGCTAGGGTACAGTTTGCTGATTCTCTCCTTCACCTACTTTTTTATGATTACCCTTTTCTGTCTCGATGTGAAGTAGGAGTTGCAGCACTTTATCTGCAGTGTTATTGTTACGGTTTTAGATATATTATGAGGAAGTTGGAGAAACTGCTCCTCCATGAGAGTAAATTATGGTGGGAAGCAGCGACACTAGAGAAATATGTTGTTGAAGAGATTATACCTAATTAATTAATAGTTGAAAAAAGCTCATCGTTTGAATCTAGTGAAGAACAATTTGAACAAGATTGGAATAGAGCCCTTAAGGCATGCTCTATTTCTCTTATGAAAATGATTGTACAAGATAGGAAATTCCAATTAAAAATCATTGGAGAGCAGATCAATTCTCTAAAATAATTGATTATGCCCTTCAAAGACTTAGAGGATTTTAAGGAAATGGAAGCGTTAATTCTAATTGAGATTGATAAAAGGGAGGAGGAAATCATAAAGAAAAAGAGAGGAAAACTAAAAAGAGACTGAGTAGAAAGATCAGACTCACAAGAAAGAGTAACTGAAGAGGAACCGCATAGAACACAAGAAAAACACTGCGCTGTAGAGAATAAAAATATTAAAAAGAAAAAATCAGACAAAAATCACAAAGAGAATAGGGATATACCAAGGTCAGGCCCAAAAGATAATCCTAACCCTAAAAATAATAAGGATTATAAGGATTAACTAGAACATAATAATAGGACCCCTAAACATAAAGATAGGGACCATTATACCAAGAGATGATAAACACAGTGGAAGACACACATCAAGAGACAGGAGAGAAGTCGCATGGAGAGACAGGGACCGAGATTGGGATCGTAAAAGGAGCCGGAGTAGGGAGGTCAAAGATTATAACAGGAAATGGGAACACAGGAGAAGTCACAGTAGAGAGTATATAAATTATAGGGAACATGATGATTACTATAGAACCGATAGAGGTAGTAGTAAAGAACATCGAGATCATAGGAGAACAACTAGTAGAGATCATAAAGAACACAAAGGGTATTATGATTATCATAGAACTAACAAAGGGTATTATGATGATAGGAGGGATTTTTTACCATCAATGGCAACAAGTGCCCTATAGGAATAAGAGGAGCAGATTCCCCCCGTAACACTAACTATGAACAAACCATTGTCAACAAGAATAGGTAGAATAAGCAACTTATGCACGTAAATACGCCCGGAGAGTTAAGGGTGCCCTATGGAGGCGTAAGTCACCAAAAATCCGTCCGTGCGAGGGGAGTGTCATGGGTGTTGCCTTGTAACATAGGTGCGTATATTTGCGAACTTACTTCACACGTATCTGTGAATCCGGTCCAGAAAGGCTAGGGTCCCATAATTTGATCATTTAGGATTCTTGACTGCTTTATTGTCTTGAGGGGACCATATTGTGTAGTATGTGAGCAAGTCCGATTATCGGGCCCTGTATCACCACCTCCTGCCTGTGGTTTCCCCATCTGTCTCACTTCATAATTATCGGCAAGTACAGCAGTAATAAAGTAATGAAAGTTATGCATTCTGCAAGAGATGAAGAACTGTCATGACTTTACGACTGGGAAACTGGCCAGGATGTGGAGGTTCCCCACTACTGGCCAGAGTTACCACAGCGAGCCAGTATGCAAGTAGCACAGGTCTCCTACAGAGATCGAAAGGAGACCCAAACCACCAATCAGGACAGAGATTGACAGGATAGAAGATCATTACACCAATTAGCTTCAATGACCTCCTGTCCATTTTGGCAGCTTCTTCCTTTTTAACTGGGATCATCCGTCCCAGCAGGAAAAGTGAGTCAGGCCAGTATTGTGACCTTTTCCTAGGGGAAAATCATCCCATTTATCAACCACTTTTTGCTGTAAGCAATACTTGCCAGAAGCTACAGGGAGGCAAGCTGTGTTACACTGACCGGTCATGTTAGCATAGTGCGGCTTTGCTTTCCATCATTAGGCTTTCTGAGTAATGACAAGAAGAGCGGGTGCGGAACACAAACATGGCCTAAGGTCACGTCACCGTAGCGCAGCCTTTCTTCATGTCATTAACCAACAAACCTGTTTGCAACAACTGTGGGATGAGAGACTGTGCTACACTGATGTCAACTCACGCAGTCACAGTTCATGCCATTGCCCAGGGCTGCACCTTGACCTTAGCAAGTGCAGCCGCACTCCTTTTCATTAACCAACAAGCCAGTCTGTAACATGGAGCAAACTGCCATCCACCAGCAAGGAAAACAAAATATACAAGAGGTAAGGAGAAAAAGAGATTGTTAGATGGAGGAATGGGCCAGGATAAATGGTGAGGGCCTGAATAGAGCTGGATTGATGGAAGACAGTGCTTGGACAAATGGAGGAAGTGACTGTATAGACGGATGAAGTCATCACTAGGGGAGATGATGGCACCATGTGAGGTGCTTATATTGCATGTGTGGTACATGTTTTGGCTTAGGGTAACCTTGATAAAATTCTGGAGACATTAAGTATGCCATTACCCTAATCAGTATTGTTTATATTGTTTCAAGCCCATAGGTACTTTGTTTCATCCCAATGTAGTGGTTATTTGTTCGTTATTTTGCTTAAGCCACTACCCTGTTTTTAATTGACCCTTTTATTGAATGCGATTAATACCAAGTTTTCTTTCTTTGCATAAAAGTATAATACATTTTGGTCCTGTTAATCTGCAGCAGTGTCACCAATTAGCTTTTATAAAAATGTGACAGTGGAGCTCCAATTACATTGTTAACACTAAGTTGGGTTAAATATCTTTTCACTGACAATTTAACAAATAATAAATACATAGTTTATCTGGCAGTGCCAGATAAACACATGGATTGGCCTAGATACATCTTTTTCATGAAAGAGGACACACACCTTAGGTGCAAAAGTTAGATGATCCCTGTTATACAGTTGCAGAATTTGCAAATGACCCATCTAGAGGTATCACGACAAATGATTCCTCTCCTTACATTACTACATTGTGTATCTATCTTTTTTGCTGCTGAATGGTGAATCCTTGATCCCTTTTATTCTAAGTAATGAATATTGAATCAATAATAATTTTATCAATCTCATGCATTTTTTCTTTTGCTTTAATTTGTAGTTATTCCACTTACTTGTGTTCCTACATCATCAATAACTTACTTACTTATCTTACTACTGCTGTGTCTACCCTGTTCCATATCAATGTACTATTTGTATCACAACTCCTCAACAAAATAACAATGGCTTGAAGAAAGCATCAAACACCTAGCCCCGATTTGGGACATGTCCGATTTTCTTGGCTGTTTATCCAGTCAGCAGTTAGGCCATTGGCCCGTTTTACATTAGTTGTTAAACTGACAATTGAATAAACATTGAATTGTTGAGGTTACATTCTTAGCCAATCATGTTGGTCTTCTCTATACCTTTTAGAAGCACAGGACTCTCCTAGGCTCCTGTATGCTTCAGTCCATTCCTCCTTAGATAGATCTCCTGTGACCCAGGTTCTTGACCAAGGCACAACACTGAGGGGCCATTGAGTTATTATTTAAGGGTCATTTAATTACCAGCTCAGAGCTAGGGCTGCCAGATTCCCACCCACGCAACTGACCTCAATGGGT
The DNA here is from genome assembly GCA_011038615.1 of Limnodynastes dumerilii. Lineage (NCBI taxonomy): Eukaryota > Metazoa > Chordata > Amphibia > Anura > Limnodynastidae > Limnodynastes > Limnodynastes dumerilii. The sequence continues at coordinate 180,496 of WWET01000142.1, read as the reverse complement.
CCTTTCTATTATATCCCACCCTTTAGATGCACATGTGTGTTGCCTCACATCTACTCAATCTTAATAGTTTGACCTTAACTCACTGACCATATATTCAAAATAAACTTTTTCAGAAACCATTAAATATAACACTGACAAAATCTGAATTCTATATATTTATGATTAGAAATAATTAATAAAATCTGAAGCAATTCATTTACCGATGTCAAGAGGGTTTATCTCAGTCCTTTTGTCCCCAACAGGTCCACACGTCTCCTCACTCTATCCTGAGAAGATACAGCAATGTTTGGAGAGTCACAGATGTTTCCCTAATCATTCTGATCTCGTCACTCATCAGACAACACATAGCAATAGTAGCTTATTCTCTTGCCCCATTTGTGGAGTGGGTTTCACCTCCATAAAGACTTTTACTGCACACCAGCAATCTCATGTACGAAAAGTGTCATTTCCTTGTCCTCATGGTGGGAAATATTTTAATCAGAGGTCAAGTTTTCTAGCTCATAAAAAAACTCACACTGGGAAGATTCCATATTCCTGCTCTGTGTGCAGGAGATGTTTTATGGTCAAATCATCTCTTATTATGCATCAGCGGGTACACTCTGGTGAGAAACCTTTTGAGTGCTCTGACTGTGGTAGGCGTTTTGCCCAGAGGGGTAACCTTGAGAAACATCACCGCAGTCACACGGGGGAGAAGCCGTATGTCTGTCCTCAGTGTGGCCGATGCTTTTCTAATGGATCAAACCTTGTTCGACATCAGAGGACACACACAGGAGGGAAACATTTTATGTTCTAAGTGCATGAACAGTCACATGGATTAGACCCGGTTACCAGCTGCTAAAACACAATTTCAGACTTAATTTTTTGGACATAGAATGCGTTTAATCTGTGAAATAATACATGTAGAACCTCCATTCATCTGAATGTTTACATTTTGTCCTGAAATTAAAAAAAAAATTTCCTTAGTCGTGGTGTAAGGGAACATTGCTTTTTTTATTGCTTCTATTTGCTTTCAAATTTTTAGGGTTTTTTTTTGCAAGTGAGTGCAAGCATTGCATCTGTTCATTGTATCTAATTTTATATGTACTCCTTAAGAGATCAATCATGACTCAAAAATTCATAGAACTAGTTAAAAAGAGTGAAAAACTAGGCAGGTGACATGACAGCACGGAACACAAAAACCAACCACACATTAACACAATTTCCCCGGTGACCATTTTATAATGCTGTTGTTGCCAGGAAGCTTTCATAGTGGCCACACGCTACCCGATAATCAGGTCTCTCTCTTTGCCAGTCCAGAAGAATCAACCAATCAAGGGGTCAAATCATGTTTTCTGTTTGAAATATCCAATTATCAAACTTGTGGGTTTTTAGACTAATTTGTTGGCAATCCATCAAAATGGCAATTTTTTTTTCCATACCACACACTGGTCAATAACTGAGACGCTTAGCTATTTAAACAATAGTAGTGATGTCTGTCCGAACTGAGCTTCTTGTCTTATTCTGATAACATCTACCCTCTCAGACTGCAATCATTTCCTGTATTGTCCAGAATACATGGGTATGACAATTCTGATTGCTAAAATTAGCAGGAAATGATAAACAGAAGAAAAAGAGATTTATAATGCAATGTCTCAGAGCTATATATGCCAATGCCAGGAGGTTAGAAGTAAAATCCCTGAACTAATTATAATGACAAGGGATAATATGGATATTGTGGATATCATTGTATCATAGTGCAATGAAAATCATGACTCGACCTAGCTATAACGATATATAAATTATTCTGGAAATATAGAGTAAATTCGAGGAGCGGTATTATTGTTTGTAGGAATGAATATATTTTACTCAAATAGGAAAAATCGGAAAAAAAAGAAAGGCACTTTGGGTAGCCATAGAAACCCAGGAAGCTAATTTTCTTTTTGGGGTGATGTATAGACCACCAGGATGAGGAAATAGACAATGAAATATTGCAAGAGTTAGTAAAAATGGCATTAAAAGAGGGCTTAATAATCAATGGAGATTTTAATGTTCATGATGTAAACTGGGGTGAGTCTTCTGCTGCTCCACTAGAAGTGAGGACTTTACATTGTTAAAAGAAATAAGCTTTGACTAAGGTTTGGAAGAACTCCAGGAAATAGAAAAAAAATTGTTAGGGAAATAAGGGAGGTAAATTTTGCAAAGCAAAAAGGGGCTAAGAAGGGGCTAGTCTATTGAGACAAATTGGCTATATAATATAGAATATTGAGAAGAAGGAGGCAATTGCTAGTACCTTAACTGAAAAGCAGGCTTTCAAAGAACTCTCAAAGCTGAAAGTGAATAAATTAATGGTGCTGATGGGATGCATCCAAATGTAGTTCCTCTGCATAAAAGTAGAATTAGGGGGCGTGGTTTGGACGCTGGAGTGAACGGAAGTGTGCCTCTCGAGCTCCCAAGCCTAACCAACTAATTTAATATTAAAAGGGTGAAAACCCTTCCCAGAAGTGGCCCAAACTATTTCCAGTTTCCTCTCCTACCCTCCCAGAGCCCGGACCGAGGCCTCCGCTCTCTGTCACTGCGGCGGTCCGGAGCTCCCCGGGGTGAACAGGTGCACGCTGTCCCTATTAGGCCGGCAGGTCTTTGCCTTCTGTATCCCCCGAACAGAGCTCCCTGGGTGAGGTATTTAAGAGGGGACCACGAACAACAGGAGCCTCTCTGCTCTGACCCAACTGCCAGGCTCCGCACAGCTGCCAGAGGACCGTTGAGACGGAAGGATTAGGGGCCAGCCGCCATCTTGGATGCCTCGTGCTCCGAGAGCCTTCTTCTTCCTGACCACAGCGACAGACCGCTGAGGGGACCTGCCGTTTCCATCTTGAGCCTCCGGATACCACAGATTGAAGAGGCGGGACCAGGAAGCACTAGGAAGCAGTGCCCTCCAGCCTGTTGGGCTACCTAAGCCTAAAGGGGTCCTTACCTGGATCTCCCCCTCGGCCAGGTAGGAGTGTGGCTGCCTGATAGGGAGCTCTATATACCTCTCCCTTACACTGGACTTCCCCTGCTCTCCGCGATTCTTCTCACAGCCTGCAGGAAGACAGCAAGATAAGCCCTAGAGCAGGGATTTAGGAGATCTGCCTATAGAGAGCTTCCCTAGCCCTGGGATTGTTTATTCCTACCTCCTACACCTGGCTTTCTTTGGGCAGGGTGCTTCTATCTCTTCAGTTCAGCCTCTGTGACGTCCCAGCAACTCACACAAAGGCCGGGTGCAGTGACTTCTCTCCAGTGCAGCGGGGAAACTCAGCAATCTGCTGCCATCTAGTGTTGGCTTCCATAAATAACACCGTAAAGTAAAATATATTTGTACTGTAATATAATTCCGGTAATTGTCATCCTAATCCAGCAGTACTCTTCTATAGCTGCGCTTAGAAGCCACGACTCTCATTCTCCTGTGGGGACTTTTATACCGCTATAAGTTATGATGCTCATGTAGCTCGTAAAATGTTTCAGTTCTAAAAAGGGGATGGCAGCTCCAAATAACCACAATGCATCCTAACATGATACTGAATAAACCTATACTCAACACTGCAGCTCCGCTACTTCAACCTGAGCACGCTATATTTTAGAAGTTTCCGACACACCGGTCAGAAAAAAGGGCACTAGAAAAGCTCCAACAAAATCTAAAACCCCTGCTTCCCAAGCAGACATTCTGCCTTTTCTCATCGCCGTGTCCTCTGGCCCCTCCCTCCCAGCTTCTCCACTCTCATCTGTGGCCTCATCTGAAAAGTCTAACCCTCTTGCATCTCCAAGGCACTCTTCGCAGCGTAGAGGAGATCCTGCGCCATTTAGATTCCATGGCAACCAAACAGGACTGGAGAACCGCTGGATGAAGAAACTACAGCACGAAACACTCTCCTTAAAGACAGAGCTTGCTCAAGTATCTACGCGAATTACTATGGTCGAAGCAACACAAGATGGCCACACTACAGATCTCAACAACCTACACGGAGCGGTCACAGAACAATCACTCGCAAGAAATGCAAATGCACCTAGAGGACCTAGACAATAGAGGGAGGCGAAATAACCTCAGAATCCGAGGCATACCGGAAGACATCCCTCCTCAAGGCATTATAGACGTCCTAAACCAAATTTTTAACAAGGTTTTAGGAGTCCCTTTGAACAACGAGATACTATTTGATCGTGCCCACAGAGCCCTCAGACCTAGGGGTCCACCACAATCACAGCCACCTGACGTAATTTGCTGTCTTCTCTACTTTACGGTCAAGAGGAAATCCTTCAAAATGCAAGGCGTTGTGACAAGATAGAGTTTGAGAGAAATGAGATCCAAATATTTCAGGACCTTTCTTGGCACACTCTACAGAAAAGACGTCACCTCCACCCCCATACGGATGAACTTCACAAAAAAAAACATCAAATATAGATAGGGTTTCCCCTTTAGTCTGCAGGTGACGCACTTAGGGAAAACTATATCATTCAGGGACCCCTCAAACCTACTTAGTTTCTGTGACCTTGGAATTCAGAAGATTCAACTCCCTGACTGGCGGCCAGCTCCAGGTCATTTAAGGCATCTTACTACCCTCCCGCAGCCTAAATGGGAAGTGGTTAGACGATCGAAGAGAAGAAACCGCCCAACTTCTTCTTCATCCATGCAAGATCCTACTACGGTCCCAGAGTGACTCGCCTTTAATGCTCACAACATATTTCTCAACCTGCCCGAGGCAAGCCTATGGACATCCCTATGTCTTTTCTGAGGCATCTAGTAAACTTAGCGTCTCCTCTGGTGCCTTTTTTGCTTCTGGTTTCTTCTTTCTGCACAAAGTCATCCTTCCAAGAGCGGTATCTCTCCTAATGAAGAGAGATTGGACTTCCCAGCCATGGAAGGGGCACCCCACAAAGACTACTTCAGAGAGGCAGTGTATTGAAATTGTTTTCTTGAAATCCTGTTTAAATGTTTGGTTAAAGCTGTTAGTGCTGTTTATTGCACTTTAATGTTCAGTATAAATTGTTCTGTTGACTACTTTTATGCTTTGTTTATGGTTTGGACTGCCTTTACCCCAATGTTGCCTACTGCCATTGTAGTTGCACCAGGTCCTAAGTAGAGTGATCAGGGTGCATCCAGTCGAATTACGCCACATACTCCCCCTCACTGAGTGTGGGTATTCTATAATTACTCATCTCTTAAGGGTAATTACAATTCTCAGTTCTTCCCTCCTTGTAAAGAACACCCTATCCTTTTATTCTTTCCACCCCTCCTTCCTTTCCCTCATCCAAGTCACCCAGGTCCAACCATATTCCAAAATTAGAAGCTTCTCACTCCGGAAAGCTCAAGTTTTCCCCAGAGTCTATGGCCCTTTAGATACACACTCTCCTTCACACTGTCCTTATGGCTAATGCTAAAACTCACCCACTAATCCTCTCCCTTAATGTGAAGGGCCTTAACATTCCCGAAAAACGATCCCAACTCTTCAACACACTTAGGTCAGACAAAATAGATGTTGCATTTCTGCAAGAAACCCATTTCAAGAGGGGATCTGCCCCCCTCCTATTTCACCCAGGTTATCCTAAGGCTTACTTTAATGACTATTCTAAGACAAAAGCAAAAGGAGTGGCTTTCTTTTTTCTAGGCAAATTGGGGGATGGAAGGGGCATACTTGTGAAGGGAAACATTTTCAACCAGATGTATACCTTTGTTAATTTGTATTCTCCCAATCAGAATCAGCCACGGTTCCTCACAAACATGCTGGAACAGATCGAATCTCAGGCATACTACTAGTTGGAGGTGACCTCAACTGGCCTTTTGAACCTCACTTTGATACCTCATCTGGAGCACCAGGACACTCTCTACGTGACTTTAGGGGGGTGAGATGTACCCTACATGACCACCAGCTGATTAATTCTTGGCGAATATTACACCATAGGGAACGGGATTACACATTTTATTCATCTCCGAGACACATTTACTCCAGGTTAGACTATCTCCTAATAGAGCATAGGTTTTTACACCTTGTCTCCTCTGCCTCCATTGGATCTATTTCATGGTCCGACCATGCCCTGATCTATTTAATGCTAACCCCACCCACCCCCCAACCAAGAGCCTGGTCCTGGCAATTCAATGAATTGCTCTTGCAGAACCCACATTGCGTGTCGGAATTAGAATAAGCAATAACTGAATATTGGGAGCTAAACGATACAGGCGACACATCAGATTTAATAGTTTGGGAAGCGCATAAGTGCGTCATAAGGGGTGCATGCATTAAATTAGGCACATATCTAAAAAATACAGAGGGAAGTTCGAAAAGCAAATCTCTTTACCAAAATTGCAGATCTTGAGACCTGCCACAAGTCAACACTAGATAGGGCAGTCTTAGACGAGCTCTCAGACATCCGTAAGGAATTGACCACTTTATGCTCATACAATTATAAATATGCCCTAAGGCGATGTAAGCATCGTTACTTCCAACATGGTAACAAACCAGAAAAGATGCTGGCCCGTGCTATACGCACCCAGCGTTCCCAAACTTATATCCTAAAAATCAAAGACCCCTCGGGAAAAGTACACCATGACACCAATTCCATTTCCGGAATTTGCCAAAGCTATTATAAATCACTCTATGGCCTCCCTTACCCCTGATCCCCAGAGGAGGTTGAAGCCAGACGTAACAATTTTTCAGACTACCTACGAAGCTCTGCCCTTCCCTCCCTCTCCCCCGAACTAGATCTCCCCTTGACTTTATTGGAGCTTAAAGAGGCAATCAAATCTACGCTGAACGGGAAGAGCCCAGAACCTGATGGCTTCTCTATCACGTTCTACAAGCACTTTAAAGAAAAACTCGCTACTCGCCTACTTTAATGCGGTTAATGTCCAAACACCCTTACCACCCCAGGCATTGGAGGCGCATATTTCAGTGATGCCCAAAGAAGGACCCTGCACAGTGCCCAAGTTACAGACCCATATACCTTCTCATCATCGACCTTAAATTGTATTCCAAGATCCTAGCTAATTGTTCGAGTGCAGATCTGCCAGGTTTGATCCATGGCCAGGGACAACACCACCAAGTCCATAAATATCATTCACTAACTTGCGCAAATGAAAGGAAGTGGCCTTCTCCTATCAACAGATTTGGAGAAGGCATTTGACAGGGTGGACTGGCACTTCCTCAGAGGAGTCCTTTCCTATATAGGACTAGGCCCCGCCTGCACACAACTTTACTCCAACCCATCAGCCCAGATCCGCATAAATGGCTCTCTATCGGAGGCATTTGGCATCTCTAACGCCACCCGCCGGGGCTGTCCACTTTCCCCCGTAATATTTGCTTTAAGTATGGAGGCGCTGGCAGGGAAAATCTGCTCTAATGCGGCTATCACAGGGGCACGCGTAGGTCAAAGGGAATTTAATCTGGCCTTATTCGCTGACTAAGGGTATATCTCACACCCTGTCACCTCTCTCCCCATTCTAATGAGTGAATTTAGAGAATATGGCATATTATCTAACTTCAAAATTAACTGGAGCAAATCTATGGCAATGGGTATAAACCTCCCCTCTGACACATTAGACTTGCTCAAAACTTCTTTCCCTTTTAAATGGAGTAATTCTCAACTAAGCTACCTTGGGGTCAACCTCACCCCTGATCCAACCTGCCTCTATTTAGACAATTTTCCACCAATGCTAACCAACATCAAAAAAGATCTCACTGACTGGTCCCCCCGTGACTTCTCTTGGCTTGGTAGGATTGGCATTCTCAAAATGACAATCCTTCCTAAAGTGCTTTACCAACTACAAATTCATCCAATTCACATTCCCCAACAATTCTTTTCACTTTCAAAGAGTTGGCAGAGAATTAATTTGGAAACATAAAAGTCCCCAATGTAAACAAGAATTACTGACCATGCTCAAAACCAGAGGAGGCCTCCAACTCCCAAGCCTGTACACTTATTATGAAGCAGTTCACCTTAGCCGGATTATCGACTGGACCAGGCAGAGTAGGGACAAGCAGTGGATTGAGGTGGAGATCCTATCACACTACACTCCACTACATCTAGCACCATGGTTGCCTGACATTCCCAAATCCTCACACCCAACAATAGGGCCAACTCTAAATTGCTGGAATAGGTTCCGTAAAAACTCAGACATTTCCACTTCCGCTTCTCCCCTAATGCCCTTCATTAACAACTCACAATTCCCCCCGGGGAACTCATCTCGGGATAAAAACGTGAAGGGAGGCAGGAATATACAGGATTGGTCTGCTGGTGGATACAGTGGGTGTCTGCCCATTCCAAACTCTACAAGAGAAATATAGCCTTCCGCCCACAGATCATTGGATTTACCTGCAACTGCGCCATTATCTCCAATCTCTTCCAAACCTATCTCACAGTTGAGGCCCTCCAAATAAGTTTGAAACTCTATGCTCTGCTGATTCTTCCCCAAGCATCTTGTCTCACTTCTTTACAAATTACTGATAAATTGTACATTTAAACCCACCTTACCATTTGTTTCAGCGTGAAATAGAGAATTATTCTCTTCTATTTTAAATTCTGATTGGGAGAAAATATTCCTGACAATACACACATCCTCTTATAGCACCTCTGTAGTGGAGACGCGATATAAATTGCTCACTCGGTGGTACCTCGTACCTACCCGCCTTCATGCAATCTTCCCCGCCACTCCTGACATCTGTTGGAGATGTGGATTTCCAGGAGGCACTTTTATCCACATCTGGTGGGATTGCCCCCTTCTGGAGCCGGGTCATTGAGATAACCAAAGGTATAATTGGAGAGGAAACCCCTAACAACCCGGAATTCTGGCTGATCACCTTAACTTCCATGCCTATTTCTGTTTATAAGAAGTCCCTCTTGCGACATTTATGTAATGCAGCTGTTATCCCTGTGCATTGGAAGTCAACCACCTCCCCTTCTATTAAGGAATGGATAGACAAGATAGACTTCTATCTATCTATGGATAACCTTACTTACTCAGCCCATGACTCATTTACCCGTTATACAACAATATGGTACGAGTGGTTCATGTTTAAGGATTCTCCAGACTATCGCGCCCTTCGCGTCTAAGTAAAATTTTAAAATAATTCAATAAATAAGCTTGCCCTAATGGACAAACTACACCTTCCACCTGGTGATTAGAGCAACCCCGGATATTGTTTACCTCTACCTGCAACGTAAACTAAGATACCCTCCCCTCCACCCCACTTCCCCCCTCTTTTTTCCCACCCCTCCATCTCCTCTTTCATTTCTATATATTAATACAATTAACTACTTCTATAAATGGACAACACAGCTGTGTAGATCCAGAACTCCGCTTGCAATCTGTTTACTAGCATAGCATATTTATGCGTGCGTACCTTCTATACACTCCCCTTGGCACACCCCTTGAATGTACGTATTTTGTCCACTTTCCAAACTCTACGGATGTGCAACACGTATTTACGCTGCTAAGCACGCCCATATTGTACACTTTAAATACATAACGTATTTCAGACATATTTTTGACTTAAGCCTACACGTACGGATTTTGGCATGCCCACACATACGGATTTATGCGACAAATACGTGAATGGCCCATACATTCACTTTTACGTTACGGAGCGTATTTTCTATAATGCGCATGCGCAGTACTTACCAAAACACGATTTTACATGTCCGCCACGCGTAAATTCGCTTACAAGCGTTATTCTGGATCTGCCCCAACATCTCTAGGATGTTCGAGATGAAACTCCTGAAATGACCAAGCAAACACGAAAATCTTTTTAGTTCGACTTTTTTGTCATAACTGTGTTAACTTGCTTAAAACATTGTACACTTTTTGTACTCATGTTGTGTGATACTCTACCTATGTATTTGAAAATGCATAAAATAAAGAATAAAAAAAAAAAAGTGGAATTAGGGAAGAAACTTCCTATCAACCAATGAGTCTAACATTAATAATAGGAGATATTGATGTAAACGCTGTTAAAGGAACAAATTGTACAATATCTTAAATCCAGTAACTGACAAAATCCCAAGTAGCATGGATTTAATGGTGGGAGGCCATGTCAAACACATCTTACTGAATTTTTTGACTGGGTCACTAAAGTAGTAGCTCAAAGGGGAGCTTTAGGCATAGCAGGTCTGATCCAAATTTGAGCGAAAATGGTATAGCATATCCCTCGTTCCTGTTATTTTGTACTAGTCAAATCCTGTTGTGATTTGACTGCGACTGGTAGAATAAATGACTTTGGTACTATCTAAAGCCTGAATGGTGCATATGTATTACATGATGAAGTGATCCATTCACTGATGTGCAGAGGGTTTTATCTTCGTACTTTTGTCCTTAACAGGTCTCCACATCTCCTCACGTTCTCCTTAGAAGACACATCTGTGCTCAAATTGTCAGAGATGTTTCAGTAGACTTTCCTTACCTATTGTCCATCAGAAAACTAACAGGGCCAATAATCTGTTCCCTCTATACCACTCTACCCACTGTTCTGTTTATACCACTCTCACCACTGTTCTCTTTATACCACACTCTCTACTGTTCCCTCTATACCAATCTCTCCCCACTGTTCTCTTTATACCACTCTCTTCCCACTGCTCCCTCTATACCACCCTCTCCCTACTGCTCCCTCTATACCACCCTCCCCTCTATACCACTCTTCCCTCTTCCTAGAGTGTAGAAAATATTTTCATTGTGCCACTGCTCTTTGCCCTGATACCTATGTTGGCCAGGGTCCAGTCTTTGCAAGGCATTGGCTGCACTGCTGGTAGTTCAACTGCTTATTTCACCATAATTATAGTAAACTAAAATCTGACAGCTCATAAGAACCACTTGGCCCATTTAGTCTGTCCATTTTTTATATTTTTTATATCCAGTTTTGCACCATACTGCTGCTGTTGTGCTAACTCACAGGCCAACAACAGTTATATGACTGCAAAGCAAGGAGATGGGATTGGAGGGGGAACTCNNNNAGGAGATGTGATTGGAGGGGGAACGCTTTCCCTCCAAGCACTACCTGGTACAAACTGTACCCCAAAGACAGAGTAACAGATAGAGGTAGATGTCATTCTAACAGATTTCTAACTACACTCTTCCACATCTGGCCCTAACATCAGTAAGGTTTTTGTTCCAATAATAAGGGGAGGATTCAGATTCGTCAAGATTTTTTTGTAGTTTAAAGCAATTATAACACTGGACTAGTCAAATCCCATTGTGATTTGGGTATGGCTGGTAGAATAATTAATACATGATTTTGATATGGTACTAAATAAAGCCTATGGTGCATATGTATTACATATGATGAAGTGATCCATTCGCTGATGTGCCGATGGTTTTATCTTAGTACTTTTGTCCCCAACAGGTCCTCATGTCTCCTCACATTCTCCTGGGAAGATTCATCAGTGCTCAGAATGTCAGAGATGTTTCAGTAAATGTTCATTTCTCATCAACCATCAGAAAACTCACACGGTCAATAATCAGTTTTCATTCTCTTTTTGTAAAGAGTATTTCAATTACAAATCTACTTTGGAAGCTCACCAGCGATCTCATGAAGGCAATTTATTTTACTGTTCTGATTGTGGGAACTCCTTTTCTGATAAGATCAGTTTTCTATCGCATAAAGAAACTCACGCTAGGAAGAAGGCATTTCCATGTCCACAGTGTGGGAAATGTTTTGCACAAAAATTCTTTCTTCAGATGCATCTGCATACACACACTGGAGAGAAACCTTTCAAGTGCATGGAATGTGGCAAGAGTTTCTCCCAGAGATCCAACCTTTTGACACATAATCGCATTCACACTGGAGAGAAGCCTTTTAAGTGCACGGAATGTGGCAGGAGTTTCACCCTGAGATCCAACCTTTTGACACATAATCGCATTCACACTGGAGAGAAACCTTTTAAGTGCATGGAATGTGGCAAGAGCTTTACACGGAGAACTGGCCTTTGTAAACACAATTGTATTCACACTGGATAGAAATTACTTTTATGTTCACAGTGTGGTCTTTGATTTGCTGATAGTCTATCTCTTGTTCGACATGTGTCCAAGGGGAATGAATAGTAATTTGGACGTGTATTAAGTCTTAGGAATCATAAACATGAACATCTCACTTAAACGATATTCATTTGTACTCTTGCTCTGTGTAATAGCCAATGTCACTTAATGTATTCATTCTTTTAAACTTCAGTGGGCAATGTGTACCATTAATACATGTGTCACCTTTGTGTCTTTGAATTTCTTTGTTTGGTTTAACTTTCTCTTAAAGAGTTTCACCCTGGGATCCAGCCTTTTGAGACACAATCGCATTCACACTGGAGAGAAATTTTTTTAAGTGCATGGAATGTGGCAAGAGCTTTACACAGAGACAGCTTTTGTAAACATAAATGTATTCACACTGGACATAAAAATTTCACCTGCAAGATTTTAATTTGTACTCTTCTTTCACGTAATTTCCAATGTCAATTAACATATTCATGCGTTTAAACTTCAATGGGCAATGTGTCTGTCCTTAATACATGTGTCACATTTGTGTTTTGTATTTCATTAGGTTTAAATTGCTTATATATTCTCTTTAATGACATTGGGCAGGATCCAGTCTTAAGAAGGAGGTTGAATTTAAGATAGGAAGTTACTCCTGGGCTAAACCATGTTTATTGTAGGGGGAGTCAAGTTAATTGTATTCTTTGCATACAGGGATATATGTTTGAATTGCTTACTGCACACAGATACTGACCAGCGTTACTATTACACTGTTATTTAGACTTGGGATAGGAAACATCACCTCTCAACTCTAATACTGTTTGCAACAGATGAAGTATGACCCCCCTGTAATCCACATATTTTAGCCCAGGAATAACTTTCCTCTCTTAATTTCAAGCACCTCCTTAAGTCTGGATCCAGCCCATTACCTCTAGAAGATATTTAAATGTTTTTTATAGGCGTCTTGAACACTTATATGAACATAAGGGACTGATTAATCGTCCTCTACAAGACACGACTGAATCTATGAACCTCAAACTTAAGATGTCACACCTTAGGTGTAATGCATTCGCTATCTACTGTAATAGATGAGAATCGGCATACCTAGCACATTTACCCAGCGACGTGGAATATACCTTTTACAATTTTTTTTAATTTTTTTTTTAACTATTTATATCTCAGAATCTTCAGTTGTACAGCACAGGTGACAATAAGTAATTATTGCATACAAGTAATTTGGAGAATCAATCTCCAGACTTAGAGATAGGCTTTGTATAAAGCCTATCTTGTATAAATAGTGTTCTCAAACCGTAAAATTTTATAAACAGTCATGTAATGGGAACAGCATATTAGTAACAGTATTATATATTCAATATAGTGGAAAAAGAAAGAAAGGGGAGGGAAAGATAAGCAAAAGGAAACAGAGAATAGATGCCACCTCCAAAGAAGGGGGTAAGAGGGGAATAGATGGGCCAGGACTAAGCTCTAAATACACTCCTTTCACATACCTCCTGGCATAGGGACTGTATTGTTAAGGTACCACGAATTCCATGGTTTCTGGAAGGATTTGCCTATATTTTTTAGCAGTGCTGTAATATATTCCATAGAGGATATGTACCATATCTTGTTGATTAGAGTTGCTTGAGAGGGGGGTAAGGAATTTTTTCACTGTTTAGCTATCAGTGTCTTATCTGCATTACAGCAGTGCATTAGTAACTTGGACTTGGGAAGATAAGGTAATGGTTTGTGTAATAACTACACCACTGGGTAACAAGGCAGTTCCATTTCTAACAATTGCTGGAAAAATTGAATAGTTTCAGACCAGAATTGTGCAATAATAGGGCAATTCCACCAAATATGAAGGTCTCTTGTAATCATTGACTGATCTGTCCACGTGGTCGGGACTATGGATGCAGACTTCAGAGTATGAATAAGAGCTGAGCCACATGTCAATTTGTGAGCATGTGCAGTAGCAATTAGAGTAAAAAGTAAAATCCTTGATGGATGGATGTAAAGCCCACCATGTGTCAGATAGACCTGTTTTTCTAAAGTGTCTGTTTAGTGATTTCGACCCTGAGTGTGTAGAGGTTGATGTACGTGGGGCTGACCTATCTAAATTGTGTGAGATACTTGTATTAAAGTGCCCCCCCCCCCGCCTAGAAGCAGCAGCCCCTTGCTAACTGTATGTAATATTGCAAAAAATTTGTTCAAAATCCTGTTGGGACAGTATTTGGTGTCTACACATTTGCTAATTTAAGATCAGATGGGCCCATCTTACTCACCACAATAAGAAATCACCCTGTCAAAAGGTACAAAATGTTTGATCAAGAATGCAGTTCCGTTAAGCTTGAAGCTGGAGTTAGCATATAAGACAATAGGGAATTGACCTGTAGACAACAAGGGATGGCCATCCAACTTAAAATGCGTCTCCTGTAAGAAAAAAGTATCGGCTTTAGCTCTGGATACAGCATTAAACATCATCAATATCTTTTATGAGATGTTTAAGCCCTCAGTGTTAACAGAGAGGAGAGTTAGCGGCATAATGTAAAAGCAGTGGGACCTCTTCTCAAGCTACCGAGACTATATATGGATAATAAATTCTGAGGTGGTGAGCTGGAGAGAAAGTCTAAAGAGGTAATCAAAGGTAGAAGGAGATAGGATGAGGGGGTGGTAGCTAAGGGCACCCAGATTCAGGTGGGTAGCTACTTACTAGAGAGCCTCCTTATCAGAGAAGGAGTAGGTTCTAAGGTGGGAGACGTCACTTAAGATCCCAAATGACAGCGTAGAGTTAGGGTTAGTCAATGGTGGTCTAAGTTTAAGATCCACCGCTGTTTGCAAGGGGAGTGACCCTTTATGCAGTGGGCTGGAACCTGCTAGGATCTTAACATTAGATGCGTATATTTGCGATCTTTTCGCAATCGCATCTCTGAATCAGGCCAAAGAGAATAGATGCCCGCTTTGAAAGTCATAAATAGCCTAAAACAAAGCAGTATCACAAACCACAGTGACAAAAATCTTTTCAATGCATTCTAAATAACTCTAAATAACATAGGTTCCCCTTTGCCTTCCAACAATAGAATGGTCAATTCGACAGTTCTATCATATACTAGGGTGCAATAAGCTTGCAAATGTTCAGTTTCTGCAAAATTGCGGGCAATACTGTAAATTAGAGTAGACTGTTGCAAGGTTCAGAGGGATATATTCCCCTTATCCCTTCAGTTAATCAAGGTCAAATATGCAATAGCAAACACTCCTCGATCTCCTTGAAGACCGGTAAACACCGTGGTAAAGTGACCAATAGCACAAAACGGCAGTTCTATCGTATGAGGTAATATCAGTGGCCTTCAGAAGATAGTAATCAGTTCCTGCACTATTTGACCTGCTTGATTAACTGAAGGGATAAGGGGAATATTGCCGCTTATATCCCTCTGAACTTTGTAACAGTCTACTCTAATTTACAGTATCGTGTTGAAATCTCTTTCATTTTCTATAATTTAAAGACATTAGTATATCACGAACAGCTTCATCTATCACTGAAAGAAAAAAACAGCTGACGATTTTGATGTCCTTACATTATCAATGTGCCAGATTTTCACACATGTAGCCTCATTGGTATTGCCAATACCGATATGTCTGAATGATGGCTGTTGACCATGCAGGGGCCCTAATCGCTCCTTTTATTATCCATCACTGCCCATTATGACATTCTGTTGCATAAGTTAAACATCAGTAAGCAGTCGAGCGGTAAACTAAAATGTCCAGAGAAATGGTATAGGGAGAAATCTAAGTAGTTTAAAGTAATTATAACACCTCCTTTATTGTTTTTATTTATTGGAATCTGGACTAGTCAAACCAAACAGAGATTTTGGTTAATGACTGATTTCATAAGGTTATAAATAAAGTCTTGAATTTGCATATGTGTTACATATGATGAAGTAATCCATATACTGATGTGTGAGGGCTTTATCTTAGTACTTTTGTCTTCAACAGATCCCCACATCTCCTCACGTTCTCCTGAGAAGATTCTTCAATGCTCAGCGTGTCAGAGATGTTTCAATAGACATTCATTTCTTGTCAATAATCAGTTTTCATACTCTCTTTGCAAAGAGTGTTTCAGTTCCAAAACTTCTTTCAGAGCTCATCGACAATCTCATGACAAGATTAGTTTTTTATCGCATAAACAAACTCACCCAAGGGAGAAGCCATTTCCATGTCTAGAGTGTGGAAAATGTTTTGCAAAACTATATACTCTTCAGATGCATCTCCATACACATACTGGAGAGAAGCCTTTCAAATGCACAGAATGCGGCAAGAGTTTTAGCCAGAGAGCCAGTCTTTGGACACACAGTCGCATTCACACCGGAGAGAAACCGTTTGTGTGTTCGGAGTGTGGCCATCGATTTGCTCGGAGATCACATCTTGTTCGCCATAACAGAATTCACACTGGGGGAAAACCTTTGGATCAAAGGAATGAGCAGTCATTTGGACCCTATTAGGGAATATGAATCATATAAAACGTTGACTCACACTTTTAATTTTCTCCATGTAGTGGCCCAAGTAACGTATTCATTCATTTAAACATGAGGGGGATTGTGTCTAATGGAAAAATGTAATCACAGGAAGGTGATAATGTTTTTGCTGCGCTTGTTACAATATTTGCTCGATCTCCTTTTTTTCCTTGCTTAGTACTTTCATTATCTTGAACCTTAGCTGTGGTCCACCGAAGGAGGGGAACATCTTTAGGGAAATAAAGGACACATCAAGAATGCCGTTATAGTGTAGAAATCTTTATTAACTTTTACTAATTTAAAATGATTCATGTGTTGCTCACATTCTCTTTAGAATGTTATAAAAATGTCAAGTAAGGCTTGTTTTAAAAACATCCACTGATATCAGTAACTGATTTTTGAGATGTTTTTTTTATCCTCTAATAGATTCACTGTGGTGGGGTTCGTGTATGTTTATGGAATGTACACCTGTGCGTTTTAACTCAATGAGACTTCTTCAGGGTATACTGAATGTGAGGGTATAAATAGAACGTGAGGGGTATCCTACTGAAACTCTAACGAATCGGGGGTGGACTCATTGTTATTCATTTAACTAGCGCAGTTGCAGTAACTCAATTGGTCAGATACATATTCTGTATTCTCGTCTTGTAGTTTTGATTGCTTGATTTATGAGTGATTTTACACAAATAATTAAACCGTGCATAGAATTAAAATCAAAGAAATCTAAAGACAATTCAATAATCGAATATAAATAAAGTGTTTAATCCTCGTGTCAATTCTCTTTTTTGTCTGTTCCCATTGTTATCATATATACTGTTTTACAAACAAGACAAACATAACTGAGAGCAAAATATTAGATTGACCATTAATAATCATAATTACATAGTTCTATACTTAAAGAAACCCTGCCAATTCAAAGCTAATATGTAGTCCTCCTAGAGTGAGGATTTTCAAATTGTAACTTCTTTTTGTTTCTGATTGATTCAGTTTTTTATTTAAATCTTCTCCCCTTCAGTCTTTATTCAGTTTCTGAATGGCACAAAAATTCAGAGTGGAGAGATTTTGATTGTGAATCTGCATAAATGTCTGACAAACTATGGTTGGTTTCTCCTTTGATGATTTTTTTTTATATATGCTGTTGAATTATTGTCTTCAGTTTTCCTTTTGTTCTGCCCACAGAATCCGCAGGAGCATATAATCAAATATACTACATTGGTGCTTTTGCAGGTCAACTTTTTTATTTATTCAATATGTTTCTTCTGTTTCCCCCGCTTCACTATTTAACCAGTTATTTCACTGTTGCTTATTTCTTCTAATTGCAGTTAAAACAAGTTTTATTTCAAATTTGGGGCCTTTCTAAATGTATTATATCTCTGAGATTATCACCCCTCTTCAGAATATGTCCATGTTTGCTTACGATTGGTTTGATTTGCATGGCTGACGCAGAATATTATGTAATAAAGTGGATCATGATTTTTGAATTCTTGTTGTCCTCTTGTTCCCTTGATTTTTTTATATTTCGGTAGAACCTCCTTATTTTATTCTTTAACTATATTGAATGCATTTTCCACTATTTACTTTTTATAAATTTTCTCTAAAAAGTCAAGTTTTTAATTTGTTTCCCTGTGTCTAAAATTCTTATTTGTTGGTGCTATTTTTTTTTTAGTCTGGTAAACTGGCCCTGGGATATATTGTTCAGCCACTGTGGGTTAAGGTTGCTGGTTGCGATTATGTAACTATTGCAATCCACTGCTTTAAAGTGAGTTTTAGTATAGATTTTATTGTTCTTGATGTGTATATCCAAATCTAGAAACTTAATTTCCTCTTTACTTGTAGTTGGGGTGAACTCTAAATTTTAAGTATTTTTGTTCAGATATCTTGTGGACTCTTCTAGGGATTCTTTTGTCCCCTTCCAGATGAAGATATCATCAATTCATCGTTTCTAAATTTGGGATTGGATAACATAGATTTTTCCTCCCATGTACTCATAAAGATATTCATATTACGTGACACAATCTAAGTCCCCATTGCAGTCCCCGTGTCTGTAGATCAAATGTATTATGCAAACAAACAAAATTATGCGACAAGATGAATACAAATTCCCTTCAATATAAAATCTTTTTGTGGGCCTCAAAGTATTCCATATTGTTCCAGTAGAAATCCTAATGCTTGGGTGTGATTGATACATTTGTACAATGATTATGCATTAGCTAGTGGCTAATATAAAGTCATCTTCTCAAGTCATTTCTTGTAATATCTATAGGGGTGTGTGTACCCGTTTAGAATGGCCCTATTTCGATAGGGCTGTTCTCTCCCAGCCAGTTTGGAATGGCTGGGATTTCAATTGCATATGTCTCGAGGAGGCATTGCAATCGATCCACGGAGCACCAAGTAAAAATAGTCCCCCACTCCTTTCCCTAATTCTAACACTACCCCTTCCACACCCACCATCTCCTGCAGCCTGACCCTAATTGTCCCTTCCATGCATCCTGACCCTAACCCTCCCTACCCTGCACAGAAAAGTTACTCACCTGTCCCTCGGTCCAGCGATAGTGGTGGCCGAGGGATATCGGCGGCGGCAGTATTTTCGAAGCTGACAAAAAAAAGTAGAAACTGGTAAGTATTCGAAATAGGGACATCCAAAGAAGAACTTATGGATGTCCCTATTTCGCAAATGACACTTATAAGGTATGACTGTTGTTTTTGTACTATCGTTTTTGTAAGAACTTTTATTAATATTTCAACAAGCTGCTCGTCAGAGAATCAATGCCTGGTATATTTGGTCTGCCAAGTGGGTGTGTCTTATTTTTAGATATTTTTGGCAGGTAATAAAAAACTGGTATTTTTGGGGAAATTCCTTATTTAAATAATTAAATTAATTCTTGTTTAGAATTCCTGGACTGGATCCAGACTAAAGTAAGTGCTTAAACTTAGTTACTTCTTTGCTAAACCATGTTAATTGCAGGGGAGTCAAGTTAATTGTATTCTTTGCATGCAGGGATATACAGTCAGGTCCATAAATATTGGGACATCGACACAATTCTCATATTTTGCGCTCTATACACCACCACAATGGATTTGATATGAAATAAACAAGATGTGTTTTAACTGCGGAAAATGTGCGGTGGTCTGAATCCAGTCCATAGTGTGAAATTACTTGCAGTGCACCTATTTATTACATAAAATATCCTTAATAAGAGCTGTTGGCTTTTAACTTAATGTCTTGTGTTGCTACCTGAGAAGAATCTATGTTAAGCTATATTCCCAAGCAATCATAGCAGCCCTGAGAAAGATAACTTTGAATAGCCAATCCTGATGGACCAAGCAAGTGATGGGCCCATATACCTGCCTCCGTGCCCTGCCCATCAGGAGTTAAGGTCTCACAGGATGATAGCACCATCTTGTGACGCCTACACTGTATCTCTGCTCCACTGCTTTTCTTTCTTCATTAGGACCTATGTTGCCCAGGGCCCAGTCTCTTCATGGCATTGGCTGCACTGCTGGTAGTTACAGCACTTATCTCACCATAATCATAGAAAACTTAAACCTGACGACACATAACAACCACTTGGCCCATTTAGTTTGTCCATTTTTTTATTGTTAAAAATCCAGTTACTGCTGCTGTTCTGCTAACTCACAGGCCAAGGACAGTTATATGACTGCAAAACAAGAAGATGGGGTTGGAAGTAGAGCTCTTTCCCCCCCAATCACTGCCTGATGCAAATCCCTCCCAAACACTACCTGGTGCAAGCTGTACCCCAAAGAGAGAGTAACAGATATAGGTAGATGTTGTTCTAATGTCTGTTCTGTTCCAGGTTTAAAACAATACACTTTTCCACATCGAGCCCTAACATCAGTAAGGTTTCTGTGCCAATAATAAGAGGAGGATTCGGATTTGTCAACTTTTTTTTGTAGTTTAAAGTATTTATAACAATTCTTTTATTTTTATAAGTGTACACTGGACTAGACAAACCTCACTGTGATTTGGGTATGGCTGTTAGATTGATTCTGAAATTATTTTGATATGGTACTAAATAAAGCCTGTGGTGCATATGTATTACATATGATAAAGTGATCCATTTACTGATGTGCCGATGGTTTTATCTTAGTGCTTTTGTACTTCATGTTTCCTCACATACTTCTGGTAAGATTCATCAGTGGTCAGAGTGTCAGAGATGTTTCAGTAAATGTTCATTTCTCATCAACCATCAGAAAATTCACAGCGCTAATAATCAGTTTTCATGCTCTGCTTGTAAAGAGTATTTCAGTTCCAAATCTACTTTGGAAGCTCCCCAGCAGTCTCATGAGGACAATTTATTTCACTGCTCTGATTGTGGGAACTCTTTTTCTGACAAGATGAGTTTTCTTCTATCGCATAAAGAAACTCACACCGGGGAGAAGCCATTTCCGTGTCCAGAGAGTGGGAGATGTTTTGTGCAAAAATGAGATCTTCACAGGCATCTGCTTACACACACTGGAGAGAAGCCTTTCAAGTGCATGGAATGTGGCAAGAGTTTTACCCAGAGATCAGCCCTTTATGGACATAAGCGCATTCACACTGGAGAGAAGCCTTTTAAGTGCACGGAGTGTGGCCAGTGTTTCACCTGAAATCAAACCTTTTGATACATAATTGGATTCACACTGGAGAGAAACCTTACAAGTGCACGGAATGTGGCAAGAGCTTTACCCAGAGATCCACCTTTTTGAGACATAATCGGATTCACACTGGAGAGAAACCTTACAAGTGCATGAAATGTAGCAAGAGCTTCACACAGAGATGCAGCCTTTCTAAACACAACTGCATTCACACTGGATAGAAACCATTTGTGTATTCACAATGTGCTTTTTGATTTGCTGATAGTTCAGCTGTTGTTCGACATTTGAACAAGGGGAATGAACAGTAATTTGAACATATATTGGGCCTGATTCAATTGCCTGCGAAGACGGGAAAGCGCTTAGTGCACCTATTTCCGTCTATCACGGTAAGTAAAAATAACAAATTTTACCTCTATGAGGTGCACTTTAAAATCCGCAATGTAAGTTCGTGAAAAAGCACAATGGACGGGGATCGCGGGTAATTGAATCAGATCCATTAAGTTTTAGGAATCGTAAACATAATAAAAATCTCACACTATTTTAGTTTGTACTCTTGCTCCATGCAATTGGCCTATGACAAATAACGTATTCATGCTTGTGTCTGTCGTTAATACATGTGTCACCTTTGCGACTTTGAATTTCTTTGTTTGGTTTAACTTTGCTTATAGATATTCTCTAATAAATTTACCACTAGAAGATAATTAGATATATTTATGAAGCCTCATGCGAGTTTGGAAAAAGTGGAGATGTTGTCCATAGCAACCAATCAGATTCTAGCTGACGTTTTCTAGTAGGTTATAGGAAACTGAGAGATGGAATCTGATTGGTTTCAACGGGCAATATTTTTACTTTTCCTTTCCCACAGCTTAGTAAATCTGGCCCCATAAGTGTAATGCGCTCGCGATCTACTGTAATAGACGGGAATCGGCATACCTTTTTCTTATCCGTTATATAGTTTTTATCTAATATAACCAGTTTTCTCACTTTGTATTCTCAGATTTATGTACACAAAAGTGTGTAATGTTATGCAATCTTTTGTGTGATAATCAATTGTAAATATGGAATTGTGACACTTAAGTGCATCAAGTATACATATTAGATGGACTTTTCTAACATTCACAGATTGTTTATTGTTTCACACTAAGGGCCGGATCCAGACCTACCATCACTTCCCTCCCCCGACACTCCCCCTTACCCCAGCGTATAAACAGTCACTTACGCCAGCTGAAGTTAGGGTAGCCTTCATCCGGCGTAAGTGACTCTTATACGCTAGGACGGTGGCGTTGATATGTTAACGCCGCCCTCCCACCCTCATTACCCTCCCTCCCCCCGTCTACCTGCCATAACTTCTGCATAGTAATGCTAGGGGACGCCCCCTCCAGCGTTACTACGCTGATGCTACGGACGCCCGATCCAGTATCCTACACGTACGCCCGGCGTATTACCGACAGTGGTCTGGATCAGACCCTAAGAGCCGTATTCACACCTAAGCTCTGGCTTCTTAGGTGCGTAGATTTAAGAAATTACAAAATTACCTACTGCGAATGCGTAGTAGGTCATTTACGCAATCTACATATCAGTTAGGTATGTAGATTGTCTCTGTGCGGTCTTTAAAGTAGTTTAGTTAGCAAGAGACAGTGTAATGCCACCTTGGGGAGTGTTTAGGTAGAAGTGGGGGGGGGGGATTTAGATTAGCCGGGGAGGGATT
>WWET01000142.1:139430-156486 GCA_011038615.1 Limnodynastes dumerilii | reverse complement strand
CTGACCAGCGTTACTATTACATTGTTATTTATCACCTCTCTTCTCTAATACTATTATATTATTTTTATATTATTACACAGATACTGATCAGCATTACAATACACTGTTATTTAGACTTGGTCTGGAAAACATCATCTCTCAACTGTAACTGTTTGAAACAGATTAAATATGACTTTCCTGAAATCAATATGATTTTGCCAAGGTATAAATTACCTCTCATCAGAGCCAAATGCTTTATCTATACCCCTATCGATTCCATTTTGATCATTTTATTTATTAACAGGTTTTTATGTAGCGCTATCAGATTATGTAGCACTTTACAGAGAATATTTCACATTCACAGACATTCAAGTTCCCTAACACAGACATACATGCACAGATAATTGTTATTCTATTCAACAGCCAATTGTCTTTGAAGTGTGGGAGGAAACCCATGCAGACACAGGGAGAACATAGAAACATATATGACCTCAGTGCTGTGAGGCACAAGTGCTACTACTCTGCCCCCCCCCCTCCCCCCCGTTTCTTCTAAATAACTCTCTCTCCACTTTTCCCTCTATATCACTCTCTCCCTTTTGGTTTCACTTTATATGATTATTTTCCTATCACTTTCCCTCTCATCCACCCGGTCATTGCTACTGATCTCTCTACATGCATGAGCAATCATTACTACATCAGTGCCCATACATTTCTTGGTAACCGGTATAGGTGGATGTCTGTTTTGTTCCAGATTTCACTAACTATACAATTTTCTACATCTGGCCAGTAACATCAGTAAGGTTTACATCAGTAAGATTAAGTCATAATAATAAGTAATAATAAGTAAGATCAGTAACGTTACATCAGTAAGGTTTCTGTGTCAATAATAAGGGGAGGATTTATATTTGTCAACGATTTTTTTAGTTTTCAGTAATTATAACACTACTTTTATTTTTAGGAGTATAAACTGGACAAGTTAATCTCCACTGTGATTTGGGTATTGCTGGCAGATTGATTCTGAAATGATTTTGATATGTTACTAAATAAATCCTGAATGGTGCATATGTATTACATATGATGAAGTGATCCATTCACTGATGTGCAGATGGTTTTATCTTAGTGCTTTTGTCCCCAGCAGGTCCTCATGTCTCCTCACATTCTCCTGGAAAGATTTATCAGTGCTCAGAGTGTCAGAGATGTTTCAGTAAACGCTCATGTCTCATCAACCATCAGAAAACTCACAGGGTCAATGATCCTTTTTCATGTTCTGTTGGTAAAGAGCATTTCATTTCCAAATCTACTTTGGAAGCTCACCGGCAATCTCATGAGTACAATTTATTTTACTTCTCTGATTATGGGAAATCTTTTTCTGACAAGATGAGTTTTTTATCACATAAAGCAACTCACACCAGGGAGAAGCCATTTCCATGTCCAGAGTGTGGGAGATGTTTTGCAAAAAAATGTACTCTTCAGAAGCATCTGTATACACACACTGGAGAGAAACCTTTCAAGTGCACAGAATGCAGCAAGAGATTCACTCAGAGATCCAGCCTTTTTAGACACCATCTCATTCACACTGAAGAGAAGCCTTTCAAGTGCACGGAATGTGGCAAAAGTTTTACCCAAAGAAATAACCTTTTGACACATAATCGCATTCACACTGGAGAGAAACCTTTTAACTGCACGGAATGTGGCCATAGTTTCAAACAGAGATCAGCCCTTAGTAACCATAAACTCAGTCACACTGGAGAGAAGCCTTTTAACTGCACGGAATGTGGCAAATGCTTTACACGGAGAGCTGTTCTTTATAAACACCATTGCATTCACACTGGATAGAAGTTACTTATATGTTCACGGTGTGGTCCTTGATTTGCTGATAATCCAACTCTTTCGACATGTGTCCAAGGAAAATGAATAGTAATTCGGACGTATATTAAGTCTTAGGAATCATAAACGTTTAAATGTTTTTAATTTGTACTATTGCTCCATGTAATGACTGATGTCGGTTAACGTATTCATTTTTTTTTTAACTTCAGTGGGCAATGTGACTTGTGTTAATACATGTGTCACCTTTGTGTCTTTCAATTTCTTTGTTTGGTTTAACTTTGCTTATAGATGCTCTTTAATAAATTTACCATTAGAAGATTATTAGATGTGTTTATTAAGCCTTATGCAGACTTGCACAGACAGTGGCTGATCAATCGTCCTCCGCAATGACACTCAACTTAAAATATCCAACAGAGACACCATGGGCCAGATTTACTAAGCTGCAGGAAAGGAAAAGGGGAGATGTTGCCCATGGCATCAGGTTCTAAATGACATTTTCTAGTATGTAATAGGAAAGTGAGAGCTAGATTCTGATTGGTTGCTATGGGAAACATCTCCACTTTTCCTTTCTGCAGCTTAGTAAATCTGACCCCATAAGTGTAATGAGCATCGCCATCTACCGTAATTGACAGGAATCGGCATACCTCATGCTTTTTCCCATCTACGTGGAATATCCAGATTTTATCTAATATAACCAGTTTTCTCACTGCGCATGCTCAGAAGATATATGTACACAATAGAATGTGATGTGTTTTATGCAATCATTTTTCATTGTTTGTGCGATGATCAATTGAAAATGTGCAGTTGTGACACTTTTAAGTGCAATAAGTCTATATCTTATATGGACTTTTCTAAATTTCACACATTGGGCCGTATTCAGAGATCTGTTTAGCGATTGGTCCGCAAATATACGGAGCAAGTAACACCCACTAAAACCCCATTCTGTCCCCTTGCTAATCCGTGCCTTCAGAGACTTCCGCCTCCATAGACCAGCTGTAACTTTCCGTTAACTTTCATTGAAATTCCTCCCCCTGCCCATTCCTATGTAAATTCCTCCGTGCATATCTTACCGTGGGACATCCGTACGTATTTACCCACATGCGGTTCACAAGTCTGTCCATGAGGCACTTCCACGCATATAGTCTACATGAACAGCGTAAATAAAGTTAATACGCGTGCGCAGTTGAAATGTACCTAAAAATACGCACGGAAATCGGGAAAAAAAACGAATCTCTGAATACGGCCCATTGTTCATAGTTACACACTAACTGGGCCTGATCCAGACTTACTATGTTACACTGAGCATTTTAACGCCCAGCGTAACATCGCTGCACTCCGCCGACACTCCCCCTTCCTCTAGCTTATTTACACTAGCTTACGCCAATTGAGGTCTACCCTAACTACGCTCGGCGTAAGCTAGTGTAAATACGGTGGGGCGGCGGCATTGGTACGCTAACACCGCCCTCCCAGGCTCATTAGCCTCGCTCCCCCCGCCTACCTGCACTAACTGTAGCATAGTAACACTGGGGGATGCCCCCTCCCCCTGAGTAAGAGAGCTTTGAATAGCCAATTCAGATGGAGCAAGCAAGTGGTGGGCCCATATATCAAAATTATGCACTTGCCTCCCTGCCCTGTCCTGCCCTGCCCATCATGAGTTAAGGTCTATGCTATATCTCGGCTCCACTGCTTTTTTTTTATCCCTGATCATTAACTATGTTTGCCAGGGCCCAGTCTTTGCATGATATTGGCTGCATTGCTGGTAGTTCCACCACTTATATCAACATAATCATAGAAAACTTGATTCTGACAGCACATAAACCACTTGGCCCATTTGGTCTGTCCATTTTTTATTTTTAATAATCCAATTTTGCAACATACTGCTGCTGTTCTGCTAACCCACAGGCCAAAGACAGTTATATGACTGCAAAGAAAGAAGATGGGGTTGGAAGTAGAGCTCTCTCCCTCCCAAGCACTGCCTGGTGCAAACTGTACCCCAAAGAGAGAGTAACAGATATTGGTAGATGTTATTCTAATGTCTGTTCTGTTCCAGATTTCACTAACTATACACTTTTCCATATGGGTCCCTAACATCAGTAACATTTCAGTGCCAATAATAAGGGGAGGATTCAGATTTGTCAACATTTTTTGTAGTTTTAAAGTCATTGGGCCTGATTCACACTTAAGAATCTGCGTAGTTTTAGGTGCGTATATTTAAGAACGGATGTAGTAACTTTTATACGCTGTTTACGTTGGACTTACGTATGCACATTACGTCCTTATACATTACGCACCTAAAGGTTCGTAGTAACATACGCAAAAAAGGGGCGTTCTGTGAATAAGTACCTAGGCAGATACGAAGATTTGGGTGGAGAGAGGCATTTAAATGACCAAATGAAGGCGCGGTTATGCAGTTAAGTTCTTAAGTAGATGCCCTATGCATTCAAATGCGAACCTACAGTTAAGGGAGCCCTATGGCACTTGCAAGTCACATAAGAACCTAAAACCGAGGGCGTGATTAGGTGCGTATATTTAGGAACCTATCGCGTTCTTAAGTGTGAATCAGGCCCATGGTAACAATTCTTTTATTTTTATAAGTGCACATTGGACTAATCAAACCTCACTGTGATTTGGGTATGGCTGGTAGAATGATTAATAAATGATTTTGATATTGTACTAAATAAAGCCTGTGGTGCATATGTATTACATACGATGAAGTGATCTATTCGCTGATGTGCCGATGGTTTTATCTTAGTACTTTTGTCCCCAGCAGGTCCTCATGTCTCCTCACATTCTCCTTTGAAGATTCATCATTGCTCAGAATGTCAGATATGTTTCAGTAAATGTTCATTTCTCATCAACCATCAGAAAACTCACAGGGCTAATAATCAGTTTTCATGCACTGTTTGTAAAGAGTATTTTGGTTCCAAATCTACTTTGGAAGCTCACCAGCAATCTCATGAAGGCAATTTATTTCACTGCTCTGATTGTGGGAACTATTTTTCTGACAAGATGAGTTTTCTATCACATAAAGAAACTGACACCGGGGAGAAGCCATTTCCATGTCCAGAGTGTGGGAGATGTTTTGTGCAAAAATGTGACCTTCGCAGGCATCTGCATACACACACTGGAGAGCAGCCTTTCAAGTACATGGATTGTGGCAAGAGTTTTACCCAGAGATCAGCCCTTTCTGGACATAAACTCCTTCACACTGGAGAGAAACCTTTCAAGTGCACAGAATGTGGCAAGAGCTTCGCACAGAGAAACAAGTTGTTGACACATATTCACATTAATAACCTTTTGACACATATTCGCATTCACACTGGAGAGAAGCCTTTTAAGTGCACAGAATGTGGCAAGAGTTTCAATCAGAGATCAGTCCTTTCTGGACATAAACTCATTCACACTGGAGAGAAACCTTTCAAGTGCACGACATGTGCACAGAGTTTCAATCTGAGATCCAACTTTTTGAGACATAATCGTATTCACACTGGAGAGAAACCTTACAAGTGCTTGGAATGTGGCAAGAGCTTTACACGGAGAGGCGGCCTTTCTAAACACATTTGCATTAAAAATAGATAGAAACGATTTGTCTGTTCCGCACCAGATCAGTAAGTAGATAGCGTAGGAGTGGCGTTATGCCATCTCAGGTGTTTTTAGTAAGAAGTGAGAGGGGGAGGTATTTAGATTAGCGGAGGGGAGCATTTTCTGTACGAACATTGCACGGACATATAAGGTAGCTCTATGGCACTCGCAAGTGCCATAAGATACCTAAAAACGGGGGGCGGGTTGGGGGCTGGAAGAGTGAGTTAGGTGCGCATCTGTCCGCACCTAACTCAATCTTATCTGTGAATCAGGTCCTAGGTCTCCTTTGGGCTTGTGTCATATATGCTCTATGAAGTGTCTTAAAGTGCAGTTACTGCAATTGCGCAGAGTGTAAGACACTCTTCCTTTTCTCATGACGCTTCAGTAATGTTACTGATGAGTTTACCGATGGTATGTCAGCACTCCACCTAAGTGCAGTATATGACCACAGTTTTTCAGACTTGAGTGTTGAGTTCATGTTGCAGTAGATAACTTTTTTTTGTATTGGTTATAGTAAAATGAATGAGAGTATTAGGCTGTCCGGATTTGTATTATCCAACTGGGTAGTTGGCAAATGTTGTACATAGTGTCTAGCTTGTAGGTAAATAATGAATTGTGTATTGGGTAAATTAGATTTGTCTTTTAAATTCTGAAAAGTGAGAATCGTGTCTCCAGGGTCAAAAATATCATTTGTAGAGTGAATGCCCCTCTCCTTCCAGCTAAGATATGCCGTATTATGTAACCTATGGAAAAGTGCAGTATTTACCCGCAAGGGAGCATAGCCTACATGGGTTATTCTTATATTTTCAATTTATCTGGGCCTGGGCTACAGATCTGTCTCTAAATAAAATGTTGTTGCAGTATTTTATGGGACTAGCTTTCTTCGGGCAAAGCGACATCGTAATGATGAAATAATTCCTCTTCTAGATGTTTGTTGGTGTAAGTGTATTTTTGCTGAAGCCAATCCGCTATGTATCATAAAGAAACAGCTTGCGTAAAAGTGTTGAGACAAATGTGTCTTATGTCTTCACTCAAAGACAAAAATAAACAAAAATTAAATGAAATAAGTCCGCTGGAAACAGAGTGTTGCCTCTAGATATAATGAGGCTATAGAAATATGCTGGTAAAGTGTCAAAGGTCTATTCAATAGGAACCTTGGGAGACTGCAGCCCAGTGGAAATGAACATGCAGGGAGGGAGATGCGATGTAATAAACAATGCCGTCAATTACACTGAAAGAACTCACGTGTCCCTTGGATGTAAGACCGTCGGGTGTAATGACTATACCCAGGTAGTATGAATGAGTGTGTGGACCGTTAACCGGAGTGCAGGCTGAATGGTGTTACCCGTAAGGAACGGGAATTAGCAATCGTGTGGATCCCGATAGCTCTACTGATGGCACGTGGACAGTGCTGTATAGCGTGGTGACGGCAAAAAGCCAAAGTGATATTACCAAGGGGGTTGATCAGACCTCCTGGACAGACTACTGGCTAATGGCTCCCACCTCCGTTAGTTGGTAGATATGCTCAATAAAAACTTGGTAATAGTTTTTTGTGTTGCAGATACTCCTAGGAAAATATGCAGCGGATCCTGAAGAACAACAAAGTGCATGTGCTTTTCTGTTCTGTTCAACGATAATACGAAATAAACCAGATCAGATGCTGCCCTTTGACGCGTTTCTTTGTCCTAATGCTGACAATTTCATCAGAAGGGATTAGTAGTTGCTCACAGGGAGCCTGTTTTATACCTTTCAACAATTAGTTAAAACAGGTGGTCTTGTTAGTTAGTAAAACCTGTCGAGATTCCCATATACACACAATAAAAAATGTTGTTTTTATATTATATATAAAGAATATATATAATAAATTATATCCATATGTAGAAAAAACATACACATTTAAGGTCTTATGAAAAATGGATTAAGAAAAAATGGATTAAGAAAAAATAAATAAAATAAAATGAAATAAAATTAAATAAAACAAAACAAAGAATAGTAAAATAAAATAAATTTAAAATATTAAATAAATTGGAAGTATAAAATAAAAAATAATAATAAATAAATAATAATAATGAAAAATCAGATTAAATAAACAATCATATAAACAGCAATATGAAACCTGATATGAACAATGATATGAAACCTAATCAGAATATATCTTCAGATTCATAAAAAATAAATAATAAAATCAAAATAATATCAAAAGGGCTTTAGCTCAATACCTTTGTAAATGAAGTACAATAGTCTGCACATATGTAAGGTATGTATAAAATAAAATACACAAATAAGAAAACACACATGAAACATCAATAGAGGCACAGTGGTCACAATTCATATTATATACAAGACAAAATATCTCAAAATTATACACACAAGTTAATGTGCATTACATACAGAGTAGTAAATTCCTCATGGTTGGTGAACTAAGGTAGGTAGAGGTATAAACCTCTCAGTTAAGACAATGGAAATGGATGAGTTGATGGTCGTGGATAGAATTAAAAATCCATATCCACACACTCATTCATACCACCCGGGTATAGTGTTTGGAGCAAATGGATCCAATACGCTTCTCTGGAGCACAGGCGTTGGAATCTGTCACCTCCCCTGGACGTGGAGGGCACAGATTCAATCCCTAGAATGGTGAGGCAAGTAGGGTTGGATCCACAGCATTTTGCAAAATGCGTGGCCATGCTGCTTTTGGGATTTTTGTTGATGATGTTCCGCCTGTGCTCCAGAGATCTCAACCTAAGGGGGCGAGTAGTGCGTCCCACATATTGTACACCACAGCTGCAGTTCAAAAGGTAGACAACATGAGAGCTATTACAATTAATGAATGAAGTAATGGAGTACGATAAATTTGTTTTGAAAGACTTGAATTCTTTGGCTTTATGTATAATATGTGAGCATGTGAGACACCTATTGTTCCCACACCTATAACACCCCACTATTTGGGGTAGATTCCATTGTTCCAACACAGATGTTTTTTTCTTATTATGAACTGAATCTAAACGTGGTTTATAGAAGCTAGGTGCTAAATAATTGCCTAGATTTTTAGCCCTCTTGAAAACTACTTGTGGATTGGGTGATAAACAAGATTTTAAAATAGGGTCATATAATAAGGTTTGATAGTTTTTCTTAATAATATTTGTAATTTTTCTAGCTGCACAATTGTAACGAGTAATAAAGGTCGGAAGTAATTGTTTAGCCTGTTTCTCATTGGGAATAGAGGTAGAATCAGATCTGGATCTAGATGTAAGTAAAGAGGATCTATCCATCGCCACTACATCCTGAAAAGCTTGAGTGAGGAGAGGATCTGGGTAGGACCTCGTTTGGAAGGTTACCGATATCACATAAACAAACTCAAACCAGGGAGAAGCCATTTCCATGTCCTGAGTGTGGGAAATGTTTTATGAGAAGGTTTAATATTTGCATTCATCTGCACATACATACCAGAGAGACACGTTTTAAGCACATAGAATGCTGTTTATTGCCATATCTGCGGTATCATACAGTCTTGCATTCTGTGTGATTTATAACATTTTTCTTTTGTGTTAATCATTATTTTGATATTTGTACATTATATTTTAGTTACTTTATTGCTCTGAGTAGCATAATTTTGCATCTATAATTTTCTTTGGCTTTATTTTTAGTATTTTAGTTGTTTCTCAATAAGTAAAATTTTATCACGCATTTCATACGGCTACATGACATTGTGATACAGCTCATGTTGGACTGCTTGCTATAATTGAATTATTTAGAATTGGATAACCAATTAGCATAGACGTGTTGCAAATGATATAACATGGAGGAGATGCCTTGATGTTTTTTTGTTCTTGCCTCTACTGACTTTGGCACAAACAACATCCTCCTCCACATTGCTATCAACTTGCTATATACAACCCCATCATTATCATCTTTATTAGTGTCAAATCCGCAATGAGGCCCCTCATCTTGTTGCAGATTGTCTACTACCACAATAGTGTCTTCTATTTCGATGTCTACGCCACCAGCATCATTCATTTTACTGCTGGTCATCCTCATATTTGAGGAAGGATCAGAAATGGTGGAAGGAGTCTTCTCTATGATTACAGTGTCATCTGACTCACACACATCATTCATGGACACTCTTACACTCTCGTCATAAATATGTGAACCCACAATTTTTTGTTGGGCCTTAGTTTTCTTTGGGCACGGATTTGCCAGCTTTACAGATGACTGATACATGCTCATGTTTGGCAGTTGCTTGTGCAGTTGGGTTTCTAGTGCATAATTTTTGGCTTTGGGATCGTCGTCTCATACTTTTTTCTTACTAATTAACTATTTTTAGTACTACAGGTTTGGGAATATTAGGAGAAATGCAAGTTTCAGCACTGGTACTGGGAGGCACCTGTTGTGTAGACTGGTACATTATGGATTTTCTGAAATAAATAAACTAGTAGTTTATATGGTAAAATAAACCAGTAGTCATAAAGTAAAACAAACTAGTTGTTTAAATAGTATAAAAAATCAGTAGTGATATAGTTGTTATGACACTCTGGGTTTACCTGGTTAGAACCGGAGTGGTCAAAGAGAAGGAATTTGTGGTACCCCGGGATTACCCGGTGAGAACCGAGGTGACCACTAAGGAGACAGGCAGAGTGAACGAGTAGGTTTCCGGAGACCGGAGACTTTACTATCCAGGGGGTCTTCACCAGTACCCCTGATGGTGGGGATGGGCTTGGCAGCGGCCTGATAGCCTGGACGGACCCCGGTGAACCAGACTCGATATTAAACTAAAAAGGCACTTTACATCGTAAAATAAAACGGTAGTTTATATAGTAAAATAAACCGGTAGTTTATATAGTAAAATAAACCGGTAGTTTATATAGTAAAATAAACCAGTAGTTTATATAGTAAAATAAACTTGTAGTTATGCTGCCATAAGACTGCCTTAACTGAAGTGGCCTGTACCACCGTTGATCCGTGCGTATCCACAAAATCCAGCCCCTACTATAAAATTACCACCACCACCCCCAACACCCATCTTTCATGATTTGTGTGGCCAGAGAATAGGATTGCTTTAGCCCAGGAGTAACTTTCCTCTCTTATTTTTAAGATACTTCTTAAGTCTGAATCAGGCCTATAGTGTGTAATGTTTTGCAGTGCTCCTATTTATTACATTAAAAAAAGCCTTAATAAGATATTTTGGCTATTAATTTAATATCTCTTATTGCTGCCTGAGAAGACTTTATGTTAAGCTACATTCCCAAGCAATCATAGCAGCCCTGAGTAAGAGAGCTTTGAATAGCCAATCCAGACGGAGCAAGCACATATAGCCAACTTATGTACCTGTCTCCCCATCCTGCTCATCATGAGAGAAGGTCTCACAAGATGTATCACCATCTTGTGACGCCTACACTGTATCTCTGCTCCACTGCCTGCTGCTTTTTGCCCTGATCAGGACCCATATTGGCCAGGGTCCAGTCTTTGCATGACATTGGCTGCGCTGCTGGTAGTTCCACCATTTATCTCACAATAATCATAGAAAACTTAAATCTGACAGCACATAAGAACCACTTGGTCCATTTAGTCTATCCATTTTTTATTGTTAATCCAGTTTTGCACCATACTGCTGCTGTTGTGCTAACTCACAGGCCAAGGACGGGAGGATTCAGATTTGTCAACTTTTTTTGTAGTTTACAGTAATATTTTAATTTAATTTTTATGAGTGAACACTGGACTAGTCACACCCCACTGTGATTTGGGTACAGCTGGTAGAATGATTAATAAATGATTTTGATATGGTACTAAATAAAGCCTATGGTGCATATGTATTACATATGATGAAGTGATCCATTCGCTGATGTGCCAATGGTTTTATCTTAGTGCTTTTGTCCCCAACAGGTCCTCATGTCTCCTCACATTCCCCTGGGAAGATTCATCAGTGCTCAGAATGTCAGAGATGTTTCAGTAAACGCTCATCTCTCATCAACCATCAGAAAACTCACATGGTCAATAATCCTTTTTTATGCTCTGTTGGTAAAGAATATTTCATTTCCAAATCTACTTTGGAAGCTCACCAGCAATCTCATGAGGGCAATTTATTTTACTGTTCTGATTGTGGGAACTCTTTTTCTGACAAGATGAGTTTTCTATCGCATACAGAAACTCACAGCAGGGAGAAGCCATTTCCATGTCCAGAGTGTGGGAGATGCTTTGCGAGAAAATTTATTCTTCAGATGCATCTGCATACACACACTGGAGAGAGGCCTTTCAAGTGCACAGAATGCGGCAAGAGATTCACTCAGAGATGCAGCCTTTTGAGACACCATCACATTCACACTGGAGAGAAGCCTTTCAAATGCAAAGAATGTGGCAAGGGATTCACTCAGAGATTCAACCTTTTGGCTCACTATCACATTCACACTGGAGAGAAGCCTTTCAAGTGTACGGCATGTGGCAAGAGTTTCACCCTGAGATACAAGCTTTTGAGACATAATCGCATTCACACTGGAGAGAAATCTTTTAAGTGCACGGAATGTGGCCAAAGTTTTACAGAGAGAGACGGTCTTTGTAAACACAACTGCATTCGCACTGGATAGAAACCATTTGTGTGTTCACAGTGTGGTCTTCAATCTGCTGATAGTTCAACTCTTGCTCGAAATAACAGAAATCACATCTGGAAAAAAACCTGTAACCGATGGGAATGAATAGTAATTCGGACATATATTACCGTATTTCCCCATGTACAAGACGCACCCCTGTATAAGACACACCTTATTTTGGGGTCCCAAAATTAAAAAAGCATCTTGAACATGGGGAAACGCCCCCTCTCCCCTTTCAGGTTTTCTTACCTTTTAGGATCATCCACCGAGCGGGACCGCGGCCAGAATATGACGTCCTGCGGTTGCTGAGACTGGGAATTGAAGTCACAGGCTGTAACCGCGGGACTTCATATCCCAGTCTCGGCCAACGCGGGACTTCATATTCTGGACACAGTCCCGCGCAGTGGATGATCCTTAAAGGTAAGAAAACTTTGGAGGGGAGGGAGCTAGGGCCTAGACTTCATTTTAGCATCCATTCGCAGTCTGACTCCAGACCAGCAGCGCTGGTCTGGAGTCAGACTGCGACTGGATGCTAAAATGGTAACCCCCCTGTATAAGACGCACCCTGTTTTTGGACACCATATTTTTCCAAAAATGGTGCGTCTTATACGTGGGGAGATACGGTAAGTGTTAGGAATTATAAACATAAAAATATCACTTACACGATTTAAATTTTTACTCTTGCTTTATGTAATGGCCAATGTCAATTAATGTATTCATTCTTTGAAACTTCAGTGGGCAGTGTGTTTATCGTTATGACGTGTCACCTTAGTGGCTTTGAATTTCTTTGTTTGGTTTAACTTTGCTTATAGATGCTCTTAAATAAATTTACCACTAGAATATTATTAAATGTTTTTATTAGGCCTCATGCAGACTTGCATGGACATAGGGGATGATCAATCGTCCTCCGCCAGACATGACTGAATACCACCCTATGAAGCCTTAATCTTAAGATGTTCAACAGAGACACCATGGGCCAGATTTAGTAAGGAAAGGAAAAGTGGAGATGTTGTCTATCAGATTCTAGCTGACATTTTCTAGTATGTAATAGGAAAGTAGGAGCTAGATTCTGATTGCTTGCTATGGGCAACATCTCGACTTTTCCTTTCCCGCAGCTCAGTAAATCTTGCCCCATAAGTGTAATGTGCTCATCATCTACTGTAACAGATGGGAATCGGCAAAGCTAGTGCTTTTTCCCATCTACGTTGAACATCCCTTATACAGTTTTTAGTAAATATAACCAATTTCTCACTGTGCATGCTCTCACAAAAGTGTGTAAAGAGTTTTATGCAATCTTCGACACCTCACATTCAAAGGACATTGTCTATTCAGTTTTTGTGCGATGATCAATTGGAAAAATGCAATTGTGTGCATCAAGTATACATCTTAGACGGCCTTTTCTAGAATTCACACATTGTTCAGTAATTGTGTTTGCATTGCTTGTGCTATAACCAGCAATAATATATCCAACTCCGGTCCATTATATGTACAGGGTCCAAAAAGTAATATGATGGGATCAGATCCTAAGATCTGTTTGTGCTTTATTCAGAATTCCGAACTCTCTGTTCATGCATCCATTTGGAAAACAACTATTGTTCGCACAGATCTCTGATATCAGGATCCAGCCTTAAGATTTCTGATCCGTTCCCACTAAAAATGCTTTCTTTATACCCCCCTCTATACCATTCTGCCCACTATTTATTAACAGATATTTATATAGCGCTATCAGATTACACAGCGCTTTACAGATAATATTTCACATTCACTTCAGTCCCTGCCCCATTGGAGCTACATTCTAAGTTCCCTAGCACAGACGATTGTTAATTTATTTAGAAGCCAATTGTTTTTTGAGTGTGGGAGGAAACCAGAGAACAGAGAGGAAATTCACGCAGACTCAGGGAGAACATATAAACTTCACACAGAGAAGGCCTTGTCCTGGATCAAACAGATTACTTCAAGTGCTACTCACTTAGCCACCGTGCTGCTACTCTCACCCCCTTGTTCATTCTATTCCACTCTCCCCCCCACTGTTCCCTCTATACCACCCTTTCCCCACTGTTTCCTCTATACCACTCTCTCCCCCACTGTTCTCTTTATACCACTCTGTCCTCACTGTTACTTCTATGCCACTCTCTCCCCACTGTTCCTTCTATACCACTCTCTCCCCACTGTTCCTTATATACCGCTCTCCCCCTTTTGGTTTCTTCAGTCCATCCCCTATTGTTCATTCTATACATCTCACCCTCTGTTCTCTTTTACCATCTCCCATTGTTCCTAATTCCTGCTTTCTTTAATAACTTTATATATTCATATTCTGTCGCTTTCCCTCTCAACCACCTGATTACTACTCTCACTGACAGCTGAAGCAAGAGATTCAGCTATTGCTGCCAATCTCTCTATATGTGTGAGCAATCAATGTTGAACTCAGTGCCCATACATTTAAATACATTGGGTCGTATTCACACCTAAGAAGCTCCAACTTCCTAGGTGCGTAGATTTAAGAAATGACCTATTACGCATACGTAATTAGCCATGGAGAGGCAACGTCCGTGTGTAGTTTCCTTCTTAAGAAGGAAACTACGCATTTTAAGATAAGGTAGCCCTATGGCAATTGTAAGTACCTAAAAATGGGGTGGGTTAGGGGTAGGACCGGTGAGTTAGGTGCGGATCTGTCCTCACCTAATTTCCCCCTATGTGTACAGACCACCACTGGCCTGTAGTTTGAAGTTATAATCTATTGTGATTGCCATCTTCAAAATTTGTGTGGCTTGCTATTTATATGTTGTTAGTGCCAGTGCTATGCTGTCTTACTAGATACTATATGTCTCACACCTTATTTGTATCTAATCTTCCATTGTGCTATCATACAGTCTTGCATTTCATGTGATTGATATCATTTGTCCATTGGGTTAATTATTATTTTGATATTTGTACATTGTATTTTAGTTACTTTTTTTGCTCTGAGTAGAATAATTTTGCATCTATATTTTTTGTTGGCTTTTTTCCAGTCCGTCTCAATAAGTTAGATTTTATGACTGTTTCCTTTTCATACATCTACATGTCATTGTTATACAGCTCATGCTGGACTACTTGCTATAATTGATTTTTATTTAGAATCTTTGTGTGGTATATGTGATGTTGGCAATGTGACATTTGCCCATACTTACATTTCCACTCAGACTATTTGCTGAGGTTTTACGAAGTGATGCGGCATAATGGCTTAGTGAGTAGCACTTGTGTCTCACAGCGCTGAGGTCATGAGTTTCCCGGACTAGGCCTTAGCTGTGAGGAGTCTGTATGTTCTCCCTGTGTCTGCGTGGGTTTCCTCTGGGTGCTCCGGTTTCCTCCCACACTCCAAAATATGCTGGTAGGTTAGTTGGCTGCTGCTTGAGTTAACCCTAATGTGTATGTTTGTGTTAGGTAACTTAGATTGTAGCTCCAATTGGGTAGAGACTGATGTGAATGTCTAATGCTCTCTGTAAAGCGGACAATTTGTGGCACTATATAAATAAGCGATAATAATAATAACAACAATTTTTGGCTTTGGAAGTGCCGCCTCATACTTTGTTCTTACCAATAAAGAAATACTAGGAGAACTACAAGATGCAGCAGAAGTACTGGGATGCACCTGTTGTATAGGCCCATTATGGATTTTATGAAATAAATAAATAAACCAGGAGGACCCTATAGATTGCTTGCTGCAGCATGATATATTAGTGTGTGGAAGGGACAGGCAGCAAGTCTCAGTATCAGTGACAACTTTGAAATATTATGGGGTTTTTTCACAGTGCAGGAAAAATGGAGTTGTTAATGTGTTTACAACTGGACGCTATACTGATAAAATTATAGATAATATAATAATAATAGATAATAAAGGACCGGAATCATGGGTAAGAAGCTGTGGCATCTTAAGTGTGGTCCTTTAGGACATGACCTACTGTGTATGCATTGTAGGTCATTTACGCAATCTGCGTACCACTTAGGTATGTAGATTGAGTATGTGCAGTCTTTAGAGAGGTTTAGGTAGAAGGAAGCGTGGCAAGGCAGCCTTGGGCAGGGTTAAGGTAGAAGTGGGTGGGGAAAGGGATGTAGATTTTATCCGTGCGGATTTTCCTTCTTAAGAAAGACATAACGCACGGTTACTTAAGAAAGCCCTGTGGCATTCTTAAGTGCCTTAAGGTTCTATAAACGGGGGCGGATGAATTAGGTGCAGATATGGCCACATCTTACTCACTCTTATCCATGAATACGGTCCATAGTGTGTAATACTATCACCTAAGTAGTGATGACAAGGAAAAAAATCAGCTTTTTTCACTGAGCAGGAAAAATTGAGTTGCTAATGTATGTACCACTGTACACTACAGAATAAGATTGCTAATGATAAATAAAATGGGGGTAGATCCAGACCTAAGTTCTTTTCACCTTTCGCTGGTGTAGCGTATTTATGCTATCGTAAGTACTATGCACTCCCCTCGCTCGTACGTAAATTACTCGCTTTACGTTTGCCAAACCCTACCTCTCCAAGTGGAAGTACGGACGTATGTAATGGATTGACGTTTGTAACGGCCTAACCCGGCTCATACTGTACGATTTGAATGCCTCCCTCCGCCTACAAAGCGTATTTCTGGGTGTCGTGTGGATGACCGGCCCCTTTGCATGTATTTACTCTGAAGTTACGTACAATCAGAGTTACATTGCTTAACATCATCTGCGCGCATGCGCAGTACATACAAATTGGCGATTTTACGACAGTGGCTAGCGTAAAAACGCTAGTGTACGTAGCTCAGCATCTGGCCCAGACTGTGTAATAACTGTCTCACCAGTAGTGACAAGGAAATATTCTACTTCAGACAGGAAAAATGGATTTCTTAATGTGTGTACAACTGTACAATATACAGAATAAGATGCTTAATAGATAATATAGGACGTACCGTATTTTTCGGACCATAAGACGCACTTTTTTCCCCCTAAAAAGTGGGGGAAAAAGTGTGTGCGTCTTATGGTCCGAATACTCACCTTGGGGTATGAGCAGGTCCGTCGGGACCCGCTCCGCGGGGGGATGCGGTGCATCCAGGCACTCATCCCCC
>WWET01000142.1:94285-137676 GCA_011038615.1 Limnodynastes dumerilii | reverse complement strand
CTTTCCCTCCAAGCACTACCTGGTGCAAACTGTACCCCAAAGAGATAGTAATAGATATAGGTAGATGCCATCGTAACAGATTTCAAATTAAACACTTTTCCACATCTGGCCCAAACATCAGTAAGGTTTCTGTGCTGATAATAAGAAGAGGATTTGTCAATATTTTTTTGTAGTTATAAGTAATTATAACACTCTTTATTTGTATAAGTTAAGTGCACACCGGACTAGTCACACCCCACTGCGATTTGAGTGTGGCTGGTAGAATAATTAATACATGATTTTGATATGGTACAAAATAAAGCCTGAAGGGTGCATTTGTATTACATATGATGAAGTGATCCATTCGCTGATGTGCTTAGTGCTTTTGGGCCGTATTCAGAGATCCGATTTAGCGGCGACTTCCGTGCGTATTTTTAGGTACATTTCAACTGCGCATGTGTAGTAATCTTTATACGCAGTTAACATAGATGATACGCACGGAAGTGCCAAGCGGGCGGACTTGTGAATTGGACATAGAAAAATACACACCTCACTTTGACGAAAAATATACACACGGAAGGATTTTGCATAGAAATGGGGGGGGGATATTTAAATGATGGAAAGTGGGCGCGATTACAACTATACGCTCTGAATTATACACACTAAAGACACATACACTCCTAAATGGAAGCGGATAGTTAATGCAAGTCTATTGAGGTGGAAGTCTCCGAGATGAAGGATTATCAAGGGGAATGACTGGGGTTTTGGTGAGTGTAATTTGCTCCGTAGGTACGTATATTTGCAATCCGATCACAGCACGGAAGTCTGAATATGGCCCTTTGTCCCCAACAGGTCCTCATGTCTCCTCACATTCTCCTGCTCAGAATGTCAGAGATGTTTAGTAAACGTTCATTTCTTATCAACCATCAGAAAACTCACACGGTCAATAATCCATTTTCATTCTCTTTTTGTAACGAGTATTTTGGTTCCAAATCTACTTTGGAAGCTCACCAGCAGTCTCATGAGGGCAATTTATTTTACTGTTCTGATTGAGGGAACTCTTTCTGACAAGATGAGTTTCCTATCGCATAAAGAAACTCATGCTAGGTAGAAGCCATTTCCATGCCCAAAGTGCATCCGAAGGATGCATCTACATACACATACTGGAGCGAAGCCTTAAAGTGCACAGAATACGGCAAGAGTTTCACTCAGAGATCCAGCCTTTTGAGACACAATCGCATTCACACTGGAGAGAAGCCTTTTAAATGCAATGAATGTGGTAAGAGATTCAAAGTAAGATGCAGCCTATTGACACACAATCGCATGCACACTGGAGAGAAGCCTTTCAAATGCATGACATGTGGTAGAAGCTTCAATCAGAGATGCAGCTTTTTAAGACACAATCATATTCACACTAAAGAGAAGCCTTTCAAATGCACGGAATGTGGCAAGAGTTTCAGCCAAAGATACAGCTTTTGACACATAATCGCATTCACATTGGAGTGAAACCATTTGTGTGTTCATAGTGTGGTCTTCGATTTGCTTATAGTTCAACTCTTGTTCGATATAACAGAACCCACATCTGGAAAAAAAATGTGACCAAGGAGAATGAACATTCAGACATATATTTTACTCATGGGAATTAAAAACATAAAAATTTCACCCGCACAATTTATATTTGTACTCTTGCTCCATGTACAGTAATGGTCGATGTCAATTAGCATGTTCATTCTTTTGAACTTTAGTGGGCAATGTGTCTTTCGTTAACACGTGTCACCTTTGTGTCTTTTAATTTCTTTGTTTGGTTTAACTTTGCTTATAGATGATCTTTCATAAATTTTCCACTAGAAAATAAATTAAATTAAATGTTTTATTAGGCCTCATGCAGACTTATACGGGGGCATACAATGGTTATCAGAAGTATAGTGCATAGGTTAAACTAATTTACTCAGCACGCTTAGGCCTATTCAATCACAGAGTCTTTCCTCAGCTTTGCTTGCACAGGTTCTTAAATTGATCTCTGGTTCTAAACTCCAACCAAACATACCGTGTTTCTCTAAATTTGGCGCATTTCTCTACTCCAGAAGAAGCTCCATAGACATAAAATAATCTAGCTAGTCAATTCGGTCTTTGATTTTGGGAGCCTGAGTTGAGTGCCATTTAATGGGAATTACTGCAATAGTCACATTAATAATATGGCGCAGAATTAAATCTAGAAACCCTTAGTCCAGTTCAGCAACCAAAGAAGTGGCGTGGTTTGAACCTCGTCTGGTAGGATTGGTCGGATCACTTCAAATTTTTTTTACCAGAATGGTTTAATTTTTGGGCATTCCCACCAGATGTGTAGAAAAGATCCTGGTGACTCAGAACACCTCCAACATGTGTTAGGGACCTCAGGGAGTATTCAGTCGATAGACATTCGTTTATAATGTGTTTCCAGAAGGGAGATACTTTGCGATCTAGAGAAGGTGTATTGAAATATCTTTGACCAATCCTCCTCAGCAAAGCACTCTCCAAGGTCTCGGTCCCACGATCCAGTGAAGGTCTGTAAATTCGGATACCAAGATTGGATAATGAATTTATATAGTAGTGAAATCGTATGTTTTAAGGTGTTTGGGGACATGCAGAGTTTCTCGAAGGGAGCAGGATTTGTGATAACTTTGTGGTTTAGTTTATTTCAGTGCAGCAAAAAGTATTTTTGTATATACCTCCAATATTCACTTGCCATTCCCTGTCTCGAAGCTGCATACTTGACCCACCTCCACCTCCTGGCCTGCCCTAAAGACCACTGCATCCAGCCATTTGGAAAAAGTAGAAAAATGGAATCCTGTATATTTGAAAGTATTGGAAAAGGATATGTGCATGGGGGAATTAGCTGATGAGATCAAAGGATAATTTTTCAGGAGCTTCCAATAATTTTATGTAAGGAAAATCATGGGATGCCGGATCGTGCTGAGTGTTAGAGCCCATGGAAATAGTCACAGAGGCATCTGCAGGGCCTGTCCCTCCAAATAAAGCCATTGTGTTTCTCATCTCTGGAGCAGTCCAGTACTCTAGCGAGAAATTAGGCCTGATAATAACCAGCTTTATTAGGTAGTTGGAGGACACCACTTGCTTTACTGCATTCCAAAACCTCTAGCTTTAGCCTAGGGTGCCTCCCCCTCAGATAAAATCTTTGAACATCTTCCTGATGTTGGAAAGACCATGTGTTGTTAATCTGTGTAAGAAGGTTCTGCAGAAGATACAGAATTTTGAAAGCGTGTCCATTTTCAAGATATTTATGCGTCTGAGCCAAGAAAAACTTTAAAATGTCCATTGTTTTAGTTCTTTGACTAGTTTCGACACCAAGGGGAGATTTTAGTGAAAGAGGGATTCTGGGTTTCTGAAAAGCAATATTCCTAAGTAATTTAGGTGGTTAGGTTGCCATTGGAAAGGGAAGGCTAACTGGAGACCGTCTACCTGGGAGTGTGGGGTAGGGAGATTTAGGACGGGATTTCGAGTAGTTTATTTTAAAATTTGAGAGTTCGCCAAAGAGAAAATTCTTTCATTATGTTTGGAAGAGAGATTGTTGGATTTGTGAGTGAGCCTGTAGGTTGTCTGCAGTGCTAAATTAAATTATTGGTCTCGTAACTCAAATTCCTGAAATTTCCTGAGAGAAATGAGCAGGTCTGATTAAGGAGTGTAGCTTTGTCCAAAAGAGCTTTACCTGCTACTAGGTCATGCGCAGAAATATTTGTGAGGGTTAAATGTTTTGCAAACAAGATCACAACTCCCAGGGATTTTCCTGTTGGATTATTACTATACTTAGGAAAGCATGGACATCATGCAAGGGGGCACTTAATGGTATTAATGCATCTCCAGGAGTAGTGTGACATCAACTATTTTGGTACGGATGTAATGAAAAAGAATAGGGATATGA
Organism: Limnodynastes dumerilii; assembly: GCA_011038615.1. Taxonomy (NCBI): domain Eukaryota; kingdom Metazoa; phylum Chordata; class Amphibia; order Anura; family Limnodynastidae; genus Limnodynastes; species Limnodynastes dumerilii. The sequence continues at coordinate 133,778 of WWET01000142.1, read as the reverse complement.
TGATGGGTTTCCCATTAAAGTAGATTGTGGAAGACAAAAGTCTGCTTTTAAAACATTCGAAACATTGGGGTGGAGAAAGCAAAAGAACAGAAAGAAATGGGAAGTACACACTGATAATTAAAAAACAAGACTTATGAACAAAACTATCACTTATGAAAGCAGCTCTTGAGAATATGAACATGAATGATCCACGTCTGGGTGGAGGGAGGCCACCTGTTTGGACAAAGTTTGGAAAGTCGTGGGGTTGTTAGTGCCCCATTAACTAGGCTATAATTAAAGCTAATATGCAAGATTTTTTTTATTAATTAAGTACTTTTTATTAAGTTTTGTACACAGAAAAAGAAAACATACAAACAAATAAGAATAACAGGAACATAAAACAATAACCCAACCCACCTTAGCACTGCTGCTAAAATACGTAAAACATTTTCAATGTTTCAAATATTCAAAATCACAAATTAACATTGCAGGACATTTACAAAGGACACTACCAAAGGAGATGCAGATATACATAAAACGCTCAGGTTCAGCTTGAACTCTCTCTTTACAATAACCATCAGTCATTTACAATCCGGGAAACATAATTTGCAAGATTTAAGGTATTCATGTTTGTGATATCTAACGGTCATCACAATAAAGAAAATGAAAAAGGTGATTTGCACTATAAATGTGTGGAAAGACAGGTCACAATTATAACTTATGCATAATCTATTAATTAGTCTAAATTAAAACTCCTCTAGAAGGGTTGTAATAAATTGTTATATTAAAGGTGGGTCTCAGCCACAAATAATGAGAAAGACTCCTAAACTAATCACCTTGCAAAGCTAAGCAAGGTGAGGACCTAGACCATAACATGTTTAAAACAGATCAACAACTTTAGATTAAGGGTATACCACTATTCATTGTGTATACTACTAACCATTTTTGCATTCACAGTGTAGCCATTGATTTGTTCAGAGCTCACATCTTGTGCGCCATAACAGAATTTACACTGGGGGAAACTTTTTCATCAAGAGAAATGAGTAGTAACTTTTTATACCCTGTTAAGGAATAAAATCATAGAAACAGTTGACCCGCATTACTTTAAGTTGCTCTATGGAAAGGCCCAAGTAAGGTGTTCATTTATTTAAACATGAGGGCGCATTGTGTCTGTCATTACTGCATGTGTCACCTTTGTGTATTTGAATTTCATTGTTTGATTTTACTAATAGATGCTCCTTAATTAAATTTCCACTGTTTAATAGTTAAATGTTCTCATTGTGCCTGATGTTGAGTTGCTATCTTAACCGGTTACACTCTCCGGAACGATACTCTGATTGCTGAAAATGGGACATCCGAAAGCTACTTTTCGGATGTCCGATTTTTGAATACTTACCGCTTTCAACGTCTTTTTAGTGAATGTGTGAGTATGCCGTTCAGCATACTTTACCCATTTTTCGCAATTACCGCTGTCCTTCCGTCGTCTGCGATATCCCTCTGCCGCTGCTCGCCGGACCAGGAACAGGTGAGTAAACTATCTGTGCAGGTTAGGGTCAGGCTGCAGGGGAGGGAAGGTTAGGGTCAGGCTGCATGGGAGGAAGGGTTAGGGTTAGGCTGCGTTAGACAGAGGGTTAGGGTAAAGCTGCAGGGGAGTGAGGGTTAGGGTCAGGCTGCAGGGGAAGGATGGTTAGGGTCAGGCTGCCAGGAAAGGAGGGTTATGGTAGTGAGAGGGGAGGGTTAGGGTTACAATTAGGGAAGGGACTATTTTTTCTTACCATTTAGTAGAACGGAGCTTTTGGTGCTCTGTAGATCGATTACTATGCCTTATCGAGGCATAGCATATTTCGAAAATCAGAATTTTTGTTGGGGGAACCCACACCCATCTTACATATATCACATTCCTTCAAAGTGTTTTCAGTTTATGTGCTGTGTTCAGTTGAAAATATGCAAGTTCGTTACTTAGTGTATCGACTTTTCAGACCCTCAAGGCCTTGTGTTAAATTCAGATAGTTCATTGTCATAGAAAATGCTCACTTTTTATAGGATTTTTAAAGGAGGTGTGCTATATTTCTGGACTGTCCCAACCCAGAATTTAGTTTTTTGTGTAAAGCCTTTCTGTACAGTATTTTCAACTTTTTATTTTATAAGAAACTGTGTTGCATATTGTATTATTGTGTTGATTTTGTTATTCTTTTGTAAATAAGCTTTGTGATTCTTATCATATTAAATATCAATTCATGAGTTCATGTCTCTGTGTTACAGATTCACGTGTCAGACCAGCTTGGTTATTAAACGCTACATAGTGGTAACAAAAGAGATCATTTTGAGTTTATGATAATTTGGATAAATGATACAGTGATAGATTTGTGTAAAGGAGGATATAATAACTCCTTTGTATAGTCTGGTGGCAGCTTATTGGTAATAAGTCATATTTGGGGGGAGCTGGGGCATTAGTCAGTTTAGAACAGACCAAGTGGCATGGTTTGGTTTTGTCTCAAAAGTCAAATGTTTTGGTTTTAGATTTGTATTTTTTTATTGAATAAATTAGCTAATATCATGTCATTTGTATGTATTTTTGCTCCTACAGTATTATTAACATCAATATCATTTATTTCCAGTCAAATTGGTCCACCTCACAACATTATTTTCAATAGTATTGGTTAAAGGCTGCAGGAGACCAAAAATATTGATGGTCACATGAATCTGGTCAAAAATCCAGCTAGTCTGCTATATGTTCTCATGTTGTGGTCAGTAGATCGTTGATGGCTTAAAGCTGTATAAAAAAATAGGCTCTGTGCCAACTCGCGTTTCGCTCGTGCTGGCTTTGTCAAGCCAGCACAAGCGAAACGTGCGTCGGTTCAGAGCCCTGCACCCTCCAACAGGTCATGTACTTTAGGTGATTTCTCATGAGACCATATATGTAACTGGGAATTTGCGGAATCCTTTTCTTATTTTGCTATGTCTATGTGAATATTATTTATCACCTGGTATCTAGAGAAATTATCAAATGGTTGCTATAATAGCAATAACCATACTCTAGCATAGCACATATATAAACACCTTAGAGTTTGTGATATGGAATACACTGTATGTTACAAATGATTGTTGGCCATTTAAAATCAGTAATATTTGTCTATACCTGTGAATCACTTAATTGCAAGAATATTGTGGAAGTGCATATTAGAGGATTATTGTGGTATTCAACTGATTACCTAAAATTTGGAATAATTGTACATTTATTGAGACATCCAAATAGTTTGAATATTGTGGAAATTGTATATTTGAAAATGATTTTGGTGTTATATATAATATTTGCATATTTATACTACACAAACATGATTTATATGAATCAAATTTAATATATTATTGAATTGTATGAACTTATTGGAATACCATTGCTATAATTGCATGAATTAATTGGGATGTTAATGTTATATTCACTACTATACCAGTTTGATCCTGCTAGACACTTAACCTTGCTTTGTTAAAATTTATAACAATTGCCCTTACTGGTTTTTTGAACATTGCAGAAGATTTTAATGTTATTTTCACTATAAAACAGGCCAATAATCTTTATATTACCACATGTCGTACTGGCCATAGATCCATTAATTAATTGAATATCCTAAACCTTGATACAATAGGCTAAAAATACATTTTTATTGTACTGTATGCATATTTATGGCTTGAAAAATAACTTTCTAATTGTGTAGTTGAATCCTAGACTCACCATCTAGTGAGTCAGGCTAGCCTGAATGTTTCTGCTCCCAGACAATTAGCTATAATTGGAGCAGACGGGTGTGGTGCTCCGGTCCGAACGGCCGATTTTCAAATCAGTTGCGAACTGGCTGGGATTTCGATAATTTTTGAGGCATAGCAATTGATCCATGGAGCACCGAAAGCTCTGTTCTACGACATGGTAAGGAAAAATAGTCCCCCACTCCCCACTTTCCCTAATTCTAACCCTAACCCTCTCACTACCCTAACTCTCCTTTCCTGGCAGCCTGACCATAACCATCCCTTACTTGCAGCCTGACCTTAACCCACCATCCCCACAGCCCCACCCCCACAGCCTGACCCTAACCCTCCCACCCCTACAGACTGATCCTAACCCTCCACCTCCCGCAGCCTGACACTAACCCTCACCCCCCTGCAACCTGGCCCTAACCCTCCCTCCGCTACAACCGGACCCTAACCCTCCCTCCCCTACAGCCTGACCCTAACCCTCCCTACCCCGCACAGAGAGTTTACTAACCTGTTCCAGGTCCGGCAATAGCAGCGGTAGAGTGATATCTCATTGCAAAAGTGAATGGGTGAAGTATGCCGAATGGCATACTCACCCATTCATTAAAATAAGTCTGAATGGTTAAGTATTCGAAAAAGGGACATCCAAAAAGGAACTTTCGGATGTCCCTTTTTCGGAAACGCCATTTTCTAACCCGAGAGTGTAACTGGGAGCAGACACACCCAGGCCTGAAGCCATCTTTTAGGTGTTTACTCTTAGAGTAATTGGTATTCTCATTTCCTCTATTTCCCTAGTTTATATCTTCATTCTTGTATATTGTAAGCTTGGACTGTTGTTCCAGGGAGTCTGGCTTTTTAGATAATTCTGCTCTCTGAGGTATATATGTTCTTTTGATACTGAGATTGTTGGAGAAGTGGTATCTTAAATATTAGCCATAACACATATATAGGGTCTCTTGAATAATAATTTTTGTTACAGACCTAAGAAGGTATATTTAATCCTATTATCATATTAGGAGGGTGTACAGGACAATTTTTTATTTTATTTATATTTTGCTGATTACATAGGTCCTACATTATTTTAATAATTTATAAAAATATATATATTTTTAATACTTTTTTCATGATTGCTTATTATGATTGGTTCTCTACCATAGGGATTTCTTTTCTGTCGTGTTGTTTTGGTTATATATGACATTCCGGGTGGTAGCACAATCTGAGACAATAGAAATCTTAGTGAGAAATGAAATGATAAAAGGATTTGATTGACATATCTATAAGATAAATTATAAACAAAATTTTTATTTTAAATCAAATATTTTTTAATTGAAGTTTTAACATATGCAAACATAATACTTAAAAAAAAAATACATAACGAAAAACCCCCTAAAGAACAGTCTTGTTTTCCTTCTCGGATATTATTATAATGGTCCAGTATTAACATATAATCAACATTACGAATAACTTAATTATAAACAAATTTTAAGTGTGGTCTTCTCTATTTATTTTTTCTTTGAATTGATTAACAACCTGGAAATCCCAAGACTCATGAAAGAAAAAAAGATTGTAGTAGTTACTCCAAGTTTTACCCAAAGGACCCAAAAAGTCAGACAATATTTCGTCGTCTGATCGACTGTCCGGCTTGTCGTCTTTTTGACTTGTCTAGAATATGTTTTTATGTGGTCAATAGATGGATTGGAGCCATGTCTAGTGGCTACCCTGCAAATATTTAACAAGGCGGAAAATAGCCAATAGACAATATAGACAATACATTTTAGGAGTTACTCCAAGACAAGTTAAAGCTTTTTTTAAAATATTTGAAAAAAAGGAATGAAAAAATAGACCATGAACAATTTATTATCAACCTGGAAATCCCAGTACTAAGGCCGCAACAAAAGATAGTAGGAGTTACTCGAAGACCAATGAAATAATCATTTAAATGTTTGAAAAAGGAGGTAAAAATAGACTGTGTTATATTAGAAGAAAAATAATCGATTATCAACTTGGAAATCCCAGGATTCTGGCCATGAAAAAAAGATAGTAGGAGTTACTCCAAGACAATTGAAATCTTTTTTTATAAAAAGAAGTAAAAGAACATTTATATGAGTGTTAATTATCTACCTGGAAATACCAGGCCTCAGGCTATGAGAAGGGGTTGGAGGTTGAGTAAGTAGTTACACAAATGCAGCAAGGTATTGAAAAAGTGGTGCAACAAATTGTCCTTGTGCCCTCCCATCATATACACGGTTTAACAAACCAACCATTTCATTGAAAGGCATACTTCTGTGAATAGAATACAAGTTAAAATAAAAAAAAATATTAATTGATAAAAAAAAATCAGAAATCATAGTTGTTATTCTACGGCAGTGGACTTCAGGCTAACACTGGTAATCATCTACAAGGTTTAAGTTGTCATCCTCCTCATCATTGCACGATATTAGCTCATCCCCACTGAAATTCACGGTGACAGTGTAGTGTCTGATTGGCCTTTGCAGGAATCATGTTCATTTTAATGAACATCAACTTCTCAACATGTTTGGGGTTTAGTCTACACCGATCCTGCCTGAGCTAAAAACTCTTTCTGAGTACATGCTGGATGTTGGGCAGCTTAAGTACAGTATTGCTCACTTGTACAAGGGCTTCCAAATGTGAAATAGACTGTTTGAGGTGCTAATTTGTACATGATCATTCATGTAATCCTCCACCATTCTATTGACGGTTACAGTATCAGCTTGACTCACGGTAGTGCCATTATATATGGGGATGTCTTTTATGCCCGACCAGATGTCATAGTCTCTGATTATGACGCGTTGTATTGAGTCTCTGTTACCAGTCGTTGGATTTGAATATGACAGTTGTTTCCTGGAAAAGCTGAAGCAGGAGATGAGTGGACTTGTTGCTTGCAAGTAGCTCTTTGCATCTCCTACGATCTGTGTCATCATTGCAAGTGGGACAATTTCAATGAAGCGGTTCCTGTGCACACCGGGATGCCACCAGGATCTCCTGTATCTGTGAGCAATGTCCGAATATGGGTATAGTGTTGTGTAGTGTTAGATATGTGCCCAGAAGTGGGTGAACTACAGCCGTAAGGCTGTTAGTTTCCTCTTATAGGGAGAGAAGCAGGAATTAGAGTGGGCTTACTGTCTCTATTACTTATACTACTGGTGTACGCTATGATTACAATGTTGCTCACATTTCCTACTATGTGAATACTATTTATGAATTGTGTTGGGAGATACTGTATCGATTTGTACATTTGCACTTTATGGGAGATTTTAATCTATACAATTTTGGTTTTGTAATGATTGTGGAGGTCATTGTATGAAATAATTGCGAGAAGCTTTTTTTGTCCCTCTGACATTGTTTGGTGAAATTATGGCCTGAACTTGGTTGGTAGCATGCTTCATTTGTTGTGAATACTTACCTGTGCAGCTCATGCCTGTTTAGTTGGTGTTATAGGTTAATATTGACAGGTGTATGAAAGGCCAGGGTAATCTGCAAAGAAACAAAGGAAAGACAATGCCCCAGCAAAATTGCCATCAACACTGCCATTCCAGCCCTTGTACAATCCAGATTTCCACAGCATCCCCATTTTATGTGAGAATGGTGCATAAATCTTAAGTAGCGTCTTGATAGCACAACTCCTCACCCATACAGAATTTAAAATACAGCAGGGATCCGGCATTGGATCTCTGTTTCCAGTGCGGTCGAAGCTCCGATCATAGTGGAGGTCTGGATTTAGTCCAATGGGCCGGATCCAGAACAACGTCCGTCTTCCATAGACGGACGTAGTTCAATAAACAGTAGCTACTGTGCATGTGTAGTAGCTATTGTACGTAATCTGCGTATCGTTTCGATACGTAGATTGCGTATATGTGGTCTAAAAAACCAATCCAGGTAGAGCAAGAAAGTGGTGGGCCCATATATCAAAATGATGCACCTCCTCAAACTGCACATCATGAGTCAAGGTCTCACAAGATGATAGCGCCATCATGTGATGCCTTCATTGTGTCTCTGCTCCACTGCCTGCTGCTTTTTGCCCTGATCAGTACCTATGTTGGCCAGAGTCCAGTTGCTGCTGTTGTGCTAACTCACAGGCCAAGGACAGTTATATGACATCAAAGCAAGAAGATGGGGTTGGAGGTGGAGTTCTTTCCCTCTAAGCACTACCTGGTGTAAACTGTACCCCATAGAGAGAGTAACAGATATAGGCAGATGTTGTCGTAACAGATTTCAAACTAAACACTTTTCCACAACTGTCCCGAACATCAGTGAGGTTTCTGTGCCAATAATCAGGGGAGGATTCAGATTTATCAAAATATTTTGTAGTTTAAAGTCATTATAACACTGGACTAGTCACACCCCACTGTGATTAGGGTGTGGCTGGTAGAATGATTATAAATTATTTTGATATGGTACTAAATAAAGCCTGAATGGTGCATTTGTATTACATATGATGAAGTGATCAATTTGCTGATGTGCCAATGGTTTTATCATAGTACTTTTGTCCCCAACAGGTCCCGACATCTCTTCACATTCTCCTGGGAAGAGGCATCAGTGCTCAGGGTGTCAGAGATCTTTTAGTAGACGTTCATTTCTCATCAACCATCAGAAAACTCACTCGGTCAATAATATGTTTTCATGCTTTTTTTGTGAAGAGTATTTCTGTTCCAAATCTACTTTGGAAGCTCACCAGCAATCTCATGAGGACAGTTTATTTTACTGCTCTGATGGTGAAAAATCTTTTACTGACAAGATTAATTTTCTTTCATATAAACAAACTCACACCAAGGAGAAGCCATTTCCATGTCCAGAGTGTGGGAGATGTTTTGCCAAAAAATGGACTCTAAAGGTGCATCTGCATACACACACTGGAGAGAAGCCCTTCAAGTGCACGGAATGCGGCAAGAGATTCACTATTAAATCCAGCCTTATAAAACACAATTACATTCACACTAAAGTGAAGTCTTTCAGATGCACGGAATGTGGCAAGAGTTTTGCCCAAAGACAAGACCTTTCGAGACACAATCGCATTCACACTGGAGAGAAGCCTTTCAAGTGCACGGAATGTGGCAAGAGTTTTACCCAGGGTTCCAGCCTTTTGACACACAATCGCATTCACACTGAAGTGAAGCCTTTCAAGTGCACGGAATGTGGCAAGAGTTTCAGTCATAAATCAAGCCTTTATAACCATAAACTCATTCACACTGGAGAGAAGCGTTTCAAGTGCAATGAATGTGGCAAGAGTTTTACACGAAGAACCAGTCTTTGTAAACACAATTGCAGTCACACTGGATAGAAACCAGAAATTCGTCTGTTCATACTGTGGTCTTTGATTTGCTTATAGTTCGTCTCTTGTTTGACATAACAGAACTCACATCTGGAAATAAAATGTGACCAAGGGGAATGAATAGTAATTCAGACATATATTAAGTCTTGGCAATAATAAATAAAAAATTTCACCCGCAAGAATTTAATTTGTACTCTTGCTCCATGTAATGGCAGATGTCAATTAATGTATTTATTCATTTACACTTTAGTGGGCAATGTGTCTGTCATTAATACATGTGTCACTTTTGTGTCTTTGAAGTTTTAATTTTGCTTATAGATGTTATAGATGTTATCTAGATGTTGCTAGGGACAACAAATCCATTTTTCCTTTTATGAATCTTAGTAAATCTGGCCCCCATGTACACAAAAGTGTGTAATGAGTTTTATGCAATCTAGACGTACGGAACCTTACATTCAAAGGGCATTGTGCAGTTTTTGTGCGATGATCAGCTGAAAATATGGAATTGTGTTACCTTTAGATGCATTAAGTATACATCATAGACGGCCTTTTCTAGAATTCACACATTGTTTAGTAATTGTGTACGCATTGCTTGTGTATGCTATAACCAGCAATGATATATCCAACTCCGGTCCATTATGTGTACAGGGTGAGGGCCAGTGTCCATCATTTCACATGAAGTAGAAAGGCCTTGATCAGTTCTGTTGTATACAGCAAAAAGTCTGTGCTCCATCCTTAGTCACGCTAACTTTTCCCACCCCTTTAACCCCTTTCTTCCCACTTTTCCCTCTATACCACTTTTCCCTCTATACCACACTCCTCACTCTACCCTCCATCCACTCTCTCATCATGTTCTATTTATATTACTCTCTCCCTTTTGGTGTCTTCAGTCCATCCCCTACTTTTCAGCTATACACCTCTCATCCTGTTCTATTTAACCATCTCCCATTGTTCTTAACTCCCACTTTCATTGAATTACTTTATATGATTCTTTTCCTGTCAGTTTTCCTCTCAACGTTTCCGTTGTCACTTTACTCACCTGTTTACTACTCTCACTGACAGCGCTCAGTGCTACCGATGTCTCTGAGCAATCAACGAGAGAAGAAAACAGCTGAGCTCTATTTGTAAAGAGTGTTTCAGTTCCACAACTACTTCAGTGTTCTCCCCAGAAAATGTTGTCAGCTGGGTGGTATTAAATAGTAGCTGGGTGGGGGCAGGGTGATAGTTGCAAAAATAATACTTGACAAGGCTACAAACATCCGTTCCCACTGCTTAGCTCCTCGCTGCTGCTGTACTACTGGGAACTAAGCTTTTGAGGCATCAGAATCTGCCTTTCTGTAACTATTTGTTCTGTTGGTTGTGATCTACTGGTGGAGGCAATGAGACAGGGCCGGTGCTGGGGTGTTCAACACCCCCCTGCAAACTATAAATTTGTGCCCTCCTGTTTAACAATTTAACATTTAACACCAGTAACCACCCTACATTACAGTATCCATGTGAGCATTATAAACATTCTTGTATATCTACCATCCTTCAATTGCTGTCCTCTGCTCTCTCCTCCACTCCATGCTGTACAAAATTCTATCCAACAGTTGTTGAGTTTCCTATTTAGTGCCAAGAGGATAATTGTTGACCTTCCCACTATTTGCATTAAATATCACACCCTTTTCAAGTACAAAATAACAATGTGCAAGACAATCTACATTTTAGATACGGAACAATGTTTCCCATTTACTGACAATAAGGTAAAATAATAGAAGTGAATGGAGATTTATAGCTTTTTTATTAAACCAATGGGGGAAGTGACGGTATGTCATACCCCCGTATACCCTCTCACTTCCAGCCCTGATACTAACTTCATCCTAGTGACCGCCATACAATCCACACTACATCCTAGAGACTGCAGAACAATACAGACTAGATCTTAGGGCTGTACCATACAGACATTATCGTAGTGACCCCAAGCTATCTTTTTAAAACCTCTCATATAATAGCTTTACTCCTTTGTGTGTGAATGATGCTGATGTGACCTTAGGTCATGCCAATGACACAATCACACTGAAGGAAGCAACAGGTACTGTATGAGTCTCAGCGGACAGGGGTCGTCCTCTGATGGAATGTACAGATTTTCTGCTGCTTCTGATAGGCAACGGTGCAGCAGTGCCAACAAGCCTTTACAACCCAATGGAGGACAGCAGGGACTGAAAGTTTGAGATCATAATCAGCATGTGAAAGTTGAAAAGAGAAAAACTACGAGTACGGTTACCTGGATGCGGAATCTTTGTCATCAGGTGGTCTTCACCATTGCCCCTGATGGTGGGGTTGGAATTTGCTGCACCCCCAACGACAGATTGCGATCCCCGGAACCAGACTCGTAGAAGAGGGAAAAAATACAGAAAAGGAGACAGAAGTCCAGATAGAGCAGAAAGTGGGAAAAGACAAGTCAGAAGGGACTAACTTGTGACGAACGACACGGAACACTGAACAAGACAAGGGACCGAGGGGAATCACAAGGACTGACTGGACTGACTGAACTCACAAGGTCTCACACTCACACAGACACACAGCGGAACCCCAGAGGGGTGACAAATACTGGCAACCAGAGAGAGCAAGGGTTAAACGCAGGGAGATGACACCAAGGAGAGAGAGAGCGTGGGAGAGGAACACAAGAGGTTAATGGAAAGGTACTGGGCAGGAAAGGAAGGTCACTCAAAAAGTCAAGGTATCAAAAAAGAGAAGGAGAATGAGGGCATGGGACTGGAACAAGGCTGAGAGAGAGAGAGAGAGCTAGGACTAGGCAAAAACAATGGCAAGGCAAAAGACTGGGGCACACGTGCAGGAAGCTATAACCAGCGAAGGAGCAGAAGATCAGCTGGTTATTTAACAGGGAGACTGGCCAATCACAACGCAGTGACTGAACCAGCCCCCTGCATGAAAGGAGAGCGTCCTGGCTGTGAAACAATCAGCCGGGACCAGAGACAGCTGCACGCGCCGAAGACGCAGCCAGGACACGCGAGCTTAACCACCAATGGCGGCAAGGATCCCGGTTGCTAGGCAACAACCAAGACCACACATCCCGAGCTGCCTTGGGAGCGCGACAGCTCGTCACAGCGTGTTGGTCAGGACTGGCTGGGTGGTAAGCTAAAATAGCCGGGTGGAGCACCCGGCTAAAAGGCCCTGGGGAGAACACTGTACTTAAAGGCTCAGAAATCTCATGACATGAATAGTTTTTTATTGCATAAACAATCTCACACCAGGGAGAAGCCATTTCCGTGTCCGGAGTGTGGAAGATATTTAGCAAAACAATTTACTCTTTAGATGCATCTGTATTCACATATTGGAGAGAAGCCTTTTTAAGTGCACAGAATGTGGGAAGAGTGTCACCCAGAGAGCCAACCTTTGGACACACAGTTGGATTCACACTTCAGAGAAACCATTTATGTGTTCGCAATGTGTGGCCATGGGTTTGCTCATAGATGATCTCTTGTTTAACATAACAGAACTCATAACAGGCGAAATCTTTTGGATCAAGGGAAATAAGCAGTCATTTGGAGCCTTTAAGAAATAGGAATCAAATAAAAAGTTGCTCTATGTAACGGCCCAAGTAACGTATTCATTAATTTAACATGAGGGGGCATTGTGTCTGTCATTAATATGCTTGTTACTTTTGTGTATTTCAATTTTATTGTACAGTACTTTACTTATGGATGCTCCTTAATAAAATTGCCACTGGTAAAAAGTTAAATGTCCTCATTGGAAGTCCTTACTGATGTAGACTTTTCCACACATATTCAATTGCATGTTCACTACATTGCACACCGAAAGACACAACTGAATACCCCTCTATGAAGAAAAAAGTGGTCTCAAACGGGTTACCCACACACCAGCCACCATAATAGACAGGAAGCAGCATACGTATTGCTTATCCCTATCTACGTGATTAAATATACATTCCCTATAGAGTTCTTAGCTTGTGTAACCAGTTCTTAGCATTGTGCATTCCCAAAAGCACGTGCAGAAATGTGTGCAATGAGTTTTATGCAATCTTGCCATGTGTAACATTACATCCAAGGTCCGTTGCATCCTCAGTTATTTGCAATGTTCAGTTAATAATATGCAAGTTCGTCGCTTTTAAGTGTATGGACCGTACAGACTGTCCACTTGTTGGCGACTATCAATGGGCCAGATCCAGAGCTACGTATTTACGCTATCCGGAGACGTAAAAACGCTATCTGGTGGGTACTGATGTGGCAGCAGATGTTACAGCACGTAGCTCTGAATGTACGTACCATCCTAGTATAAGATGGCCTGGATACGTCTGTATATTTTTATTGAACGGTTTAGATATATTACTATGTTTGTGCTTATTTGTAAAGTGCTATGAAATGGTCTGTTATTGTGTAAATTATTTTAAACAGAGTTACACAAAATGGTGGCTACTCAAATCAGTTTATAGGTTAATCTAGACAGGTGTATGAATGGCCGGGGTAATCCGCACAGAAACAAAGGAAAGACAATGACGGGCGTCCATAGGAGCAGCGTAGTGACGCTGGAGGGGGCGTCCCCCAGCGTTACTACGTTAAGGTTAGTGTAGGTGGGCGGGGGGAGTTAGTTTAATGAGGGAGGGAGGGTTTAGCATACCAATGCTCCTGTGTGAGCGTATTTTCTCTTGCTTAGGCTGGCTGAAGTTAGGGTAGCCTTCAGCCGGCATAAGCGAGGGAAAATACTCCCGCACAGGGGGAGTGTCTAGGAGAGTGAACGCCGATACGCTGTGCTTTAGTAAGCACAGCGCATCGGCGTAGTTCTGGATCAGGCCCATTGGCAGAGCCATCTCAGCCTTTACGTACAATCCGGATTTCCACAGCGTCCCCATTTTATGTAGACCTAGTGCATAAATCTTAAGCAGGGTTTGGTTAGCGCAACTCCTGGCTCTTGCGGAACTTTGAATGCAGCAGGCATCTGGCATTGAATCTCTGCTTCTGGTGCGGTTGGAGCTCCTATCAGTGGAGGTCTGGATTCGGTCCAGTTATTATTCAGTCCAATGTCTGTTAGTGCTGCCTGAGAAGATTTTATGATAAGCTACATTCCCAAGTAATCATAGCAGCCCTGAGTAAGAGAGCTTTGAATAGCCAATCCAGATGAAGCAAGCAAGTGGTGGGGCCTTATATCAAAATTATGCACCTGCCTCCCTATGTCTGTGCTGTATCAGGACTAAGTTGGCCAGAGTCCAGTCATAGACAAACTTAAACTTGACAGCACATAAGAACCACTTGACCCATTTAATTTTTTTTTTATTAATCCAGTTTTGCCCCACGCTGTTGCTGTTGTGCTAACTCTTAGACCAAGGACAGTAATATGACATCAAAGCAAGACGATGGGGTTGTAAGTGGAACTTTTCACTCCAAGGTTTACCTGGTGCAAACTGTGCCCCATAGAGAGAGTAACAGATATAGGTAGATGTTGTCGTAACATATTTCAAAGTATCACTTTTCCACATTTGGCCTGAACATCCGTAAGGTTTCTGTACCAATAATCGGGAGGATTCAGATTTGTCAAAAAATGTAGTTTAAAGTAATTATAACACTGGACTAGTCACACCCCACTGTGATTTGGGTATGGCTGGTAGATGATTAATAAATGATTTTTATATGGTACTAAGTCAAGCCTGAATGGTGCATATGTATTACATATGATGAAGTGATTAATTTACTGATGTGCCGATGGTTTTATCTTAGTACTTTTGTCCCCAACAGGTCCTCATGTCTTCTCACATTCTCCTGGGAAAAGTCATCATGACCTTTTGAGATACAATTGCATTCAAACTGAAGTGAAGCCCTTCAAGTGCATGGAATGTGGCAAGAGATTCACTAGTAGATGCGGCCTTTTGAAACACAATCACATTCACACTAAAGTGAGATCTTTTAAGTGCACGGACTGTGGCAAGAGTTTTACCCAAAGGCAAAATCTTATGAGACACAATCGCATTCACACTGGAGAGAAGCCTTTCAAGTGCATGGAATGTGGCCAGAGTTTTGCCCAAAGACAATATCTTTTGAGACACAGTCGCATTCACACTGGAGAAAAACCTTTCAAGTGCACGGAATGTGGCAAGAGTTTCAGTCAGAAATCACACCTTTGTAACCATAAACTCATTCACACTGGAGAGAAGCCTTTCAAGTGCATGGAATGTGGCAAGAGTTTTACACGGAGAAACAGCCTTTGTAAACACAATTGCAGAATTGGATAGAAACCGTTCATCTCTTCATACTGTGGTCTTAGATTTGATTATAGTTCAACTCTTGTTTGAGATAATAGAACTCACATCTGGAAATAAAATGTGACCAAGGAGAATGAATAGTTGAATTCAGACATATATTAAGTCTTGGGAATAATAAATATAAAAATCTCACCCGCAAGAATTTAATTTGTACTCTTCCATTTATTCATTTAAACTTTAGTGGGCAATGTGTATGTCATTAATACATGTGTCAGTTTTGTATATCTGAATTTTTTTGTTTGGTTTAACTTTGTTTATAGATGCTCTTTAATCAATTTACCACTAGAAGATTATTAAATGTTTTTATTAAGCCTCATGCAGACTTGTATGGACATAGGGGGTGATCAATCGTCCTCCATAAGACACAACTAAATACCCCCCATGAACCTCAAACTTAAGATGTCCAAGAGAGACACCATGGACCAGATTTACTAAGCTGCAGGAAAGGAAAAGTGGGAATTTTGCCCATAGCAACCAATCAGATTCTAGCTGACATTTTCTAGTATGTAATAGGAAAGTGAGAGCTAGAATTGGTTGCTAGGGACAACAACTCAATTTTTCCTTTCCTGCAGCTTAGTAAGTCTGGCCCCATAAGTGTAATGTGCTCGTCATCTGCTGTAATAGATGGGGATCGGCATACCTCATGTTTTTTCCCATCCATGTGGAATATTTCTTATACAGTTTTTATCTAATATTTTTATTATTATTATTTTCTCATTGCGCAATGTCAGAAAATATATGTACACAAATATGTGTAATGAGTTTTATACAATCTAGACATACGGCATCTTACATTCAAAGGGCATTGTGCATTCAGCTTCTGTGCCGTCACTTAGATGCATCAAGTATACATCTTAGACGGCCCTTTCTAGAATTCACACATTGTTCAGTAATTGTGTATGCGTTGCTTGCGTATGCTATAACCAGCAATAATATATACAACTCCGGTCCATTATGTGTACAGGGTGAGGGCCAGTGGCCATCATTCACATATGGTAGAAAGGTTTTTGACAGTTCTGTTGTATACAGCAAACAGTCTGTGCTCCATCCTACAAAGCTGAGAAAGTCACGCTAACTTTTCCCACCCCTTTAGCTCATTCAGGTAGCCCCATAATTCTTTTTTACAAGTAAATGAGCTTATAAATTAGTGACTGAACATGAAAATGTTGTGTAACAGAAAGATATAATTCAGCTTTGGAGTGCATACGTTTCATTCCAAAAAATAATATGATGGGATCAGATCCTAAGATCTGTGCGTTCTGCATTCAGAATTCCATTGTATGCACAGACCTCTGATATCAGGACCCTGCCTTAAGATTTCTGGTCTGCTCCCACAAATAAATGCTTTCTCTACACCCCACTATGCCCATTGTTCCCTCTAGACCACACTTTTGTAGTACCACTAATTGTTGAAGTTGTGGGAGGGCCTATAGAGGTTGTAGCTACAAAGAAAGATAGGGCACAGGTTAGCTTTTGCACTAAGTAAGCTGTTGCTAGGTTAAAGATTGGCTGATGGGGACGTGTGCCACAGTACGGGGAAAAATCTAGAAGACTAGTGTGGAGCGAGACAGTTTCATTGGTGGGGGTTGGTGGATAGTGGTTGGGACCTCCGAAGTGCGTAGTGAGGAGAAAGTTGAGGATTGGAGATAGAAATTTTGGAAAAAAAATAGAAAAATAGTAATAGAGAAAGAGAAATAGTGGCCAATTTAATGGAAACAGTGTTCCGAAAACAAAGACTCAGCACAAGTGTCGCTCTGATAGAAAGGCTGGTGAGAGACAGTCGGGAGAGAGCCAGAAAGAGTTCGGAAGAGTGGAGAGGAGCAGCGGAGGTAAAGAAAGTGACAGAGAGTGTACCTACAAGTAGAGAGAAACAGCGCTGATACAGAGTGAGACATTCGAGAGAGAGAGAGAGAGAAAGAGCTCGGAAGAGTGTAGAGGAGCAGCGGAGGTAAAGAAAGTAATGGAGGGTGTACCTGCAAGTAGAGAGAGACAGCAGAGATTCAGAGTGAGACATTAGAGAGAGAAAGAGTTCAGAAGACTGGAGAGGAGCAGCGGAGGTGAAGAAAGTGACAGAGAGTGTACCTGCAAGTAGAGAGAGACAGTGGAGATACGGAGAGAGACAGCGGAGTTCCGGAAAGAGACAGTCGAGAGAGAGAGAGAGAGAGAGAACCAGAAAGTGTTCGGGAGAGTGGTGAGGAGCAATGAGGTGTTTAAGAAAGACAGTCAAGAGAAAAGCAAATAAAGTGTCCGGGGAGAGTGAGCTAACAGTTCAGTTAAAGTTAAAGGGGAAAGTAAGGAACAGAGGTGCAGAGGAAGTGGGTGCTGGAGTCTACAGCTGAAAGTATAGGAGGAGTAGACGGTCATCAGCTGGTTATATTGTTAGGGAGTATTAAACTAATGTTTAATGTTTATTTCCCTTTATTTGTAATTGCTACATGGTGATAATTTTCCTGAACTTACCTGAACTCAACAGTAGAGGGTTGCCATAATTTTTATTCTGAATGTAAAATAGTGATCTATTACCTTTTTAATTGTTCTTTCATTTATGATCGTTGTATTGTGGCAAACTGCCTGTTTTATAAGTCAGATTCATTACCTGAACTTACCTGAATTTGTTACTATTTACTTAGAATGTGTAACTGTGAGATAATTTTCTCTAATTTTTCATTTAACTGTGAAATATATATACAATTTGTTGATTGGTTCTCTTTATAAATTATACTTACCAATATTCCAAGTTGGAAATTCATAACAAACTACAGTAAATTAATTTTCCACAAAACTATAAAGTGTTCTGTCTTTTCTCTGAATTGATTTTAGTCTGTTTCCACTTCCGCAATTCACATTCCTACCCTCGTAGTTTGGGATGTTACACATTCCACTGCTCTATACCTATCTTGTGGGAGTTTGCTGATTTTCATTTGAATAAACCTACTAGGATGTCTGGTCTTGTGCATTGCAGTGGTTTGATGCTTTTGTTTTGCGAGAAACAATTTGGAAAGCTTAGGTGTTGTAAAATCTGTCAGAAGATGTCTTATTTGCAGGATAAGATAGCTAGAATGCATTGTGAGATATGCAGGATGTCTGTATCTTTGATGCCACCATTGCCTCAGAGAGTTCCTAGGAGGCATACTGAGTGGACTATGGTGAAGAATGCTGGTAAGGGTCCAGTTGCGCAAGGACACATTTCACAGGCTATGCCCTTGCAAAACTCATATGCAGCACTTGGAGGCCTGGACTACATTACAACAGGTAATATAGAGCATTAGGTGTTGAGGGAACACGATGGCGAGTAAAGGGAATCAGTGAGAAGGACTGCACTTCTTGTGGGAGATTCTATTGTTAGATGTATCCAACGAAAAAGAGGTTCTGAATTTATTAATCAGGTGAAGTGCTTGCCTGGGGGTTTGCAGGTGGAGCTTTTTCACTCCAAGGACTACCTGGTGCAAACTGTACCCCATAGAGAGAATAACATATATAGGTATATGTCGTCATAACAGATTTAAAACTATACATCTGGCACATGATCTGGGTATGGCTGGTAGAATGATTAATAAATGATTTTGATATGGTACTAAATAAAGCCTGAATGGTGCATATGTATTACATATGATGAAGTGATCATTCACTGATGTGCAGATGGTTTTATTACTTTTGTCCTCAACAGGTCCTCATGTCTCCTCACATTCTCCTGGGAAGAGTCATCAGTATATCTGTTCCAAATCTACTTTGAAATCTCACTAGCAATTTCATGAAGGCAATTTATTTTACTGTTCTGATTGTGAAAAATCTTTTACTGACAAGATTTATTTTCTTTTGCATAAACAAACTCACACCAGGGAGAAGCCATTTCCATGTCCAGAGTGTGGGAAATGTTTTGTGAGGAAATTTAATCTTTTTTTTTTTATTCAGTACTTTTTATTGAATTTTATACACAAATACATAAACAACTAGGACAATAACAATAAGATACAGAACACTAACCCCCCCTTAGCACTACTGCTGAGATACTTAATACAATGTCATTATTCCAAATATTCAATATCACAGATTTGAAGTTCAAACAGTACAGACTATCAACACCAATAGGACACACGCGCTCAGTTCGAGCTAACCCAGCACATTAACCCACAGTTTTTCACAAGTCGGGATGAACACCAAATTAAACAAGTAAAAACGAAGCTTTGCGATTTAGAAGCTAGAGTCTAAGGTTTAAAAGTTTAAAGTTTAGAGGGAGGGGAGAATAGAAAACGGAGGTGTCATAAATTACCCCAACCAGGTAAATCAATAGTACCTAATACAGCTAGATCAACAAAGCAGGTTATCTGTGGAGAGTGGCTCGACTCACTAAAGGAGGAAGGACTACATAGAATCCTCTAAAATTATACTATATTGCGAATCATACCACCTTGACCATATTTTGTGGTACTTATGAAGGGCCTTTCTTTGAGTGTACAGGTGTCTCTCATGACCCACCGTATCGTTTACCAGGGCTATCCAGTGCTGCTGGATTGGGGGATCAGGTGCCATCCAGGATCTTACAATAATAACTTTGGCCTTTGTCGACATGCTAAGCACATATTTGTATAAAACCGCCCCTCCACAGAGACTCCGAAGAAAACCAGTTGAGGCTCCAAGGGAGGAAGCTCCTTAACAGTGTCCCGAACACATGCCCACACTCCTTCCCAGAAATGAACCACACTCTCTCCCAGTAATGAAACACAAATGGACAGGACCACATTAAGCGCCAAAATCCTGTGTCGGATGCACCACATTTGGGACACCCCGATGAGGGACGCAGACCCACCTTTTGCAAACCCATGGGAGTATGATAGACCCTGTGCACAATATAAAAATGTATTTGTTGATAGCGCAGGTACGCCGTGGCATCCCTGGTACACCCCACAATATGCTCCCAGGTCTCGTCATCCATGGAGCCCAAATCCAGTGCCCACTTATCCCTCAATTTGGTAAGATCGGATAAACTCGTAGCTCCATTCAAAGTACTATAAATGATATAATCTTTCTAGGGCTCAACTTACTCAATAGTTGTTTTACCTTTGAGTCCGCAATAATTGGAGGACCCGCTCTAAACTGGAACCCCAAGGCGTGCCTGAGCTGAAGGTAAGCATAGAAGTTGGAGGGAGGGAACAGGAATCCTCTTGCAGGTTAGCGAAGGACTTAAACACACCATTCTGATATACCTGACCCAATGATTGCAGTAATGAACGTGACCACACATTATGCACCCCCATGGCCTGTATTTCCGCGAAAGCAGGGTTATGCCACAGTGGCGTTTCCGGATCCACCCCCTCACTCTGCAGGAGTTGCCCTTCCAGTATCCATACCTCAACAGCCTGTTTCTCAATTGGGCCAAAACTTTTTCTAGTTCTGACTACCAGCAGTAGCTGCAGGGGGTCCAGGCACGGAGAAGAATGATGTACCAGGGCATGAACAATCCCCCCAGACCTACTCTGGTTCACCCATGGGAGAAGATGACCAAGCTGGGAAGCTATATAACGGAAATTGGGTAAGGCAAGACCGCCCTCCCTCTTTGCCCGACACAGCGTTGGTATCTTGATTTTGGGTTTACGCCCGGGCCCATATGAAAGAAGAGAGTAACCAGAGTATTTTGTCCAATTAATCTTTAGTCCAGAGTAAACCCCGAAGTTATCAGCAGTGCTCAGTACATTACCCATGGATCGGTCCACATCAGACAGGAATAATAACACATCATCTGCGTAAAGTGCTATAGTGTCCACTGAGCCACCCGCCAGGGAGGCCCACTATGTCTGAGCTAGAGCATATTATACAGGTGAGAGGCTCTATAGCCAGCGCAAAGAGTGCCGGGGACAGCCTTGACGCGTACCCCTGCCCAGGGCAAATGGGCCGGAGGTGTGACCGTTGACACAGACCCAGGCCGCGGGAGAAGAATAGAGCAGCTCCACCCACCTGACAACCTATACCCGAAGCCAAAACGGTGCAATACTTCCCACAGATAAGGCCATTCAACGTTGTCAGCTCCGTCCGTCAATTGTATGTGGCTGAATAGTCTACGCAAGTTAGTGGTAGTGGATTTGCCCGGCATGAAACCTGCCTAATCAGGATGAATGATCTGGGTAATGATTGTACTTAGCCTGGTTGCCAGCAGTTTCTCCAAAACCTTCACATCTGTCGAGAGTAGTGAAATGGGAAGGTAGGTTCAGGCTGTAAGGGGTCCTTATCTGGCTTGGGAATCATGACTATTAATGCTTCCAACATGGAAGGTGGCAACTTTCTCGCCTCAAAGAACCCATTAAATGCAGCAGCAGCTGAGGAGCGAGGAACTCAGAAAACATTTTATTCACAGGTATTCCATCCACCCCGGGGGCTTTATGGTTGGGGAAGGAACTGATCATCCCCACCAACTCCTCAACCGTAAAGGGGGCATCTAAAAAGTCCACTGAGTCCTGGGGAAGTCTACGGAAACAGACCTGGTCCAGGTAATCAAACAATTGGTCATGGGTATATGTCACTTGAGTCGAGTATAAACGTTTATAAAACTGGAGAAAGACGTCAGAGATTTCTGAACCTAAATAACGCATAACCCCCTGGGTGTCCTGGATAGCCGGTATAACGTTATTTCCCCTAACCTCCCTCGCCAGGCAGGCTAAGTAACTGCCCCCCGCATCGGCCTGCGAATAAAGTGAGTGTTTAGTAAAGAGGAGCCTACGCTTGGCCTTATCCTGCAAGTAGTCAGCCCACTCCCACTGTCCCCGCAGCTTGGACTCCCGGTTCCCCGGATCCCCGGACGATATGTATTTTTCTTCTAGGGTTCTACAGTTTTGCTCCAATTCTCCAATTCCTGTCTCCAAGGGCGTCGCTCGAGCCAGTTTATAGCATCACCAGGAGATTGGAAGAAGTGGGTCGATCCATCTGCGATCATGGATATAACATCGCGTACGGCAATTGTAATTCCCAGAGACGCCGTTTAACTTGCACAAATTGAGCTCTAGATTTTTGTGTATACAAAGCGAAATCTGGGAACACTGACACTATGTGGTTCTCAAAGCAGGATTTGCAGGAGCAGTTGCGAGACACGTCTACTCCATGCTAGTGCCAAGCCACGCCCCCGAGAAAATGTAATCTTCAGATTCATCTGCATACACATACTGGAGAGAAGTCCTTTAAGTGCACGGAATGCGACAAGAGATTCACTAGTAGATCCGGCCTTTTGAAACACAATCACATTCACACTGAAGTGAAGTCTTTTAAGTGCACAGAATGTGGCAAGAGTTTTACCCAAAGACAAAATCTTTTGAGACACAATCGCGTTCACACTGGAGAAAAACCTTTCAAGTGCACGGAATGTGGCAAGAGTTTCAGTCGGAAATCACACCTATGTAACCATAAACTCATTCACACTGGAGAGAAGCCTTTCAAGTGCAGGGAATGTGGCAAGAGTTTTACACGGAGATCCGGTCTTTGTAAACACAATTGCATTCACACTGGATAGAAACCATTCATCTCTTCATACTGTGGTCTTAGATTTGATTTTAGTTCAACTCTTGTTTGACATAACAGAACTCACATCTGGAAATAAAATGTGACCACGGGGAATGAATAGTAATTCAGACATATATTAAGTCTTAGCAATAATAGATATAAAAATCTCACCCGCAAGAATTTAATTTGTACTCTTGCTATTTATTCATTGAAACTATAGTGGGCAATGTGTATGTTATTAATACATGTGTCAGTTTTGTGTCTTTGAATTTCTTTGTTTGGCTTAACTTTGCTTATAGATATCCTTTAAGCAATTTACCACTAGAAGATTATTAAATGTTTTTATTAAGCCTCATGCAGACTTGTATGGACATAGGGGGTGATCAATTGTCCTCCACAAGACACAACTAAATACCCCCTATGAACCTCAAACTTAGGATGTCCAACAGAGACACCGTGGACCAGATTTACTAAGCTGCTTGAAAAGAAAAAGTGGGTATTTTGCCCATAGCAACCAATCAGATTCTAGCTGAAATTTTCTAGTATGTAATAGGAAAGTGAGAGCTAGAATTGGTTGCTAGGGACAACAACTCAATTTTTCCCTTCTTGCAGCCCCATAAGTGTAATGCGCTCGTTATCTACCGTAATACATAGGAATCGGCATCCCTTGTGCTTTTTCCCATCCATGCGTAATATCCCTTATACAGTTTTTATCTAATATAACCGGTTTTCTTAATGTGCAGTCTCAGAAAATATATGTACACGAATGTGTGTAATGAGTTTTATGCAATCTAGACATACGGCATCTTACATTCAAATGGCATTGTGCATTGTTTTTGTGCGATGATCAATTGAAAATATGGAATTGGGTCACTTTTAGATGCATCAAGTATACATCTTAGACGGCCTTTTCTAGAATTCACACATTGTTCACTAATTGTGTATGCATTGCTTGTCTATGCTATAACCAGCAATAATATATACAACTCCAGTCCATTATATGTACAGGGTGAGGGCCAGTGGCCATCATTTTACATGTGGTAGAAAGGTTTTCATCAGTTCTGTTGTATACAGCAAACAGTTTGTGCTCCATCCTACAAAGCTGAGAATGTCCACACTAACTTATTCCACCCCTTTAACTCATTCAGGTAACCCCATAAATTTTTTTTGCAAGTAAATGAGCTTATAAATTAGTGACTGAACATGAAAATGTTGTGTAACAGAGACCTACAATTCAAGTTTGAAGTACATGCGTTTCATTCCAAAAAAGTAGCATGATGGGATCAGATCCTAAGATCTGTGCGTTCTGCATTAAGAATTCTGAGCACTGTATCCACGCATCCATGCTCCCATTGTATGCACAGACCTCTGATATCAGGACCCTGCCTTAAGATTTCTGATCTGCTCCCACAAAAAAATGCTTTCTTTACACCCCACTCTGCCCATTGTTACCTTAATTCCACACTTTCTACTGCTCTATACCACTCTCTCCCCACTGTTCTCTCTATACCTTCCTTCTCTCTATTCCACTCTCTCCCCACTGTTCCCTCTATACCACTCTCTCCCCACTGTTCTCTCTATACCTTCCTTCTCTCTATTCCACTCTTTTTCTTATTGTTCTCTGCAAACCACAGGTGTGTGACTGAGGCAGTTGGTTCAATTGGTAGCTGGCCTTGCTGCTGTATTGGACTCATTTTCATCACTGTGGGACTTGTTATTGTGGCTGTGCTGGCTTCATTTCATGCCATTACTCAAATTTTTTTAATAAATCTGTTTCCGATTTCCATATACTCCGTGTCTGAGTGATCCGAAGGACCTGTTTCTTCACATCTGGTGGCTAGCGGTGGGATCACTCAATTCCATGCACGGAGATGGAAGGTATCAGTGTATTGGAGGCAGTAGCGTACAATTACAGGAACTTCAGAAAAGGAGATCTGCTGAATTGTTGTGAGGAACGGACAATTGAGACCACCCCAAATGATACCAGACTGCCAATGATTGATAAGTTGGCTCAGTGGGACTTAGAACACCCTAGGGTGAAGGAGGAGGCGTTTCATGACTCGTCAGAGGGGCCCATTTATAGATCCAGGGTGGTGACAACCCCAGCAGCTACAATAGCCGGTGGAGACACAGACCAGCTGCAGCTTTATTTCAATATACTGGGAGATAGAACTTACGCACATGAGAGGGCAGCAGTATTGGGAGCAGAGCTAGGTATCCCAGTTATAGTACCTGCAGCGGCACCCGTACTGGAAGAAAGACGGACATCAACACTGGGATATCGCAATGTACCACCTTTCCAGGAATTGACATGCACCTTCAGGTATTTGAGTCCCTGATGGCAATGCATGATATACCTGCGGCTGACTGGTCAAAATACTTGGTACCCAACTTAACGGGCATAGCACAGAAGGCATACCATGCCCTGAGCTCGGAGCAAGGCTGAGACTACCAGGAGATTTGGAAGGTATTGCTGGCTCGATATGCGGTCACCCCCGAATCTTACCGCATTAAGTTCAGGACCATGGCTAGGAGCGGTGACGCTTCTATACGGAGTTTAGCAGTTTGCTGTGGAGAAACTGCGACTGGTGCCTTGAAGGAAAGGAAGCCACGACCATAAAGGACATTAAAAACATCTTTATATTGGAGCAGCTGTTGAATAAAATGGTTCCAGAAATCAGAGAGTGAGTGGTGGACCGAAATCCCACCACCCTAGAGAAAGCAGCTGCATTAGTCAATGAGTTCCTGGCAAACCATCAACAGAAGCGAAGGGATGACTATGCGCAGGACCCCACCCCATCATGATTTGTCCCTGGCTACATCGCACCCCATGCCACCACGCACTCCAGCTGCACTCTCCAGTGTGCTCGGACCCCGCGGTCCAGCATTCCCCAATACTAGGAAGTGCTACACTTGCCAACAACCCGGTCACCTGCAGCGAGACTACCCATGGGGAAGAGGACTATTCCCTGGAGCCAGACCAACTGTGTCCCAGGTGGCAGTGTGCCAAGAAGCATCAACTGAGGCTGGGGAGGGGCACTACTATACTGATGCGCCAGTGGCAGAGGATGTAGTTTATCAGGTGGAGGTGTTAGCAGCTATTGGAAAGGCTACCCCTGAAAATATGAATGCACACTTGCAGCATGTAAAAGTTAATGGGCAGGAACTAGAGGGGCTCCGTGACTCGGGGGCCTCGATCACCCTGATGCGGCCCAGTTTAACTTTTTCATGATCAAAGGCTAAAGAACCAGAAAATTAAAATTTCTGTGGCTGGAGGGCAGATGGCAGTTATACCGATGGCCAGTGTTTATTTGGATTGGGGTCAGGGTGTAGGCAAGATGAATGTGGGCCTTTTGGATGGATTACCTACAGATGTTATTCTGGGGAATGACCTGGGGAACGGATTGGCCAGCTACTTTGTGGGAGCAATCACCCGGAGTCAAACAAAGGCTTTGGAGATATCCCCTGATGACTCCCCCATTTCAACACCAGGGAACCCTGCTGGACCAGATGCCACAATGCCTGAACTGCCATCGGTGAGCAACACTGCACCAGACACAAATGACTGCAATGTGAATTTGGGGGAGATAGATGGGGCAGCATTTATTGAAGCCCAACGGACTGACCCATCCTTAGAAAGTCTCCCTAGTGCGGCAGAGAGGACAGACTGGGGCCCTCAGGAGAATAGAATTCTGTGGGAAGAGAGGAGGTTGTATAGAGTGATTGCCCAGGCTGATCCTCTGGAGCCAGATGTGACTAGAAAGCAGCTGATAGTTCCTCAGCAGTACCACCGGCGGTTACTAGCACTGGCCCATGACATCCCCATAGCCGGCCACTTAGGGGTTCGCAAAACCCAGGCCAGATTGTTGAGGTATTTCTTTGGCCTGGAGTCAGCCAGGAGGTCAAACACTACAGATCCTCATGCAAGGTGTGCCAGCACCTAGGGGGACCCCCTTGTCGGGCCCCCCTACAACCCATGCCCGTCATAAGTGAGCCATTTAGGAAGGTAGCCATGGACATTGTGGGGCCATTTAAGAAGCCAAGCCACACAGGGAAACGATACATCCTGACTGTTGTAGATTACGCCACTAGATATCCTGAGGCTGTGGCCTTAGCATCCATAGATGCTGAGCATGTAACCCAAGCTCTCATGGATATCTTCAGCCGCGTAGGGTTTCCCTTAGAGGTGGTTACAGACCAGGGGACACAGTTCCAAGGGCAGCTGTTACAGACTGTATGGGATAAGTTTGGAGTACATCAATTCCGCACAACCCCTTATCATCCGCAGACCAACAGGCTTTGCGAGAGATTCAGTGGGACCTTTAAGCAGTTGCTGCGGGCATATGCTGAATCGGAGGGGGGGGGGGACTGGGAGAAGTTGCTGCAGCAGCTCCTGTTTGCGTACCGTGAAGTGCCGCAGGATTCTACGGGTTTCTTCCCCTTTAGTGTTGCTTTAAAGACCGCACAGAGTAGTTTAGTTAGAGAGAGGCGTCCTAATGCCGCCCCGGGGAGTGTTTAGTTAGAAGTGGGAAGGAGGAGGGATTAGATTAGCCAGGGAGGGCGGGAGGGAGGAGGTGAGAGGAAACTACACGTTAAGATAAGGTAGCCCTATGGCCCTCTTAAGTGCCATAAGGTATCTAAAAACGGTTCTGTCCGAACCTAACTAATTCTTAGTTGTGAATATGGAAATAAAATGTACTGATATTTGCTGCACCTCTAAAGTGTACTGAGTTGAATCTTTTGGTCCTATACTGTTTCGTGTCCTTTTCACACCCCTCCAGACATGAGACTTTCTTCCTTTATCCCCTCACCCTCCACTAGTATCTACGCTATTGTGTCAGGTTTCTGTGTAAAGTACTTAAGCAAATTAATAAATAAAGGGTTTAAAATACTAATTCACTGCTCTGCTTTTTTTACATTTATTTTTCTTTTTTTTTTTCCAAAAGTACACTGCAACATTATCCAGTATTCACAATGTTATAGCCGTATACATCAACATTTTACATCAGCATTGTAATTGTTTACATTAATAATCATGGGCCTGATTCAGAGATCCATCGGTGATCGGGCCGCAAATATACGCATCTAGGTGGCAGGTTGGAACAGGTTACACCCTCCAGAATAAACGGTCACTCCCCTCGCAACCTCCGGCCGGACCTAAATTTCCACCTCCATAGACTTGCCCTAACTGGCCGCACTCACTTCCGACCCTATGTGTATTAGTTGCGTATATTTAGGGCCCTAACTCTGTAAGCGCGCCCACTTTCCCTCATCTCAATGCCCCCCCCTGCCCATTTCTATGCAAATCCTTAGGTCCGTATATTTCCGCCGCACTTAGGGTCGCATTAGTCTCTTCACAAGTCCCACCTTAAGGCATTTCCGACCTTAACTTCAACGTACATGGCATTGCACTATTACTACGCATGCGCAGTTGATGCAAAATCGATCTGACCCTAAATATACGCACGGAACTATCGTTAGTTCAGGATCTCTGAATCAGGCCCAATATGCTGACTGCGACATGTCCCATCACCATAAAGAGCATTACATTTATCCCTCATAAATTCCCTCTATACATTCCTTCATAAACTAATTGGTGGATCTCTACCCATTTCTCTTGTAAGATACCAACTAGTTTGGCTAAAATTGTTATATAGTTATCTTTTAACCTCAATAGGCAGGGTTTCAATATATGATTCCCATGTAGTAAAAAATTGTTCCGTAAGCCTTTCTTTTGACAGAGTCGTTTCAACACAGTACATTTAGCACAGCCAGCTCTGTCAATGGGAGCAAAGCTCCCGGCGGTAGATTAAGTAGGTATGCCATAAGGCGGTATGGCATACCTGCACTTCTGTGAGCACGCACTGAGTAAAAATACTGCTGCTCACAGAATCTTAAAATTCTATGAGCAGCTGTATTCTTACTCAGAGCCAACTCACACAAGCTCCGTCTACCAGCCCACTTCAAGCATTGCTTCACATACCATATTTGAGCAGTGTATGTGATAAAAAGCCCATTATGTAAGCAGTCTCAGATTAAACATCCATGGACACCAACACCAAGAAACCTATTGTCTAATTATTGGAAAAATCCATACTTCTATTTTGATCAAGGGGAACCTGTCACACAGATGTCACGCAGTACCAAATTGAGTCACCTATATTGGAATTTCCCGAGATCATGTATCACTTCTGCAAGTGGACAAGGGAGGCTACGTGTGTTCCGAGTGTGGGAAATCTTTTACCAATTTAGAAAGAAAGGCACATGCATGTTCACACCAGAGTGAAGCCATTTTCTAGCCCCAAATGCAGGAAATGTTTTTCACAGAAATCCTCCCTTTATGGACATTCAGTGCATTTTTTGTCATAGAAGGCACCTTTTTTTGACAAATTTTTCCAAGTTTTAAAACTTTGAAAAGTTACAGCAGTAAAATCATTAAAACGGTTTACAGGCAACTTGTGTGTCGAATCCGATGCTTGCGTACTTTGTCCGCACTGATTGTGATGGCACTACTCGGCTTGTGGCGCTGCTCGGTTTGTGATTGGTCGTGGGGTCATGCGTGAGTTGATGTGAGTTCTGGCACCTTTTTTCTTACAAAAAAGCACTGTTGACACCAAAGGACTCACAGCGGGGAGAAGCCATTTTCATGCTTAGAATGTGGAAAATATTTTACAGTAAAATGGAATTTATTATTATTATTGGACAGGAGGGGGTGTGGATGGAGATAAGGGAGGAGAGGTAGGGAGCGGTAGAGGAGGAGAGAGTCTTGTAGATTGTGGTGAGGAGCTTGAAGAGAATTCTGAAAGGGACAAAAAGCCAGTGTAGAGATTGACATTGTATATTTCCACTCATTGCTTGCACTGTTGTTTTATTCTATGTTGTTATAAAATATAAAACACAATAAAAACAGTTTTAATAATATTTTACCATTTTTTCCTAGTAGGTTAATTCGCTACTGGGAAAAATTAACTCTAGTCTATTAATAGCAATTTAAGTTGTAAGCTCCAATGGGGCAAGAATTTGCTTAAATTTACAGTTGCTTAAAACTGTAAAATGCTATGAAATATAGTCCAGCTATATAATAACCCGCTAATAAATAAGTAAAATAATTAGTCAGGTCTGTTACATCACAAGGGGGAACTGTTTGATTGTAAAAGAGTGTTACTGATTTTTTTTGTCAATTTTGGCACTTTAACATCTACTTGCATATTAAATAGTGAATGATATCATACTCACTCTGGACCGTATTCACACTTAAGAGTGAGTTAGGTGCAGACAGAACCATGCCTGACTCACCCGTCCTGCCCCTAACTTGCCTCCCGGTTTTTAGGACTTAAGAGTGCCATATGGCTTCCTTAAGTAACCGTGCATATATTCCTTCTTAAGAAGGAAAATACGCATAGAGAAACCCTGGCTAATTTAAATCCCTCCCCTCTCCCACTTCCACCTAAATCCACCCAGAGGCAGCATTAGCACGCCTCCTTCTGACTAAACTACTCCATGTGGTATTAAAGACTGCACAGAGTCAATCTACATACCTAAGTGGTAAATCAGGTCCTTTGTTCATTACAAAAGCAGACAAGAAACATGTATCACTACTATTTATGACACAAAGGTACTACACTAATTTAAAGCAAGGTAATACATATATTTTAATATTATCATTCACTGTGCATTAAAAGGAATTCTGTAAGTACCTATACATGTATCATTAAGTTGGTAAGCTTTTGTCTCTTTAAAAATCTTAAAAGTCTCCATATCACCTTACATCACTTTACACATTTTTTCATATGAACAAAAAATCTGCATATATAAAATAATATACCCTAGGTAGATTAAAAGACTATCCATTTCCATGGTATTGTAACTGGTGGTGAAAAATCAGGATCACATTCTAAAATGCATTACACTAGAATATTTGCAGGCCTTAGTGCTTAGGAAACATACATGCCCATGGTCAAGTTTAAAACATATGGTACACATTGTAAGTAAAGTATATTCTTAGCCATATTAAAGGCAATGGGCTTTATTTACAAAGCCCATTACACCCCATTTTGATGTAATGAGTTTTACAAAATATGGATCGCCATGGTAAACTGCTGTTTCTGTAGAAATCCATGTAAACATTGCAGCATTTGAAAGCTGCAAACAATGTAGCTTTGTAGCTTAGCTCTGAGTTATAGTTTTAAAAAAGAACTATTCAGTATTTGTGTACAATAAATAAAATTAGTCAATATGTTCCCTGCATGTAGGAGCATCAGAACAGTAGGAGCCTTGGGGTCCTCTCCCAAATGTGAAGTGCATTGCAGGGGAAATCATGATTACGAAATCTGACGCTGCAACCAGGGCGCGGAGTCAAACTAGGGCCTGGTCTTCACTAGAGCCCCTGATGGTGGGGATAGTCTGGACTGCAGGACAACTAGAAGGTTGCGGTCTCCAGAACCAATGCCAGGGAGAGTAAGAACGAGGAACCAGGTGGAAATAAGAGAAGAAGACAAGATGGAGTAGGAAGCGGGAAAAGGCAGAATCAGAAGAGGCTGCCCTGAGAGGGGCGACACTGAACACAGAACACTCAGACTGTAGCAGAACTACTGAGAAGGACAAGGAGGGACTAGATAGACAAGGAATAGCACCACTCTCACTCAACCAGGAGGGACCCCACCCCGGAAAGGGTAACAAAAACAGGCACACAGGAGAAGGCAGGGACAAATGTGCAGAGGAGCGGACACCTTGGGAAGAGCGAGAGTGAGAGAGAGTAATGGAACACCAAGGAAAATGACTAGGACTAGGGCAGGAACAAGATGGGGCACTCAGAGAGCACTGAAACTTGGCAAAGCACAATATACAGGCAAGGGAGCAGGTCACAGGACTGGATGTTATAACCGGTAGAGGCAGCGTGCCCCTGCCTGCCTATTTACAGAGAGACTGTCCAATGAGGTCGCTGCTTTGGACCAGCCTCCTCACTCTAATAGGACAAGGGGAGTGCCAGGGTTGGGGGTTGTTGCGGCAAATGGAGACTGAGGAGGAAGGGCAGGCAGCATCAAAGGCAGAGGAGAGGGCATTGTTGTAGAGAGAGGTGGCTAGATTGGGGCAGGACATGGTGGAAATGGGTGCAAGGAGGGAATCAAGGGAAGAGGCGAAAGCCACAACATCAAGGAAATGGAGGTTCTTTCGGGTGAGAATACGTTTGTGTGATAGGGGAGGAAGAGAGGGAGAAGGAGATAAGATGATGATCAGAGAGGGGGAAGGGAGAGATGGAGAAGTCAGACAAGGATCATGAGTGTGAGAAAAGGTCAAGGGAGTGCCCATGTTGTTGGTGGGTGCTGAGGTCCACTGTGATAGGCCAAGGGAGGAGGAGAGAGAAGTTTTGTGGTGCTGGGGTTAACTCCAAAGTTATCAAAGAATTTGGAGGGGGGACCAAGTGGGCGGCAGACAACAGCAACACGGAGATGGATGGGGTGGTAGATGTGAATGTAGTGGACCTCAAAGGAGGTGAAAGTGAGAGAGGGCTTAGGGGGTATGACGCTATATGTGCAGGAAGGGGAGAGGAGGATGCCCACACCACCGCCAGGGCATTCACCAGGCCAAGGGGTGTGGGAGAAAGAGAGACCGCCATAGGAGAGGGCGTTAGGGGAGGTAGTATCAGAGGCTGAGAGCCAGGTTCCAGTAATGACAAGAAGGTTGCAGGAGTTGGAGATGAAGAGGTCATGGATGGCAGGGAGCTTGTTGTGATGGATCTGGCATTCCACAGAGCACAGGAGAATGGGAGAGAGAGAACAGGAGTGATAGGTGTGTTAGATTTGATGGGTTACAGGAGCAAGGTAAGGCATGATGTAGGGGGGTGGAACGTGGACGGAGGGTTATGGCGGGTATGGGAAAGGCAGGGGAGACTGATGGAGGAGTGGGAGAGGGTATGGGGTGAGTAGGATGGGTGGGGAGGAAGTGAGAGAGGAGGGACAGGGATGGAGAGACAAGGGCCATGACAGTATGAAGGAGGAACTAAGACGTGGAAAAGGCAGAATAACTGGAGAGAGGGTCTTAAAAAAAGAAACAAGTGCAAGATAGTTAAAATCATGAACATCAAATTTAAAACTTTGTGCAGATAAATTCAGTGCAAGGTTAATAGAAGTCCAAAGCAGTCACCAGAAGCAGCATCAGAGAGGTTTATCTTGCACTGTGCAGGAAAGCAGGAAAGGATTTCCAGAATGAGGGTCCATTAATTGCTGGTTTTACTGGTTTAAACTTCAAAATCCTCAGTGGATATTGTTTGTTAAGCCAAAGTTGATAGGGTAGTATTCCATTTCCTGTTTTCCTCCTGTTTAACTCCGGTCTAACTCTGCATTTACTTTACACTTAAAATTATCCACTTTAAATTTATACACTTAAGCAGCCAAACGGCTATGCAGCCTACACTAACCTAATAAATAGAAATACTGACAAGAGAAGACCCTCATTACTGACATTGAGGATCCTCCTCCCAATTGAAGACCAACATAAGTGGATTCACAGTATTGCAAAATAGTTTTTGTGTTGCCATTGTGGGAATCTTTTTTTTGGTGAAGATATTCAACATATACATATAAAACTATTTTAAAAATGTTGGTCCATGACCCAAATTTCAGATCCATTCTTCTTACCAGTGATCGCCTTCGGAATAAAAAAAAAAAAAAAAGTGAATTGGAACTTCATTTTGTTGAAGTTGTAGCAACAAATTTTTATAAAAGTTCTACAATAAGCGCTAGTCCTAAATCATTGTTACTAGTAATCTGCACAAATTTAATCTACTCCATAGGTAGAAAATCAGAAGATCCTGTATGGTTTGTAAATAGTCAGCCAATAAAATCCTTAAATTAACAGAAACGTTAGTATCCCAGGATGGAAAATGTCACATACACTGATCATAACTGTTCTTTTTTGTGTTCTTCAAAGCATTGTGATTACCATGTTTACATGACTGAATTATGGTTACGCTGTAAGACCTTTGAAACCGCCCATAGGTGGTAGAGAAACACGTCAGTTGATGTACACCCATTACATGGACTATTCATGTGGACACAGCTTCCAGCTTATAGCACGTCTTTTCCCTCCATATTGGTACTGTAAGAAAGATATTAATGATTGTTTAATTTCAAGTTCATTAGTGCAGTATACAAGTCTATGATAGATGACAGGGGAATGTGTACCCTAAATCCTGGACTTTACATGGAGTGGAAACCCATCTTTATCTGATTAGTATACTCTTCACTAGTATACTTGCTGTTCAATCGGACATTGTATCGATCTCCTTGTCCTATAGGACTAGCACCCTTTATATTCCATTCAAGCTATTTGTATATGCTGAATGGACATTCTTTTATTTAATGCTATTTATTTATGTGTCAATATTCTACTAGTTTTTCTTTTGTGGTGACATACTAATTTGTGTAAACGGAGATGGATATTGATTGCTCCACCTGTCCAAAAGGAATAGAATTTCAGCACATTGATTAAGGAACATTAATTGTCCTGAACATTTCTGGTAACAGAGAGTGAATTTACTGCTGTGCTATCGTTTACTGATGCAAAGGCTTTTTACTTAGTCTGGATCTTGACTATATATTAACCTGTCTGGAATATTTGTGTTTTTATCCTAGTTTGGGAGCGCTACAAGCCTGTGTTGATAACCAATTTTCATAGCAGTGATTTACCGCTATTGAGACTCCTTATGGACTTTTTCAAATAAGATTCTGCTAGTCCATATGTCAATGTATGAGCCGGCTGGCATATATAGTCTAATATTGCAGGTGTTTTGATTTTTATTTTATAAATTCATTTAAAATTGTATACATTTTTATAAAGGTACCAAATGTATTAATTGTGACACTATTCCATTTATTTAATTTATGTTACCTACCATCTAGCTGCTGCACAAGCCTGTTACTGGTGTTTATTATTATTAATAAATATTTCCCACAAAATTATTACACAATTGATAGACTAATAGAAGGAAAACCAGAAAAAATGTCCTGTAAGTTGTCAAGAACAACTCATAATTATTTTATACAGGTTTTTTATTTATTTTAAACTATAAAAGTAAGAGGGGGCATTTTTATTAAACATTTTAATTATATTATTTTTGGCAGATACCTACATTGCCTAGTTTCAAATCCGGCCTATGGTGTGGGCCCAAAATGGTGTTTTGCGTAGGCCCTCATGAGGACTAAATTCAACTCTGTATGCCCCCACTTCATTATATGTTCCCAGACCATTTTAGGTCAGACTGTAGTGCTGGAACAAGAAGAGGCCCTGTCTCATTTAATCACATGACTGGGCCGCTGAAAATGTGGCGGCCATGATTAACACCACCAAAAAACCCATGTCTTTCCATTTATGTCTTAGCACAACCTCTCATTGTGTTAAATAAACTCCATATTCTCAATGAATTGTTTGATTTAATTTTAATATGTCATGGTTAATTAACTTTTTGTTTAAAGTTCATTATTTATTTATATTTAACAAGCTAACTGAACAAATGACCTGATGTTCCTGTATTCTAATTATTTCTATAGGACCGTCTATGTCTTATAATACAAAGATATGCCATCCATGGAAGAAGAATAAGAGCTCAGATCCTAAAAACCTTCAGATACCACATGCAGGCTGTGAATGTGATAAATGTCCGTTCTGTAAACAAGGTCAAACTGCACAACAAAGGCCATCGACAGCCGAGAAACCATTTTATTGTTCTGATTGTGGAAGATTTCTTACAGTAAAATCAGCACTTCAAAAACACAAGAGAAGTCACATCGGGGAGAAACTGTACACTTGTACTGAGTGTAAGAAATGTTTTGCCAATATGTCATCCCTCAATAATCACAAACAGAGTCCAAACAAGAACATCGTTTGTACCAGAACACACACATACAACAAACCTTATGTGTGTGGGGAGTGTGGGAAATCTTTCATCTTCAAGGATTTGATAAGGCACATGCGTGTTCACACAGGAGAGAAGCCATATTCCTGTTCTGAGTGCACCAAAAGTTTTTCACAGAAAGTTAATCTTATTCAACACCTAAGGACTCACAGTGGGGAGAAGCCATATTCCTGTTCAGAATGCGGGAGGTGTTTTTCCATTAAATCAAATTTAGACAGACATAAGCGGATTCACAGAGCAAGATAATTTTTGTGCTATATGTTACACATCAGCGTGACGTGTAACCCCATTGTTTGCCTCTCCTCTGGCTGCCAGGCGCCTGCTTCCACTGGAGACGCGTCCTGGCTGTCTGCTAGTTACCAGGACATGTCTCTGATGATCTGCCTCTTCTCACACCAGCCGCTATGCGCCCCTCCTTCCTGTAGCGACGCGTCCTGGCTGTCTTTTAGTAACCAGTAACGCTGTTAAGCAGGCTCCCTTTCTCATTGGCTGGCGCCTCTGGTAAATAGCGCTTCCGCCTTCCTTTTGGCACCGGTTATAGCGTCCTCTTGGTCTGCTCTCCTGCTGTGTTCCGTGTAGTGTTATCTTTGATTCTTGAGAGCCCTGCCTCCATTGTTCCTGCTGTGTCTCTCCCTGAGCCTTGTGAGCCAGTGTGGTAGCCCCTGTTAGTTTTGTTTGTCCTATTAGTGCTCCAGTCTAGTACTGGTCTCTGTAGTACATTACCATCTGTACTTACCTATCTCTGTGCTATTCCATCTTCACTCTTGTCTAGTACTGGTCACGTCAGTACTTACCTGTCTGCCCCATCTGCACTCCAGTTTGGTTGCTGGTTACTCTGGTGCGTGATTATCCATACTTACCTTAACTGGGCTATACCACCTACTCTC
This sequence comes from Limnodynastes dumerilii, assembly GCA_011038615.1. NCBI lineage: Eukaryota > Metazoa > Chordata > Amphibia > Anura > Limnodynastidae > Limnodynastes > Limnodynastes dumerilii. The sequence continues at coordinate 97,203 of WWET01000142.1, read as the reverse complement.
CAGTTCTGTACTGGTTATTGCTGTACACTCCAGTACGCTATTCACTTCTGACACCGCTATCTCGCTTCCCACTGGGTACTGTTAGTATTCGAGTCCAGTATTGGTTCTGTGGCACTTATCTGTGTAGTCTGGTCTTTCCGTTTCCTCTCCTATGAGTCTGGTTCAACGGGGAACGACCTGTTGTTGGGGTGCAGCAAAATCCATCCCCACCATCAGGGGCTCTTGTGAACACCACCTGACAGCACAGACCCTGTGCCACAACAGCCGACATCGTATCACTCGACTTCGTAACACTATAAATGTAAGCAAAAAAAATTAAATTTTATACAAACATTTTTCACAGTACTTGCAGAAAAAATGCTAAACTTTTATTATTCTCATTTTGGATCACGTTTTAAGGGCTATGGGGGTGATTCAGAGATGCGATTGTGAAAAGATCGCAAATATATGCACCTTAGGTAAGATCTTACCAGGTTCCAGCCCACTGCATAAACAGTCACTCCCCTTGCAAACAGCGGCGGATCTTAAAGTTAGACCACCATTGACTAACCCTAACTCTGCGCTGTCATTTGAGATCTTAAGGGAAGTAGTAGCGTTTATTTGCGATCCTAAGTGTCTGCACGCGCTCACTTTCCCTCATTTCCCTGCCTCCCTCACCCATTTTATTGCAAATCCTTAAGATCTTAAACTTTCGCAGCACTTAAGATCTTAAGTGCTTGCGATCGATTGAAACTTACGCTCTTAGCGAATTTATGCTCCTAACCTCTACATAAACAGCGTTGCGCTATTACTACGCATGCGCAGTGATGCAAATTTTCTAAGATCCTAAATATACGCTCCTAAGTTGCGTGAAAATCGTATCTCTGAATCAGCCCCTATGTCCTTTGCTGTCTTCAGGCAGAAGCTTTTTCAGTTCTACTTACAGGTTTAATTCAATAAAGCAGGACATGAATGTGCGAAGACCATAAATGCCTACTTTTTTGGTACTCCTCTACTTTACAGGTCATGAACTATACTATACAATAAACTACAACAAGAATCACAAGTTTTTTGTTTATTTGATACAGAAAAACTTGAAGTCCCATAAAGATGCATTTCCATGTTGTTCAGACAGGTTTAAAATCAATTAAAGAATGATTTTGTTTCCAACAAAACCATCATTTTGGTTTCATCAGGAAAAGCAGAAGTTATTTCACACTTGTTCTGCTGATACAGGGAATTCAACTTGTCTATTGCTCTTATGAGCTAAGTTTTTCTTTATTAAAATCAATTGTTAAGATGATTACAGTAACATAGTTCTGTTTCAGACCCATCCCAAATAAACAGGGTGGCATTTATGGTTATATATTAAACAACAGTTTGCCTTCACATTGTTATGGTTTTTGACAAAAATATTTTTCCAAAACCACAGATAAATGTTTAAATAGGGGCGAGCCTGGTTCCCATCACTGTGCTTGATGTTTAAAGAATGCAATTGGGCATCAAGCTAAAAATATTACTTGATACATTATCGGTTTTACAATAACATAGGGCCTGATCCAGACTTAAAGTCGTTTCAAGTACGCAACTGTACCCGAGTTACGCACTACTAAGTATAATGCATCTCCCTGGCACTCCCCTCATTATCCGTATGCATGAAAAGAATTAATTACAGTTAATATTCTCTTATGTTACCCGATACATTTTTTTAAACTAATTTTACTGTCTGCAACCCTTATTTATGTTACAAAATAGTATACATGATCATTGTATAACTGAACCCTGTTATATTGATATGGTTGTTACAACTGGAATTTCATGTATATAAAATAAAATAAAACAAAATAAATAGTAGACAGGGATTGGACATTTTCTGTTAATAGGGCCTATTTATCTATTTTTTTAAATTATGTTTTCTTTAATGTTTTACAAATTGCCACATCATTTTAAGTGATACACTTTGGATTACTGTAAAACTATTAACTACGTCATTCATTTCTTAGAGTAAGTGGTCAAATTCTTTCTTTACTTTAACAGACTTACCCAGCCTTAAACTTGGGTAATGCTTATAACATGGCTACTGGCTATTTTCAGTTTAGCCTTCTATGATCATATAGGCAGTTATTAGGCTATTCCAATCTTAGCTTCACTGTTTTAAATGTAATTGTTCTTTTTATTTATTGACTAACAGGTGTTTATGTAGTGCTATCAGATTACATAGCGCTTAATACATTCACATCAGTTCACATCTAATTTCCCTAACACAGACATACACACACACACACACACACACACACACACAAAGAAGCAGACTAGGGCTAATTTATTCAACAGCTGATTAACCTACCAGCATATTATTGGAGTATGGGAGGAAACCCACGCAAACACAGGGAGAACATACATATTATAATAACACAGATAAGGCCTAAGCTCATCAAACTCTGACCTCAGCACTGTGAAGTATATATATGTTATATATACTGAAGTTATATATGTTATATATGTGAAGTTATATATGTTATGTTATATACGTTACAATAATTTTAAACATTTTTGCACTATTGGATTGCATCCATTTTGCCATCCATTGCACAAATCCATGCTACCTATTTGTAAAGCATTGTGACTAATTCACACCTAAGAGGAAATACACTTTTTGAGATGTGCCCCTTTGTTGTTTACTAATTTTTTATGAGTCACCCTAGCCATTTTATGTGCCCTGCAGTCAAAAAAGTTAAGATTTAATTTGTGTGTATATAGATACACTGATCAGCCATAACATTAAAACCACAGAAAGGTGATGAAAGCACTATGGGAAGAAGGCAGCTGGTTGAGGCACTGTGAGGTCTGGGCAGTGCTCTGCAGGGAAATATTGAGTCCTGAAATTAAAGGGGATGTTACCTGGCATTTACAACTGCCTGAACATTGTTGGAGACCAA
>WWET01000142.1:68013-81949 GCA_011038615.1 Limnodynastes dumerilii | reverse complement strand
GGTAGATTCAGAGGAAATGTGCGGAAAAATGACTTCACTGAAAGGGTGATAGATAAGTGGAATAACCTCCCATCTGAGGGGGTAGAGATCACAGGAATTGGGATAAATATAAGAATATCCTAAATCTTAAACTAAGTTGTGGGTAAATAGGGTCTAGGGTCAGTTTAGTTTAAATAAACAGCTGGGTAGACATGATGGGCCGTGTGGCTCTTATCTGCCGTCACTTTCTATGTTAATGGCATATACATATCTGATAGCTGACAAAGCATGGTGGAGAGAACACGTTGGGTAGGCCTGATGGTTGCTCTCCAGTGAATTAAGCTCCAGCGATACTTGCAATTTATAGAGGTCACTATAAATGTCTTTATTATATGCACAGTATGCGATTGCTCCTCTCTTATTAAGGCTTTTATTCTATGGTAATGCTTGTAGATATTTTTCCAGGGCCACTTTAATCTCAAATCCACCCCTTATATGTACAGTCATCAGCCACAGCACTAATTGTGCCCAATATAGAAAGTAGCAGAGCCCCCATGCTGGGTTGTTTTGGTGATCAGAGCCTCAGGAGGTGAAGACCCAGATACATATAATGACACAGGACATGGACATCCACCCTAATCCTTGTACTGTGACCTGTTCTGGTGTCATCACGTATTGATCTATCACTGTCTATTCTCCCCCCAGGTAACAGTAACTCTCCAAATCCCTCAGAACGATGTGAGACCCCTCTGTATTCTCAGGATTGTATAAAGGAAGAGACCAGGACGATGACTCCGGATTATCAGGTAGAGGAGACGGGTCTGACGTCTGTCACGCTGGCTGTTGTGTGATAGTCAGAGGAGGAGGTAGAGCAGGGAGGGATACAGTGACTAACACCCTGTTACATCTTATTATGGGAATATAGGTTAATGTTGCACAGTCAAACACTTTCTTCTGGATAGAAGTAAACACGTTTCTGCAAGGATTTTAGACCAGGGCAATAAGGGTCACTGAATATTCCTACAACACTACTTTATATAAGAGAAAATCGTACCATGACACTTAGGTTCACTCCTTCCATTTCTTCTTAAATGAGAGATATCAATAAACAATGGATCTTCGTTGATGCAGTTACGTGTAACGTTACACATCCAGGCTAAATCTGGGGCCTAAGCTCATAAGAAGACAGAAGCATGAGCTCATTCATTGAGATTTACTAGGAGATAGAAGTTTAGCCCATGCTAAGATTCCAATAGTGATAGCAAGACATTTATGGAACTGACTCTGAATGAATAAAGTTTTCTCTCCTGTTGAAGCTGATTACAGACCTGTGCAATTATTGTATTCACGATCTACATTTTTGCTGATAAAAAGGTCGCGTCAGATTATTTGGTTTTATCAACATCTTAAAAATCACGATGGGACATTGTGCATGTGGGTAGTGTGTAGGCATGTACGACCATCTGTCCAACTCCTCTGCCAGACAGATATCTGTGTGTACGAAGTCACAATTGTTTCAGCAGATGGCTGGGAGAGATGAGGCTGTCCGATCTGCTGGTAAATTGGTATAGTGTGTACCTGTGAATGCTCTTGACCATCGAGACTTGTAATTGTCAATGAAATTGTATGAGCTATTACATGGCAAGTACGATTGCAGAGGTGTGTACACAGCTTAAGAATGCAATCAGAAAATGCTTAGCACATTTATAAAAATTTAGACAAAGATAGGAGATAAGACCAAAATAGAACATTTATATAAAAGAACACTTAACATTAACTACAACAATAGACATATTTAAAATGCTAATGAAAAAAATTAAATATAAAATATAAAAAGTATAACATTTTTTTATGAATGAACATGCTTTCTGGGCTTTCAGCACAAAGTATAATGAACATTTTTATACCTTTAGTGAAGGTTAAACGTTTATTCATTAGTCTCGTCTATCTGCAGAGTGTGGGCTGTTATCCTGTCTTGGTGCACTGAAATTGCGGCAGCGTTAACGTTTCGGCAATATTCTCTCACACAAAGTTGTTACCGCAACAGCGGAATGTTGTGATGCTGACATGTTCATTCGCCAGTACCATAATCTGGACCCTAATACATAACCCTAACCATGGAAATTAAATGTTGGGTTGTGTAAATGAAACCTTTTGGCAGTGAACCTGTGGCCAAAATACATTTTACTGTCTAAGATGATAAAGCTAACATGAGGTATCGCTAATCGCTGTAATATAGCCAAAATAGCGATTACCGGAACAACTACTCAATCATACAGGTCTGCATTGGGCTCACTGATAGAAACACATTCTTACTGTAAATTGACTTCATCCACCTCTTCCCTCCCCTCGTAACGCCCCTTAAATCGCAGACATTTCTGCTGTGCGTTGCGTGTGATTGCGTTTTGAGCGACACTGCTAGAGGCACTGTTTTCTGTGCTATGTAGTGGAAAATGACTTTACATTATCTGTGTACGTCTCACTCTACCTTATTCCCGTTGTCGACAGTTGAATACTTCCCATAGAGACACTTGTGTGATAGTCATGTGATCAGTGAGAGGTAGTAATATATACTTGCTGCTCAGGTGCTGGTAATTAAGTCCAAACAGCAGTCTCTAATGGCAGATCAGGAAAGTATACAAATGTCCTGGAGGCCCATAAGTCCAGGATTGCCGCTAGGAACAGATGGGGATGCTACATGTCCAGGGGTATTATCCTGGCTGAAACATTTGCAGGGGTGCAGCCCTTTATTAAACTAATGTGTCGCACGTTAATTTTAAGTAAGATCAAACACTCCATGTAATTAAAAAGAAAAAAAACATTAGACACTTTAATTTAGTAGAAAACCAGCAGACATGTGACACTGGTATTAGGAGCTACAGCTCAACATCAGCACAGGAAGGAAATGAGAGCCTGTTTCTCATCACAGGAGTTCATTGCCCCTTCTATATTCTATGCCGTCACAATGTTATTCTGGTTTCCTTCCCCTGTGTATCTCTCTGTCAGTGTGACACTGATCTTCTTGTGTGTTAGGATGAACCAGGACATGGAACATTCCACCGTCAGTATAAGGAAGAGGAGACCCCGCTAGATCCCGATGAGTCAGGTGAGAGAGATGTTGGATAAAATTCATTAATAGATGAAACATAAAAATGTTATGTGTAAGTGTACAGAGCATCGGATGGAGGGCTGGTATTAGTAAGTATAATACGAGGAAAGAGCAAATCAATCACTCCTTCCTCTTTTTCCTCCAATGATTATAAAGATTAGCGTTATAATATTCAATTCCAAAATATAAAAGAAAGCTGCGAAAAGTATATTAAAAAATAATGTATGGGGTATATGTTTGAACAACCGGTATTGTTGAAATAATATATTAAAATCGTTTCTCCCATTTTTTTGTATCTCAACATCTATACATGGCACATGGCTACTAATAGCTTGTAGTATTACAATACTGAAGAGATATCTCCAGGCTGAGCACATGAAAGAATCCTCATAGATCTGGGTCCCCTTTCTTATATAGTAATATTATAATAGGTGTTATGGATGTAACAGCTCTTGTGGTAGCCAGAATTTTGGTAAAACAATCAGACCTCTATAAGGACCCGGGCATCATTCACATCCTAAAATTTACATTCTGATCTAAATTTAGATTTTTAATGCTATATTTTGTAACAATTTTTGAATTTCTCTTACGATAGTTTTTATACAGGATTCCCTGAAACTTCAATTTTTGTCTTTTAAGGGTTTTACTATGGCAAAAATGTTGAGAGGCTGATCTAGATACTTACATGTCAGGATAGAAATGTACATAAAGAACTAAAAATTAGGGAAGAGAACGTCCGTAACATCCAGAGCGCTCCGAGTAAACAATATTTTATCTTATATTGTGTAAATATATCGTACAACTGAGTAAATTGTAAGAAACAAAGTGTGTTTTCCAAGCTAATCCAATCATCTAAAATAATTATGATCATGAGTCTTAGGGTTAGGCTGTGGGGAGGAGAGTCTTAGGGTTAGGCTGTGGGGAGGAGAGTCTTAGGGTTAGGCTGTGGGTAGGAGAGTCTTAGGGTTAGGCTGTGGGGAGGGAAGTTTTAGGATTATAATAAATATAATAAAGTAACTAAAACTTGTAAAATATGAAAAATGTAATAAAAAATCAGTAATCTAATCATCTAAAATAACTATCCGCATGATATGAAGGTAATTGTGAGCAAGATATTTTCTACAAAATGTAATGAATTATTATTAAATATAAAATAATTATGATGAATAAACTTTGTAGATAATGATGTAAAAATAATTGATTAAATAAACTTTGTACTTATAGATGTTACAATACTAGTGGTCCACAAGATAATACAGTTAGTAAATATGTAAGTGGTATTGAGACAGAGCGCTATATTGGGAACCGGTTCTGCAAATTGTAATTATATAAAGGCTAAAATCAACCACTTGATGCAGATTTGTAAAAACAATTGACTATTAGCCAACGTTCTGCTAAAAATTAGTTAGAAATCACAAACGTTTAAATATCAAAACTGTTTTTTGCATGTATGCAATATATGTAACAAAACGCTACGTAGATAGCGTGAAATATTTACTACGCATGTGTATTAGCGCAGCACTTAGAAATAGACATGTAACTTACAAAAAAAACTTATTTGTTAATCCGGTTCATAGGGTTTAGCAAGTATTCCTAACAAGACCCTGGCACAGAATATATAGCAAATTCCTTATATGAATGGGATCCACAGTTGATACAAGTTCCAATGCAGTGCGAGTTATTCCACCGGCATTTGTATTAAAGTTCCACAGTGGTTTTAAATAATACACTCACTCGTCTCTTCGGAATGCAGCTAAAATAACAGCTTATTCATATAACGTCCTACTAAAGAAAAAGCTGGATCAACATCTCCCCCTGAGTCACAAATTAACTGTATTGTACTTGCTGTATGCGGAAATTGGTGTTTTTTAGCGATCAGCGCAGCGGATGTTAAGCATCAGATCTCACTACATATAGAGTTGATTTCCTCTGGTAGGGCATGGCTATGCTCCGTATGTGGGAGAATACGTAATGTGGTGGGGGGCATTTAATTTGTACAGTGTGGGCAGGGTTAGGCGTTTCCGCACATACATTTGCTAAGTACGCACAACAATAGACACTGAGAAGGTAAGTTAGGGCAATGGTATTCAGAAGTCTTCTAAATTCCCTTCGTCATGGGAGCGCGCTGCCAACATAAGTGCGGACTTTTGCTATTCCGTGCGTTCTTAAAGCGCTCTTAAGTCTGAATTAGGTCTTATGTTATTAGCAACAGGGCTTGCCGGCTGTAACGAGGTGAAGTGGCTGCTTACTGTGCACGTTTCAAATTTTAAAGTGCAAATGTTTCCCAGTGTCTGCATATACTTGTGCATCCAAATAACAGGCAGTTGCTGGTGATGTGGAAAAGTCCGCAGTCTCAGGTTTTAGTTATGTTTGGTGCCTTGACGCGTTTCACCAGGCATTCTCCTGTTCCTCAAAACGTTATAGTAAATATGAGCCCTCACCCCTATTAAATAGCTGAAGTTGGTTACTTAATTAGTTCACAGGTTATTTTTGGAAATTGCATAATCGGCTCAAATACAAATATCCTACAAATCATTAAAAAAAAATTGGTAAATTCATGTTATATAAAATACATTCAAAACATGGAATTGTCACATTCTTCATGATAATTGAGAACATGTAGCTACTTCAATGAATGCGTTATATATAAGTTCACTTCGTTTGAATAATGCACAGGAATATGTCTAACTATTTATTCATGGATCTATAGTGTTACCTAAATAAATTAGCTTAAATTCTAAATAAATAAACAGAAAGAAACTCTCAGAACCAAAATAAAAATTAATAACACCATTATAATTAAGAACACCATTTATAAAAAGTAAATGTTAAATAAAACATATGAGTACCTTAAAAGATCGCAAGAAATAAAGTTGTCACTCATACTCTAAATCTGTTGTCTCGTTGAAGCCTTCTGCAGATAAAGTTGATAACGTATTTATACAGAAGGCTTCTCTTATACACCAGCGCCTATAACGGTCCCCTCCCCACTGTAGGTGATACATGTTCAATCCCCACCACCTTCAGTAAAGAATAATCGCCGTGATGAACAGCTTTAAAATGTGCTGCCGTGTTGTGATTCGGATTTTGGTTAATTATAGATTCTGTGTGTTCTGGAGGCCACAACTGCATAACATCACATAGATCACAAATTGGCCTGAACCATTAACATATTGATTAATTGTAAAAGTAGGACCCGTGACCTAAGAAGTAACATTTAATCTCTTGTGGCACATGAAGTGGCATGGTAAACAGCCACATCTATAATTTCCCTAACAGAGGAGATAATAATCCAAATATTGGGTTATTAGGTTGAATTTTGTTATGTTTCTGTTTAAAAATAAGCGGCAGATAGTTTGTTTTCTGCTTTTTTTAACACAATTTTAATCTATAATGGAGTAATGTTTTTTTAGAAAGAGATCCAGTGATAGAATGGAGCAATTCTGTCTAATTATTTTAGATATTGTCCCAGCGGAAAACAATTGTAGCTAGATACAAAGATCAAAGTGTTTACTATTATCATTAGTTTCTAAGAGGCCATTTTGTTCCGTATAAGGTGGATTACTGGCCTCATCTAATAAAGTAGTAGGGTATGATTTTTCTCAAATGCTTCCAACAGTTTTTCAGGCTGTGGAATAAAGGAGAAAAGGAAGGAACATCTGCGGTGTAATTGCTTCATAACTGTCCCTTATTGTCCTCGGTATAGTGGACATTCCTTTTCTGTGGTGATTATTAGAGTCTTAAATATAGTTATTTGTGTCCACAGATATTAAGGTGCTTAACTTTATACCTAATCATGTAAAACTATTATGAACATATCAACCTTAAACGGACGCAGCCCAGAATGAATATAACGAATAATACAATATAATATTATATATTAGTTCTTATAATTTATCTTTAGCCTTAAATATCTGTTTCCTTTAAACATAACATAACGCCTTCATCCGCTTTGTTCTTCAATTATACATGTTACACTCTATTTGAACGTTAATGAATGAAAACGCGTTTTGTCCCCACTGCTGCATATCAAACACCATGTTCTATTAATTCTATTTATCAGGAACTAAATATAGCTGACGTCTGGGAGCTATATAATGGTTGTGTCACAGACATCTCAGAGCAGTCAAACTGATAGAGAAAATAGTGTTTATTGTTGATTCCCTCACTATTTGTTATTTATAAAATAGATGTTTTGAAATCTTAAATTTTATTGAAAATTTTAAGTTGTAGCATAGATAAAAGATAAGCCAATAATAAATTTTTAATGAACATGTCAGATGACATAGCGCTGTAGAATTATAGAACAAGTCTGGATAAAACAAACAAACTGGGTGGGTAAGAGGGCCCTGCTTACAGCTTATAGGACACTGGGATTTGATGGAATGATGGAAAGTGCTATATGTTACAATATGGAGTAACCAGGTTGTCCGGTAAAACTGCTCGGTTTGATCCAGTCACACAGCATTGTTACTAGAAGACTGTTTGTCATTTTAGTATGGAAAGAGAAAATGTGCAAGTTTGTATTAATCATGTAACAGAAAGGCCAAATGTATAGCAAAGTGGTTATAAATGGGATAGATGAATTCTAAGAAGTATTGGTAGCTTGTCGAAAAGGTTTTAAGGGAGTGCTTGAAAGTTCGGAGAATAGAGTATAGTCTTAGTGGGCAAGGAAGGTTTTCCAGAGAGTGGGTGCAGCCCAGGAGAAGTCCTGTAACCAGGAATCAGAGCATTTATTAAGTGAACAGTCAGAATTCTGCATCTCTTGCCTTGATTGATGTGTCCTTATTGTCACCCGGATCTCATCCCCTGTAATTCACTGTTACCTGAATACTGTTTTCATTGTGAGAACCCAGGAAGAAATATATATTTTTGTATAAGTACAGTGTGTTCATTACAAAGGTTTTAGCTTTCTGACCCCTTGTGGCCTCGTGCGGGTTTGGGGCTGAAGCCTGCTCTTAAAGGGCATAACCCCCCACCAATGGGAGCACACCTGAGGTCACTCTCACCTCCCCCCATCAATTTGTCGCAGGCTCCTTGTGACTCCATCGGCTGCTATTGCCCAACACAATAACTGGGCTGCCGGGTCCTGAGGCAGACTCCTGGTGCTTTCCTGGCGTCGGTCTCTTGGAGATCACTACAGAATGCAGTGGTCCTGCTTGAACCTCTATCCTGCAGCAGCCATTAAGGGACCCTTTCCCCTAATACCACAGCCTAAGGAGCATCAACATAATCTGCAGGTCTACCCCAGAATCATATGCTGGTCATCGGGGGAGGGAAATCACAAGACCATGATAGAGGTCTGGGGGTAAGAGTAGGGGTAAAGTCACCTGAGGTCAGGATTAAGTATCACTCTTGCAACGCAGTGTAGGAGCCTCAAGACCCTGGATGTGGCACAAGTGCCCCAGACCAGCTGGGGAGAAGATGGGTCGGGGCTACCCCCTCACCAAGTGGGGGATTCCTTGCATACAACAGACACAGCTGTATCCACTGTACTCAAACGGAGAAGCTGTTAGAAGGGGAGCCCAGTAACACCCCAGGGGACCTGGGCAGGCACGCTATGATTACTTGTGGTGCAGAGCAGAAGTGCTCCAAGATGGCAACAACTATGTAAATAGTATGGGAGCCCCTGTAGAAGGACCGCGGCTGGATGACTTTCTCCTCCACCTATTCAGACATCTGGCACCGTCCGTGCCTGATGATATGTTGCTTATGTATAGGGCACACAGGGCACTCTGTCCGCGCTCCCAAGATGACAACACCCCCAGAGATGTGATCCTTTGCCTCCACTTCTACAAATCTAAGGAGCAAGTCTACTATGCTGCCCGAACCAGGGCCTCTGTCATGATTGTTGGAGTGGATGTACAAATATATCAAGACCTCGCTTCCTCGACGCTGCTTAAACGCAGGGAACTGAAAGATATCACTCAAATATTTTGAGACAATAACGTCAGATATAAATGGGGCTTCCCCTTTACCATTCAGGTGCATAAAGACAGCAAAATCCTTACGCCACGTGCTCCAGATGAAGCCACGAACATTCTTCATCAACTCAATCTTGCCACCCCAGCCATCAGCTCGTGTCGTCCTTCTGCTCAAGCACTGCCTTCACTCCCGCAAAGGCCTCCAAAGCCCCTATGGAGTACAGTTACCTCAAAGCGTACCCCCCACTGCTCCCACTTGAACTGTTGCTACCATTATTACCAAGCCCAGTTACCCTTTGCTTCTCCCCACAGCAGAGGACTCTCATTAACTCCAGTCCCTCGCCTCCTCTGGGAACTCCTCTCCAGCTGTTTACTGCGGATCTACAGGGAGCTCACCGGAACTGCTTCACCCTCTGCCACTAACCTTCGGATGCTTTGGTTCACAGAGAGCCGCCCAAAGAACCCGAACCCTACATTGATGGACACTGCAGGTTCCAGGTCCTCCATGGGGTACCTGTGCAGGTTTCTTTTATATATCCTTCTCTGTGTTCTGTTCTAATTGTTACTAACATGCATGTTGATTTGCTAGAGGGGGCGAGAGGGGCTCCATGCGAATGGCTCCTGGTGTTTTTTTTTTCTTCCCCCCTGAATCCCCCCCTCAAGAGTTCTGTTAATATTCCAGGTCTTTTAAGATGAATCTCTGCGAGACTGGCAGATTCCTTTTATATATACTCCTTTATGTTCCATTGTAATAGTTATTAATATACTTGTTAATTTGGTTGAGGGAACGGGGAGGCTTTATGTATGTTTGTGCCCGTATTCCCTCCCTTCTGGGCCTCACCCCAGTGAGTGTAATCTCCACTGCCACATTTTGCTAGCCATTCCACACACTGGTCATTCCCCTCCTACTCTAGTCCCACCACCCCACACCACTCATTTCTCTGGCCATAAGAGCCAGCCTCGGGCCTATCCCCTATATGGTGATCTCAGCATTAGGACAGGTCATGTCAATGACCACTCTCCTAGCTACCACCCCCTTTCTTTTTGTACCACTTTTTTCTCATGCCCATAACCCCCCCATTTGTCAGTTATACCCACTGTTCCCTGCTATTTACTATATGTCACTGGTTATCGTGCGACCTACTATCCCCCCTGATCATGGATGTAAAAATAGTGTCACGCAACACTAAAGGTTTGAATTGTCCTCTAAAACGCACCTCCCTGTTCAAGACGCCAAAACGCCTCAAGGCTGAGGTAGTGTTCCTTCAAGATACGCACTTTGTTAAATCCAGCCACCCGGAGCTTTGCTCCAAACTTTACCCACAGTCCTTTCATGCCTGTGACCCTGCTCACAAAAAAAAAGGGGTAGCCATCCTCTTCGTTACTTCTGCTCAATTTGTACCTACTTCGATCCATCCAGACCCCGAGGGACGTTACCTGATACTGGTGGGTGAACTAAATAGTACCCCTTGCACATTTGTGAAAATCTATGCCACCAACCAAGGACAAGCATCCTTCTTCTAAGCTTTTGCCAACACACTCACTACATAGAAGAGGGAGAGTGATATTGGCAGGTGACTTCAACACAGTTCCAGATTGCCAAATGGACAGGTCGGCCCCCTTGCCACCCGCCTCACAGCCCCAAGCCTTCAGAAACTCAAGAGCTCTTCAAGACCTCATAACTCAACATCTCCTCTTTGATATATGGCGCATGCATAACCCCACAGGTAGGCACTAGACCTACTACTCCGCTATTTATAAGGTGTACACGAGAGTCGACCTGATATTTATGAGTGTAGAACCAGCCCAATGTCTGACCAAAATTGAAATTCTTCCACAAACCTGGTTGGACCATGGCCCGGTCGTGGCGGATCTGGAGGGCCCTCAAGCTCGCATCCGTCCATTTTCATGGCGCCTTAATGACAGATTACTATTGAACCCTAAAACTAGACTTCAGCTGCGTGCTGAGATAGAATCATACTTTGCCATTAACTCACCAACATCACCCCCCATGCTTGTTTGGGACACCCATAAGGCGGTATTAAGTGGCTCCCTGATCAAGATTGCATAACAGGCCAAAAAACTCAGGTCTCAAAGGGTACAGGAACTGTTGGCCCAAGTCACTCAATTAGATAGACAACATAAAACTTCGGGCTCGGAGGAGGTTTATAAACAACTTCAAGCAACCAGATGTGAACTGAACATGCTCCTAGCCTGCCAGGTAGAAAACTCCCTAAAATGGCTCCAACAGACATACTACGAGAAGAGTGATAAATCAGAGAGACTGTTGGCCTCCAGACTCCGTGGTAAAACTTTGCGGAGCAATGTTTTAGCCCTTAAAATTACTGGGGGTAATCTAATTCGTGACCCCATAGGTATCACCACGCATTTCCTCAAATTTTATTCCACACTATATAACAGATCTCAGCATGATGTAATTCCGCCCCCTAGCCCGCAAGATATCCAAGACTTCCTGCATGCTAGCCACCTTCCCAGGTTAGACAATGAATCTTCTATCGCCCTGTACGCACCAATAACAGCTGAGGAGGTCTTGGAAGCAATAAAAAATGTAAAATCTTCTAAGGGCCCAGACGGCTTTTTCACCCCTTATTATAAAGCCTTCGCCGGCACCCTTGCCCCACGTTTGGTGACACTGTTTAACAACGTTTTAAAGGAGGGTTAATTTTCAAAGGAGACTTTAGAGGCCCGAATTATAGTAATCCCCAAAGAAGGGAAGGGCCCCACCAGTTGTGCCCATTATCGCCCAATATCCCTACTCAACGTAGACGTTAAATTATATGCCAAAATTCTGGCCTCAAGATTGAATGAGGTCCTTCCCCGCCTGATCCATGTAGACCAAGTGGGTTTCATCCCAGGCAGGCAGGCACGGGACATACCATAAACTCTCGTCGAACCCCGACACTTTTACTATCCCTAGACGCGGAAAAGACGTTTGATCGCATTGGTCGTCTGCAAATCGTTATTTGCAGACGACGTCCTCCTCACCCTTTCCTCCCCACAGCGTTCAATCTACGTTGCAACAAGTAACGTAGATGTCGTAACAAAACTACTGCGCATGTGCAGTAGCTTCTATCGGAAAACTCCGGCCGCATATGCAATGCGGCCAGAGCTCTGCATACAGCCCCATATAACTTCACCCTTCAGTCTTCCAGTTAAAATGAATATACTGTCCATGAAAGAAAAAAAAAATTAATTACAAGATTTAAAGTTATAACTAAAATAATTCAATTTCTCTGAGTAAAGACCTCTTCTAAATCAACTTGCCATTCACCTGTACAGTGCGGATTGTTGAGTATTGCACCAGCTACTGAGAGGTTGTTAACCTCGTATAGATGAAACTGCTAAAATGCTTCTGATAAACTAGAGGGGATGGGATGACTGGCATTAGGAGGAGGAGGTAATGGAGGAAGAGCCAACTGAGTCAACAGCCCTGTCGGCAGAATGGCCATAATGTGAGCAGAAAGATGGCACAAGGAGGTCCCATGTGTAACATACAACACGTGACCATGTCTAGAGTGCGCCTGTCAAACAGCTCTACTACCTCTGGTGCACCAGATGCACACTTTTGTTTCCCATGAAAACCTGGAGCCTGGTAGTTATCTACATACATATAAAATGCATATCGGCATAGGACCCAATTATATGCACCGTTTTTCTGGTATGCTCCTTACACACAACATGAGGCTGTCTTGTGTGCACCAGGACTGCTTTTGTTTAGCTGTCCACACATTATGCGATCATCAGGCTAATTGATTGTGCTGTGTACCGCAAGGATAGTGTCCTAAAATGTATCATCCAAATAATAGGATCATTCAGTTTGTAGCCACTATACGGTGTCCCCGGCTATTGGACATTGTCAGGAGACAAGGACGTGGTGTAGTTTACAAATTGTTGCCTGAAGATGCTGTGCCGCAAATCATTGTACATCTATGTGTCCATTTCTCACAGGTGAAGGAAGTTCGAGAATCCTCCCAGAGCGATGTGAGACGCCCCATTATCCAGACTGTATGCAGGAAGAGGCCAGGATGATCCAACGTGAATTCCGGGTAAAGGAGATAGACATCCATAGAAACACTAAAAGTGATGGCAGATGAAAGTAACTTAGCTTATCCAGGCTGCCCAATTTTTTTTCCCCCAAATCCATTTTGAACCCTTATTTTAGTTTAAGATTTTGTATATTCTTATTTTTATCCCAAACTTATTATAACTGTAGCATTTAAAAACAAAGTTGATCTGGCAAGTAAATTTGTAAGAACACAGTAGCATAAACTTATTAATTAAAATTTAACATGAGCAGAAAGTCACAATGTTTTGCATACAAAAATAATAACAAAACGACATACAATATTTACAAAGTTTTTCTTAAAAGGATCAGAATGCAGAAATTGGCCACTTACGCAGAGGTTGCTTTCTGTGATGGTACAGGCCATAGGCTTGTACATTCCCTCAATAGTCAAATTGAGATTCCAAGAAATGAACAAACTATAAGACATTTTAAAGGCACTTTCGTCCCCATTAACCCCCACCTCCTTTCACCTTTCTCCAAAAGGTCTTTTCAGATTTGTGTTTTCTGTGACTTCCAAAGGTTGATCGTATCACCTTCACAGAGGAATTTGGGCCTTGTATTTGGTACCAGACACACAAACTTATAGATCCTATAGACCAACATTTTAATGGACAAACATTTTCATCCGGCTAGAAATAAACACATTTCTTAGAGGACATATACCAGACTAAGACATATATAGGGCAATTTATATTCCTGCAGTACTACTTTATATAAAAGATAATGAATCTTACCGTGACAGAGTGACAGAGACCTACATTGACAGACGTTCTTGTTTTACAGGCTGAGCCGGTAGATATAATGTTTTACCCACAGTGTAAGGAAGAGGACATTCCT
>WWET01000142.1:50916-67946 GCA_011038615.1 Limnodynastes dumerilii | reverse complement strand
ACCAAAATACAAACTGTCTTTTTTTCACAGTACATATTAATATATTATATTATTATATTATATTATATTATACACATAAGTAAAGAATTATAGGTGTAACTTGGCTTTGAGGAATGCTGTATGCTGTCATCTTTGAATAGATGTAAACTTTACTTGGATATGCTATTATAATGAGCTAATCGCTGTAATATTGTTTTGTTTTATTGATCTTCTTATCTGTCATAATTTTGTTACGTGATGTGTGTAATATTTCAATTTGGTGGTGCAAAATTGACAATAAAAAGTAAAAAAAAAAAGGTAAAATACAAAGCATGTCCTGAGCTGATAAAACTACAAGAAAACATTCCCATGTAGCTTGTGTTATGTGTTATAAACACACAAAATGGAGGTTGCTCAAATCAATTTATAATTTAATATAGATGCTGTAAGGTATGAGGAAATACACAGACACAGAAAAGGCCCTAGCGCTCAATTAACCAGCAACAATCCATAACATTCTTTCTTTTAAATATAAATCAGGGGATTTGTTACATACATGTGCAGATATATGATAAGCCACCGGCCACTTACATTATACAGATATATGATAAGCCACCAGCCACTTACATTATACAGATATATGATAAGCCACCAGCCACTTACAAGGCTTCTCTGATTTGGTCCTTTACTCTAAAACTGTCAGAGTCCCAACTTTGGGTCATATATCATGTACTTTTAAATTGAGAGATCACCCCCGGCAGAGGTCCCTAAGTCTCCAAAACAGCCACTCTTAAACAGTGCCCCCTTTTTTCCTTTAATTTTTTTTTTATTCGGCATTTCAGATAGTAACAGTACATCAGTACGGGCACCATCTCCACTATTATTTGCTTAGTAAATCTGGCCACTAGAGTAGTTATAAAACACTCACAAAATATATAAATTCCCATCTCCCCCTCTGTCCGTCTTGTTTCAACATCCAACCCTAAACTCTCTTTAAACACATATCTCCCCTTTCATAATTACTGTTCCTTACATTTTTCTGTCTTCCCTCTTTTCCTGAATGCTGAAGGTTGCATATGCCTAGATAACACATCTCTTATCCCTGACAGGTCTGGCCAAATGTTCCTCCTATATTTTCAGTATAAACCATGGTGATAATTCTTACTACACCTCTGTATTTCTTTCTTCCATTCATTGTCCTTTCTTCTGCACAGGCTGTGACGCAGGGGCTGAGAGCGCTGTAGATCGGGATGGAGAAAGTCACGGGGGGCTGGAAGACTTCCCCCCAGATCCTAGCGCAGGTCAGTTATATTCATGTTTTCCTACTAAGCCGATATTTTCCTGTCTGCTGCTCTGATTGTAACAGAATAGAGAGAATGTTATGCATTGGAACATAGAATGTGACGGCAGATAAGAGCCATCTGGCCCATCCAGTCTGCTGCCCTGATTCTCAGTTGTGTATCTGCAGCTTTTGTTGCAGTGTTTTGCAGTTTTTAGCCCTGTGCATGTCTAGAAATGTGAAAGTGACAAATAATAATGATTATGGGTTTATGTAATCCAGGCGTTCTCACCCCATGACTGGTGGATGTGTGGGGGAGATGCAAGACTTTCCATAATTACACACAGCTGAGAACTTGGCCCAGTGTTGTTATAGGTTATGAATATGTTGCAGTTCATGCTGTTGGGGTGTTTATAGGGCTACATGAGCCAAAGGGAACTGAGTAGAGATTCCCAAGCTTGTCCAGGTAATCATTTGTCTAGGTTTAGATCAGCCCCAGCAGAGCCCCATGGCAATGATTTAGTCAAACACGTTGCCTATGAGATGGTTGGTAATAAGAGAGAAGACGAGTCTTCTGTTTTCTCAGGACAAATTGTTTCTGTGCGTCATTCTCTAAGCCACCAGGGACAGGGTGACTCCCCTGTGAATGAGATTGCCTCATGCAGAAGATCAAGTAGATGTCCCATCATGACAGTGTTTTTACCGTAGAGAATTAGTCATAACTAGAATGGACTCTAGTGGCTCTTCCAGTAATGTTCCGGTCACAACATCATCTCTACATGAAGACGTTTCCAAACAAGAGATCATAAGTTATACGATAGAATGAGAATATTGATAAATATGGATAAATCAGGGTCTTCTATGCATCCACGACAGACAAATTCCAGCAATACACAGTGTATGAGGGGGAAGGTTGTGTTTGTGACAGGTGAATCTGGTCTGTTCACAGAAGGAACAAGAAACTATTCATGAGATATGGAAGCTCTTAGCACAATTTATAGAACTGGTTCATTTATTTCCTCCAGCACAATACCTTTGTTATTAGCACAGTTCTCTTGCTGTGCTGAGGGTGTTCTGCCGATTACCCACAAGAAGGACGTCAGCAGGAGGCATTATTATAACAAATACTTTAATGAATTTGGTGGTATGAGATTCTCACTATTAAACTGTATTAGTTACATCCCTTCGTCTTTGAGTACAAGCTGCTGAGGAATCTGGTTTTCCAGAGAGTTAGTTGGGACTATAATACGCAAACTGAAAATAAACAACACTCCTTGCAAAGCTATTGGTTTAAATATTATTTCAGGCCATCTGCAACATCCAGTAATGATGAGACAATCTGTGCCACCATGGAATGCCAGATAGGTGTTTATAGCCTTGGCTCATTAACCACGTCATTGTTTAGCTGTTCTTTCTGCTTTTGATGGCTGCAACTTGGTTTGGAAAAAATGACATAAGTCTGATGATGGATCCTTGCAAACCAAATATCTTGATGATGTAGAAGAGATTCTTCTTTGCTGGATCCTGAGACCAGATTGTTCTGTGATTGGGACCCCTAGCAACAGATCTGTAAGGATCATCAGTCGTGGGGTCACCATATCCACGGATTCATACGTTTCCACAGTTATGCATGGACTTCCAATAGCCGGGACAACCCTCAACTCTTCTGACTCCAGCACATAGAAATGGCGGCTGTATGAAAGTCTTGACTAGTACATGTAGAGAGGACTACACCTATACTATACACTATAGTAGAAAGGCGTCGCTTATCATGAGATCAGCCTCTAACGGAAAAAGCCAGAAGTGTTGTTTCCTTGAAGTCTGTATGGGTGGCAAATTGGGTATTATGGATGGATGTGAAAATGGCTGCCATCTTATCTGCATGTGTTGTGGTAACCAATGCTTAAAGAAAAGATTCTGCTTATAAAGGAGCATTAAAAGATTCCCAATGCAAGATTGGACTAACGGAGCGAATAGACCATTAAACGGTGGGTAAATAAGCGATCATCAATATCAAGGTGGCATTGCAATGAGAGTCAAAATATTCTTTGTTCTTTAGTTTAGTTTTGGTTTAAATATCAGATGTCCAGGTTGATCATGACCCTGACTTTGGAAGGAGATGTTGGCGAGTGGTGGGCTACATTCTTAACGTTACATTCCTCTGGTGGGCACTGTCCTTGCCACTGCGGATCGGAAACGTTTGAAGTGCAGTTGTCTCTGGTAACCGTAATATTCCAGATCGTCCTGTGTTTTTCTAGCTTCCTGCAGTATATTACAAAGCCTGTTCCTGCCAATAACAGGGGCAAAACCACATCTCCTGTTGTGTGCTGTCCTGGAGTAATCCTAGTAGAGAAGTTACCAGTGCATTTATAATTTGAGTTACTTAATTCTATTGGCTCATATTCCTGCTTTAGCATTAACAAATCCGGGAAAGTGAATATGACATGAGAGTGGCAGTATGGATGTGTATACAGCCATCTTTGAATAATGTGGTAATAACATTGATTTGAAATGTTTAATAGAAAGTATTTTGGTTCAGATCAGAGCTGGAGAACTGAGCAAACTAGTGAGAGAGGTTGGATTATGATCAGTATTGTGTGTATCACTGTGTTTCTGCACATGCATTGCTAGGCGGCTTCGATCACAATATAGTGATATGGAGGTAACCCTATTGCCAATGCTTTAAGGCTCCTCCTATTGCTGAGTTTCTAAGCTCTGTTTCTGTATGTGTACTCAGAGAGCAACTTAAGCCGGATACACACTTGTACAATCATCTGAGTATCCAATTCCCAAACAGACGCAATCCTACTGGAGACTGAGGTTGCAGATGTAACATGCTATTCATGAGTACACACCTGTCTTATATTACTGTGATCTGCATTTACTGAAAGGATGGTGTCACCGTACATACTCACACAATGCATCGGGAGAAGACTTGGACATACCAGTCATGGGTGTGTACACACAGCTCTATTGGTCGAGTGATTAGCAAGTGACATCATCAGACCACCAAAAATGGTGGAAAGGATAGACCGTGTGAGCCTTCGCCCTTTAGTTTCTGGAAACCTTGTACATCTGAGGTTGGTTTTGGTGAGAGTTGTAGAGCGTGTACAAAGCTTTATTTAATACGATCCAGATGCAAAAAGCTACTGCAGCTCTGAATGCGGGAGTGAGTATGTATACGCCAGATGTCTTCCCCCTCTCCAGTTATCCAGATGCAGTTGCAGTGCATTTTTTTTATAATGTATAGTGGAAATGTGTTACAGTCATGCAGTGTGTACGTCATATAGACATGCCATGTGTTACAGTCATGCAGTGTGCACGCGCTATGTTATTATTATTATTATTAACGTTTATAAGGCGCTACACAGTATCCACAGCGCTGTACAGAGGCAATTGTAAAGACAATAGATACTTATACAATACAATTTAATACAATAATTAACAGAGGGTATAAAAAACATGAATAAGGAACACAATACATGTATAAAGCAAAATTTAAATACAGTACAAAAAAACTAAAGAAAAAAAATCAATGCAGAACAATATGTAAGGAAAAAAGATGCTGGAAATGTGTGTAGAAGCAGGTAAATAAGGACAGACACAGACAGTAGAGAGAAAAAGGTGGGAAGTGATGAGGACAAGGTAGAGGGATGATGACAGGAGGGAGGCGGACCTGGCACAAAAGAGCTAACAAGCTAAGTGAGAGAGGGCAAATAAAGAGGAGACACAACGATGAGGATGGGGAGGGCAAGTAAGCTTAGGTGGAGGACTGGAAGGTGCTGGATTGCCTGATAGGTTGTGGTAAGTTGTTCCAATGGAGAGGGGTGGCCTGGGAGAAGTCTTGGATGCGGGAGTGAGAGGTAGTTATCAGGCTGGAGTTGAGGCGACGGTCACCAGCAGAGCGGGGTGGACGGGAGGGTGCGTGGCTGGAGATAAGGGAGGAGAGATAGGGAGCAGTGGAGGAGGAGACAGTCTTGTAAGTTGTGGTGAGGAGCTTGAAGAGAATTCTGAAAGGGACAGGAAGCCAGTGTAGAGATTGACAGAGAGGGGAGGTGGAGGAAGTGCATCGGGAGAGGAAGATGAGTCTGGTTGCAACATTTAGTATAGATTGTAGAGGTGCAAGACGGACCAGGGGGAGGCCAGAGAGGAGAATGTTGCAGTAGTCCAGACGGGAGATAACAAGAGAGTGAATGAGCGTTTTAGTGGCATCTGCTGTTAAAAAGGGTCTGATGCGAACAATGTTGCGGAGATGAAAGTGGCTGGACAGTGAGAGGGCGTGGATGTGGGGGGGTGAAGGAGAGAGAGGAGTCCAGGATGATGCCCAGGCAGTGGGCTTGGGTGGAGGAGGAGATGGTGGAGTCGCCAATATTAATGGAGATAGTTGGGGTACAGGGAGTTTGTGAAGGAGGAAAGACTACCATTTCAGTTTTGTCCATGTTAAGCTTGAGAATACAATCGGACATCCATGAGGAGATGGCAGAGAGGCAATCTGACACTTTAGACAGAAGTTCGGGGGAGAAGTTAGGGGAGGAGAGATAGATTTGAGTGTTGTAGACATAGAGATGGTAGTTAAAGCCTAAGGAGCAGATGAGGTCAGAGAGGAGGTGTAGAGTGAGAACAGAAGGGGTCCAAGGACTGAGCCCTGGGGCACGCCAACGGGAAGAGGAGTGGTAGGGGAGGAGAAGCTAGGGGTTCTGACAGAAGGAGCTGTCCAAGAGATATGAGGAGAACCAGAAATGGACGGTGCCAGAGGAGCCGAGGGAGCGAAGGGTGTGGAGTAGGAGAGGGTGATCAACGGTGTCAAAGGCTGCCGATAGATCCAGGAGGATGAGAAGGGAGAAGTGGCCCTTAGATTTGGCAAAAAGGAGATCATTTGTGACCTTAGTCAGGGCAGTTTCAGTGGAGTGCAGTGGGGGGAAGCCAGATTGGAGAGGGTTCAGGATGGGGTTGACGGCAAGGTAGCCGATTAGACACTTGTAAACAAGCCGTTCAAGCAACTTAGAGGCAAAGGGCAACAGAGAGATGGGTCGGTAGTTGGAGGGTGAAGTGGGGTCAAGGTTAGGTTTTTGAAGAATGGGGGAGACGAGCATGTTTAAAGGGGGAGAGGGATAAGTTAAGGAGGTGGGCAAGATGAGAGCAGGTGGAGAGAGAGAGAGACCGGAGAAAATTAGAGGGGATGGGATGAATGTAGACATTGGTGGGTGGTTAGGGAGGAGGTGAGAGGGTGGAGGAATGGTGACGGTAGAGGAGATGGAGCTTCTGATGGAGTCAATCTTGAAAGTGAAGAAGGTAGCAAATTCAGGGGTAGAAATAGAGGGAGGGGGGAGGCAGGGGGCAGAAAAGAGAGTTGAAGGTGCCAAAGAGGCGACGGGGGTTAGACAATTGGTTGAGGATTAGGGACTTAAAGAAGCATTGCTTGGCAAGGGTCAAAGGGGGTTAGACGATTGGGAGAGGATGAGGGCGAAGGCAGAGCTAAAAGAGGAGATCATAAACTTGAAGTGGAGAAAGTCTGCAAGGGAACAGGAGATCCTCCAGAGGCACTCTGCAGTACGGGAGCATTTCTTTAGGAACCAAGTGAGTGGGGAGTGTCAGGGTAGGGGGTAGGTGCGGCGAAGAGAGATAGAGGAGAGAGAGCAGGCAGCATCAAGGGATTAGGGCAGCACATGGTGGAAATGGGTGCGAGGATGGGATTAAGGAAAGAGATGAAAGCCACAACATTAATGGAATTAAGGTTCTTACGGAAAAGAATACGTTTGGGTGATGGGGAAGGAGAGGGGGAGGAAGAGAGGGAGAAGGAGATAAGATTATGATCAGAGAGGGGGAAGGGAGAGATGGAGCAGTCAGACAGGGAGCATGAGCGTGAGAAAACGAGGTCAAGGGAGTGACCCTGCTTGTGGGTAGGTGCTGAAGTTCACTGTGATAGGACAAGGGGGGTGGAGAGGGAAAGAATTTTTGTAGTAGTGTGGTCTGAGGGGTTATCAACATTAATGATGAAGTCACCTAGAATAAGGGAGGGGAGGTAAGAAGACAAAAAGTGGGGGAGCCAGGCTCCAAAGTTATCAATAGATTTGGAGGAGGGGCCAGGGGGGCGGTAGACAACAGCAACGCGGAGATGGATGGGGTGATAGGTGCGAATGCAGTGGACCTCAAAGGAGGTGAAAGTGAGAGAGGGCTCAGGGGATATGACGCTAAATGTGCAGGAAGGGGAAAGGAGGATGCTCACATCACCATCAGGGCGTTCACCAGGCTTAGGGGTGTGGGAGAAGGAGAGACCACCATAGGAGAGGGCAGCATGCCATGTGTTAGTCATGCAGTGTGCACGCGCTATAGACATGCCATGTGTTACAGTCATGCAGTGTGTACGCGCTATAGACATGCCATGTGTTACAGTCATGCAGTGTGTAAGTTCTATAGATATGTCATGTGTTACAGTCATGCAGTGTGTAAGTTCTATAGACATGCAATTGGTGCAATTTTTTTTATCCCCAAATTGTGCATTCTTTCTTCTGTGTACTGGGTTTAGTTCGGTAAGCATGCCCTGACTGTACATTTACTATGACTCTTTCACCCCTTTCCTCCCACGATATGCCCCTTTTGAACTCAAGTCGTTGCGACATTCAGTTGTGTAATAAGATATATTAATACTATACAATATAAACAACAATAAAATATAATACAGTACAATGTGTACAGTAATATAATACAATATAAACAGTAATAAAATTCAATAGAAACAGTAATGCAATATAATAATACTGTACAATTTATACAGTAATATGATACAATATAAACAGTAATAAAATTCAATAGAAACAGTAATACAATGCAATAATGCAAGACAATGTGTACAGTAATATGATACAATATATTATTACACTACAATACAATATAAATAGTAATACCATATAACAATACAATATAATAATACAATAGAAACAGTAATACAATATATTAATACAATACAATATAAAATAGAAATCAAGCAGAGGCAGCAAGTTAAGG
Source organism: Limnodynastes dumerilii (assembly GCA_011038615.1). Lineage (NCBI taxonomy): Eukaryota > Metazoa > Chordata > Amphibia > Anura > Limnodynastidae > Limnodynastes > Limnodynastes dumerilii. The sequence continues at coordinate 59,683 of WWET01000142.1, read as the reverse complement.
TGTGAGCTATGAAGCTATGAATGTTTTAGGCATTTGCAGTGCAACACAGATACACTGCACCATTGGTGAATGCTTGTGTCTGGATCAGGTTCGATCACTGTGCGAAGGGTCATACTGTTGCAGAAATGGGGGGGGGGCAGGCTGCCACAGCCATGTGGGTGGAGACCAGTGGTATAGATGAGTACTCCTCTTCAGCGCCCTCTTCCTGCAGCATTTGAACTGTGCTTCCACCAAAGCCTTCAAACTATTGGTGATTTACTTTTGTTAAGCCTTTGTGTGAAATCATTCACCTGTGGTTTATAAAGTAATTATTATTATTATATAGATTGGTTTAGTCCCCTTTCTTTAATAGCACTTAACCACCACCTTCTAGGCATTTCCACTGTATACATTTGAGGGAATTGGTGGTGTCGCTCGGTGAGGTATAGCGGCTTTATTTTCATATAGGTCCTTTCAGCGCCCTTGTTTCTCCTTGTTTTGTATTTTGCAAAACCTGAAATTGAATTCTAAATATTTATGTTTAATAATAATTTTTCAAACATGAAGCAATTAATTTACCGGTGTCAAGAGGGTTTATCTCAGTCCTTTTGTCCCCAACAGGTCCACACGTCTCCTCACTCTGTCCTGAGAAGATACAACAATGTTCGGAGAGTCAGAGATGTTTCTCTAATCATTCCGAACTTGTCACCCATCAGACAACACATAGCAGTAATAGTTTATTCTCTTGCCCCATTTGTGGAGTGTGTTTCACCTCTATAAAGATTTTTACTGCACACCAGAAATCTCATGTACGAAAAGCGTCATTTCCTTGTCCACATTGTGGGAAATATTTTAATCAGCGATCAAGATTTTTAGCTCATAAAAGAACTCACACCGAGAAGATCCCATATTCCTGCTCTGTGTGTAGGAGATGTTTTAGGGTCAAATCATCTCTTATTATGCATCAGCGGGTACACTCTGGCGAGAAACCTTTTGAGTGCTCTGACTGTGGTAGATGTTTTGCCCAGAGGGGTAACCTTGAGAAACATCATCGCATTCACACAGGGGAGAAGCCATTTGTCTGTCCTCAGTGTGGCCAATGCTTTTCTGATGGATCAAATCTTGTTCGACATCAGAGAACACACACATGATGGAAACATTTTAAGGGGAGAAGCCATTTGTCTGTCCTTAGTGTGGCCAATGCTTTTCTGATGGATCAAATCTTGTTCGACATCAGAGAACAAACACATGATGGAAACATTTTAAGTTGTAGGTGCATGATCAGTCACATGGATTAAACCCGGTTACCAGCTGCTATAAACAATTTCATCCTTAATTCTTTGGACATACAATGCATTTAATTTTTGATACAGTACATGTACAACCTCTATTCATCTAAATGTTTACATTTTGTCCTGATATACAATTTCGTTTTCTTAGTCATGGTGGTAAGGGAACATTGCTATTTTTATTGCTTCTATGTTCTTGATTTTGAAGGGTTTATATTGCAAGTGAGGACAAGAATTGTATCTGTTCTGTGTATCTAACTTTATATGCACTCCTTAAGAGATCAATCATGGCTCATAAATTATGGCACCAGTTAAAAAGAGTGAGAAACTAAGCAGGATACATCACAGCATGGAACACAAAAACCAGCCACACACTTGATAATCGGTGCTCTCCTTGCCACTCTGTGCTTATCCTAAAAGAATTCAACTAAATGAGGGCTCAGGTCATGTTGTCTGCTTAAACAGTCTAATTATTGGATGGAGGGTTTTTAGATTATTTTGCTGGCGTTCCAACAAAATGGCACATATTTTTTAAATGCCACACACTGATTAATTACTGAGCCATACAGCCATATAAACAACTGTAGTGACGTATGTCAATTCTGTCCATAAACGCATGATTGCTAAAAATTACCTAGCAATGATTAACAGAAGAATAAGAGATTCATAATGCAACCTCTCATAGCTATATATATGCAAATGCCAGAAGGTTAGGAAATGAAATCCCTGAATTAATTATATTTACGAGGTATAATCTGGATATTGTGGGTATCACTGTGTCATGGTGCAATGAAAATCATGACTCGAACTAGCTTATACCGATATATATAAATTATTCAGGAAATATATAGTAGGAAAAATTAGAGGAGGGTTATTATTGTTTGTAAAAGAATGAATGAATACATTTTACTCTAATAGGAAAATTGCCACATAAAAAAAAGGCACTTTGGGTAACCATAGAAACCCAAGACATTATTCTTCATACTGGGGGATGTGTAGACCACCAGATTAGGAAATATATAATGTTATATTGCAAGACTTCGCTAAAATTGCATTAAAAGAGGACTTTATAATTATAGGAGATTTTAATGTACATGATGTAAACTGGGGTGAGTCTTCTGCATGCTCCACTAGAATTGTGGAATTTTTTCATTCATAACAGGGAGCGTCCATTAAGTAATTGGCGAGAAAGCCCACTTAAAAAGAGGTCTTCTTAGATTTGGTAATTACAAATGAAAGAATCTCAGAAGTGTGGGGGAGAACAGTGAATCATCAAGCAGTATAGTTTAGTGTATATATACAGAGAGACCCATACCACAACAAAGGGGCTGATTTTGTAGAAATAGGGAAATATGTAAGTATTTCTATGGCTGAAAGAGGGTACATAAAAGGTGTGCAGAAGCAGTGGGAAATTGTTAAGGTTCATTATTAAAAGCAATAGACCTTTGTCTAAGGTTTGGAAAAACTCCAGAAAAGAAGAAATCCAATGTGGCTAACAAAAGAGGTAAAGTAATGATGATAGGGAGATAAATTCTACAAAGCAAAAGGGGCTTAGAAGGTTATCAGATCAGCCAAATTCAATATTCACAAAAGGAAAATAGACCATATTTATATAGGGTATTGAGACAAATTGGCTATGTAATATAGAATATTGAGAAAAAGGAGGCAATTACTACTGCTTTCACTGGGGAGCAGGTTTTCAAAAAACTTTCTAAGCTGAAAGTAGACAAATCAATGGGGCCTGATGGGATACATCCAGGAATAGTAAAACAGCTTAGAGGAGTGCTGGCAAAACCATCAACAGAATAATTACCCAGTCACAAATAGCAGGAGTAATTCCAGAGGACTGGAAAAAAAAAGCAAATATAGTTTCTCTTCTTAAAAGTGGAATCAGGAAAGAACTATCAACCAATGAGTCTAACGTTAGTAATAAGAGATATTGATGGAAATGCTGTTTAAATTGTACACTAAATTAAATCCAGTAACTGACAAGATCTCAAGTAGCATGGATTTTATGGTGGGAGGTCATGTGACTGGGTCACTAAAGTAGTAGATCAAGGGGGAGCTTTAGACAAATTCATATTTGAGCGCAAATGGTAACACATCCTGCGTATCGTTGTTGCGTGGTTACTTACTTATTTTTCTTTTACTCCACAGTGGACTAGTCAAACCCCACTGTGATTTGGATACGGCTGGTAGAATAACTAAATGATTTTGATATGGTACTAAATAAAGCCTGAATGGTACATGTGTATTACATGTGATGAAGTGATCCATTTACTGATGTGCAGAAGGTTTTATCTTAGTACTTTTGTACCCAACAGGTCCCCACATTTCCTCATGTTCTCCTGGGAAGACACATCAGTGCCCAGAGTGTCAGAGATGTTTCAGTAGACTTTCTGTTCTTATCGTCCATCAGAAATCTCACAGGGTCAATAATCGTTTTTCATGCTCTTTTTGTAAAGAATATTTCAGTTCCAAATCTGCTTTAAATGCTCACCAGCAATCTCATGAGGATAATTTGTCTTACTTTTCCGAATGTGGGAAATCTTTTTCTGACAAGATGAGTTGTCTATCGCATGGACAAACTCACACTGTGGAGAAGCCATTTCCATGTCCAGAGTGTGGGAGATGTTTTGCGAAAAATTTTATTCTTCAGATGCATCTGCATACTCACATTGGAGAGAAGCCTTTCATGTGCATGGAATGTGGCAAGCGTTTCACTAAGAGATCCAACCTTTTGAGACACAATCGCATTCACACTGAAGAGAAACCTTTCAATTGCATGGAATGTGGCAAGAGTTTCACTCAAAGATGCAACCTTTTGAGACACAATCGCATTCACACTGGTGAGAAGCTTTTCAAGTGCATGGAATGTGGCCAGAGTTTTAGTCGCAAATCCTACCTTGTGACACACAATCGCATTCACACTGGATAGAAACCATTTGTGTGTTTGCAGTGCGGTCTTCAATTTGCTGATGGCTCAAATTTGAAAAACATAATATGTTTCGCGTCTGGGGGAAAAATTGTGAGAAAGGGCAATGAATAGTAGTTCGGACATATATTATGTCTCCGCAATCATAAACATAAAAATTTCACTTGTACAATTTAAATTTGTACTCTTGCTCCGTATAATGGGTGACGCCAATTAAAGTATTCATTCATTTAAACTTCAGTGGGCAACATGACTATTGTTAATACTTGTGTTAATTTTGTGTCTTTGCTGTTTAATACATTTTCTACTGGAAGATAATTATATGTTTTTATTAGGCCTCATGAAGACTTATGCAGACATAGGGGTGATCAATCATAGTCTACAAGACGCGATTGAATAACCCCCTATAAATCTCAAACTTTAGTTGTCCAACAGAAACACCCTAAGTCTAATGCAATCATTACTGACCATAATAGATGTGAATCGGCATAGCTACGGCCAGATTTACTAAACTGCGGGTTTGTAAAAGCGGAGATGTTGCCCATAGCTACCAATCACATTCTAGCTCTCACTTTTCTATTACATACTGGAGAATGTCTGCTAGAATTTGATTGGTTGCTATGGGCAACATCTCCACTTTTCCAAAGTCGCAGCTTAGTAAATCTGGTCCCTAGTGTTTTATCCCATCTACGTAGAATATCCTGTATTATGGATATCCTGTATCCATTAGCTAAATCCTGTATAGTAATTAGCTAATGAAACTGGTTTTGTCACTGCGCATGCTCATAAAATATATGTATACAAATGTGTATGATGAGTTTTATGCACAATACGACATACATCCAACTTCGGTGCATTACGTGTACATGGTGAGGGCCGGTGTCCATCACTTCAGATGTGGTAGAAAGGTCTTGATCGGTTCTTCTGTCTACTGCAAAAATTCTCATTAAAATTTAACTAAGTTAAGTAACCCCATACTTTCAAAGTTAGATCTATTTGAAAATAAATGAGCTAATAAATTAGAGAATGAACATGAAATGGTTGAGCAACACAAACCTATAATTCAACTTTTGAGTAAATGTTTTATTCCTAAAAATAATATGATGGGACTGAATCCTGAGTTCTAAACACTGTATCCACATATCCATGTGAGCATTTGGAAAACCACTTACATTGTTCACAAAAATCTCTAATATCAGGATCTTGGACCGTATTCAGAATTAAGAACGTCTGGTAATTTACGCACGCAAAATGCGTAAGTGGGTGATTTCTATTCAGGGCGCATGTGCAGAGCATGCACGTTTAACTTCCGTCACATATACGCATGCCAACGATAAGGTTGCTTTCACAACACCGAAGTGTTCCGAAATTCATTACTTTTGCAAAACATACTTATTTTATATTAACGTACGGATCTATTACAAACGCATGGAAAATCTTCAATTATCGTGGATTGGGCCAAATATCCCTCTAGTGTATGGGAAAGACTAGACTTCTATATGGCGATAAAACGCTCCAAAAACGCTAGGGTCCGGTTATCTCATTGACCGGAATTCCCGATAGATAATCGAACCCTAGCTGCGATTTTTGGAGGTACCTAGTGCTCTGCCCTCTCTCCCTCCGTGTAATACGAGTGCTGGACAGACATTTAACACAGAGGGAGAGAGGACACGGCGCTGCAGAACCCCACTCCCTCTATACCCCTCTCCCCCCTCTTTCCTCTATACCACTTTTCCCGCTATACAACTCTCTTCACTCTTCCCTCTAGTGTTTTTCTAGCATTTTCTTCCTTTAAAAAAAAAAAAAGAAACCTTAAACTTTTTTTTGTTATTTAAATAAAATTCATCCTAATTATGCCTATACTATATTCAGGCTCCCTTGGATCCATGAAATCAGCTAAACTATTTTACAGAGAGAAGCCTATCTTGACATTAATGGCTCTTAAAATTAATTCAAATTGTATCACAAATTATTCAAATCACCTCTGACCAATTGCAAAATTCTCAAGAAGTTGATCGGCACATACCAAAAGCATAAAACTAAAACATTCATACTTAAATGCTAAAGAATTATCCACAGTCTCAAAAGGAATTAGATCCCAAAGGCTAATGCTTCTTTCCCAGTTGAATGCAGCACATTCTGTAGTCCTGTCAATGGACTATTGCAGTGCTCCTCAACCTTTTCTCACCCCCTTTTCTCACCCTCGGCACACCTAAGCCCTTCCCAGAATTCCGCGGCACACCTAAGCCCTTCCCAGAATTTGGCACACCAAAAGCAAAATATACAAAAAAAAGCAGGAATTACAAAGTACATTGTTATTAATTAAAAATCGCAGCTAATAACTTTTTTCTTATAACTAATTTAACTGTTAGCCCCCATCATGCGTCTGCAGCCTCCCCAGTAAACCCCATCATGTGTCTGCAGCCTCCCCAGTAGTGCCCATTCATGTGTTTCCAGCTTCCCTAGTATTTCCCATTCATGTATCTGCAGTTTCCCCAGTATAACCAATCATGTGTCTTCAGCTCTCCAGTAATTTTGCATTCATGTATCTGCATCCTCCCTAGTATCCCCTTATTTCCTTAAGGCAAGGTCTATCAGTGCTTTTTCTCCTGTTGGAGGCATTTCACTGCGGTACACTTGGCAACATCCCGTGGCACACTGGTGTGCCATGGCACATTGGTTGAGAAGCACTGGACTATTGGAAAGGGCCTTAGGCTGGCGGACCACACTATGAACTGATGCCGTCTTTTGGCTTGTGCCTCTTTTCGCCTTTACGTCCCTCAGTCATAATAATTGCCTATTACTGATTATGAAGAGCTAGGGCATAGTGTGTCTTCTGAATGCCTCTGCTTCTTCATTCACTGAGAACAGAGCTAAAGTGTCACGTTTTGGTCTTGATTAAGCTTTCATGTGCATGAACAAGATCTCAGAGCGTTGGGGAGAAGTAGTCTTTTACCCAGATTGCACCCATTCACATTCTGTAGTGCTGCTTTTAGGACATGGTGTGAAAGGTCATCCTATGAGATTGGATAGACCTACTCAACCAATTACAGCTCTATAGTGACTAAACAATGACATTATTTGCTTGTAATCAAGCACTAGAACAACTGTATGTCTGCTCTCTCACCAGGGGCGTATTGGGAAATGAAAGTGGCCCTGGAAAAAAAATCTTAAAGTGGCCTCGGGGGTGGGACCAAATCAACTGTAGGCGGGGCCAACACAAAGTGGGCAGGATTACCAATTATTGATACCCACAAAAAATATAGTGAAGTATCGACTCACCGTTTTGCAGTCATCTGTCTTGGGATGACTTGCTAGTAGTTCTTGACGTGTTGAAAGCTGTTCGGGAAATGTTGATTGAAAATCTTCTCTTGATTGAAGATGCTGCTCTTCTTGATATTAGATGCTGTTCAGCCTCTACTGGCTCTTGACATGACGACGTCCTGCTTCCTGTTCTGGGGTGCCGCTGCTAATGACCATTCGGTCACTAGAGGTCCCCCCTTTTATAGTGTATTAGAAATCATAGACACTAGAGACTGCATCTCTCGCTCCTTCGCCGCCAAATGCCAAAAATCCAAGAGATCCGACGCAGGATTTGGAAGGTAGGCCTTGGTGACATCCGAGGCGCGCACGGAGATCTGATCTCCGACAGAAGTCTCTTTGTGATTGCCGCACAAATCTGTCCACAAATGAAACAAATCTGTCACACACTGAGGTTGGGCAGAGCACCACCACAGTATAGCAGTGCCCCTATACAGTACACAGCCCCATACAGTATGCAGCCCCTTGTCACACAGCACTGCAGACAAACCCCCAGTAACCTCATCGTATGTCTCCAGCCCCTTAGTATGCCCCATTATATGTCTCCAGCAACCCAGTATCATCCATCATGTCTCCAGACCCCCAGAATCCCCCATCATGTCTCCTGTCATCTCAGTATTCCCATCCCTACTACAGAGTTAATCCTAGGGAATAATGTGCCTTTAGATAGTGTCCATATATGCAGATGGTTCCTTTGATTCCTCCTCCGAGTTGGAATGAATAAAAGTAGAGGGGGAAAGAAAGGGAAATGGTGAAAAAAGTTATACTCTTTATTAAAACAAACAAACAATTTAATAAAGAGTATAACTTTTTTTTCATTCGGAAACGCTGCCTGCCGCAGACCAGCTGCAAGTGAATCTATGGAGAGTTTTAGGGTTAGGCTGCGGGGAAAGGAGTCTTAGGGTTAGGCTGCAGGGAAGGGAGTGTTAGGGTTGGCTGCGGGGAAGGCAGTCTTAGGGTTAAGCTGCAGGGAGGGGGATCTTGGGTTCAGGCTGCAGGGAAGGGAGGATTAGAGTTAGGGTAAAGGAAGGGGAGGGTTAGGGTAAAGGAAGGGGAGGGTTAGGGTAAAGGAAGGAGAGGGTTAGGGTAAGGGTTGGGGTTAAATTCATACTCACCATTCAACACAGCGTCTTCTTTCTTCCAGAGGTCGATTGCTTTGCCTTTGCGAGGCAGAAGCAATCGATTTCTGGCTGGAAGAAAATGGATTTTTTGTTAAAGGACCGTTCAAGGCAGCGACCTACCC
>WWET01000142.1:14926-43591 GCA_011038615.1 Limnodynastes dumerilii | reverse complement strand
TCTGTCCCTACATTTAAACTGTACCCCAAAGAGAGAGTAACAGATATAGGTAGATGTCATTCTAACAGATTTCGAACTACACTTTTCCACATCTGACCCTAACATCAATAAGGTTTTTGTGCCAATAATAAGGGGACGATTCAGATTTGTCAAGCTTTTTTTGTAGATTAAAGCAATTATAACACTGGACTAGTCAAATTCCATTGTGATTTGAGTACAGCTGGTAGAATGATGAAAAAATTATTTTGATATGGTACTAAATAAAGCCTGTGGTGCATATGTATTACATATGATGAAGTGATCCATTCGCTGATGTGCCGATGGTTTTATCTTGGTACTTTTGTCCCCAACAGGTCCTCATGTCTCCTCACGTTCTCCTGGGAATATTCATCAGTGCTCAGAATGTCAGAGATGTTTCAGTAGACGCTCATTTCTCATCAACCATCAGAAAACTCACAGGGCCAATAATCAGTTTTCATGCTCTTTTTGTAAAGAGTATTTCAGTTGCAAATCTACTTTGGAAGCTCACCAGCGATCTCATGAAGGCAATTTATTTTACTGTTCTGATTGTGGGAACTCCTTTTCTGACGAGATCAGTTTTCTATCGCATAAAGAAACTCACGCTAGGGAGAAGCCATTTCCATGTCCAGAGTGTGGGAGATGTTTTGCACAAAAATTCTTACTTCAGATGCATCTGCATACACACACTGGAGAGAAACCTTTCAAGTGCATGGAATGTGGCAAGAGTTTCTCCCAGAGATCCAACCTTTTGACACATAATCGCATTCACACTGGAGAGAAGCCTTTTAAATGCATGGAATGTGGCAAGAGTTTCACCCTGAGATCCAACCTTTTGACACATAATCGCATTCACACTGGAGAGAAACCTTTTAAATGCATGGAATGTGGCAAGAGTTTTAATCAGAGCTCAACCCTTTGTGCACATAAACTCATTCACACTGGAGAGAAGCCTTTCAAGTGCACGATATGCGGCCAGAGTTTCAATCATCGATCAGGCCTTTCTACACATAAACGTATTCACACCAGAGAGAAACCTTACAAGTGCACAGTATGTGGCAAGAGTTTCTCCCTGAGATCCAGCCTTTTGAGACACAATCACGTTCACACTGGAGAGAAATTTTTCAAGTGCACGAAATGTGGCAAGAGCTTTACGCGGAGAGCCAGCTTTTGTAAACATAAATGCCTTCACAGTGGACAGAAAGCATAAAAATGTCACCTGCAAGATTTTAATTTGTACTCTTCTTTTACGTAATGGCCAATGTCAATTAACATATTCATGCGATTAAACTTCAATGGGCAATGTGTCTGTCCCTAATACATATGTCACATTTGTGTCTTTGTATTTCATTTTGTTTAAATTGCTTACAGATGCTTTTTAATGACATTGGACTGGATCCAGACTTAAGAAGGAACTTGAAATTAAGGACCTGATTCACACTTAAGAAAGTTCTAAAAATAAGAACTTAAAGTTACGCCTGGGCAATATCATGTTGTTTTTGGGGGGAGTCAAGTTAATAGCATTCTTTGCATGCAGGAATACATCTTCGAATAGCTTGCTGCACATAGATACTGACCAGCTTTAGTATCACACTGTTATTTAGACATGGTCTGGAAATTATCACCTCTCAACAATATTACACATCATGACAGTACAGTGACTTCTCTAGCAAAGGATGTGCTGCGTGGCTACTGTTGGCCTGACCACTGTTCAGCAAATATGCAGAATATCCAGCTAGCAATGTTCCAGCATTAAAACTGACCGGGTAGCTGGCACACCTGTTATGGGGTTTTCTGGGCAACAGGAAACTGCATCTAGCGTGTAAACTTAAGTATAACTAGCCTCACATAAAAAGCATTTTATTGATTGTAAGCTGGAGAAGGCAGATCATAATATTTATATTATAATATAAAATAAAATATCAGATTTAAAGCAGAAGTTTGCTGTGAAGAGCTTGCATTAATCATTAAAATATTGGGCTGGATCCAGACTTAAGTAAGTGCTTGAAATTAGTTACTCCTGGGCTAAACCATGTTGATTGCAGGGGGGGTCACGTTAATTGTATTCTTTGCATGCATGGATATATCTTTGAATTGCTTACTGCACACAGATACTGACCAGCTTTACTATTAAACTGTTATCTAGACTTGGGATAGGAAACATCACCTCTCAACTCTAATACTATTTGCAACAGATGAAATATGATGCCCCTGTAATCAACATGGTTTAGCCCAGGAGTAACTTTCCTCTCTTAATTTCAAGCTCCTTAAGTCTGGATCAGGCCCATTACCTCTAGAAGATATTTAAATGTTTTTTATTAGGCGTCTTGAACACTTATATGGACATAGGGGAGTGATTAATCGTCCTCTACAAGACACGACTGAATCTATGAACCTCAAACTTAAGATGTCCCACAAAGACACCTTAGGTGTAATGCATTTGCTATCTACTGTAATAGATGGGAATCGGCATACCTAGCGCTTTTACCCAGCAACGTGGAATATCCCTTATACAGTTTTTTTTGTTGTTTTTTTTTAACTATTTATATCTCAGAATCTTAAGTTGTACAGCACAGGTGACAAGAAGTAATTATTGCATACAAGTAATTGGGAGAATCAATCTCCAGACTTAGAGATATGCTTACATAGTATAAATAGTGTTCTCAAACCGTAAAATATTATAAACAGTCATATAATAGGAACAGCATATTAGTAACAGTATTATATCTTCAATATATATCTTCAATATAGTGGAAAAAGAAAGAAAGGGGAGGGGAAGAAAAGCAAATGGAAATAGAGAATAGATGCTACCTCTGAAGAAGCCAGGACTAAGCTCTAAATACACTCCTTTCACATATCACCTGGCATAGGGACTGTATTGTTAAGGTACCACGAATTCCATGTTTTCTGGAAGGATTTGCCTGTATTGTTTAGCAGTGGGGGGTGAAGGATTTTTCCACTGTTTAGCTAGCAGTGTCTTAGCTGCATCACAGCGTTAGTAAATTGTCAGTGAATTCGGGAAGATAATGTAATGGTTTGTGTAGCAATACACCGCTGGTTCACGAGGCAGTATACTTCTAACAATTGCTAATAGTTTCAGGCCATAATTGTGCAATAATAGGGCAATTCCACCACATATGGTTAAGAGAACCCACTTCACCACAATTACGCCAGCATAGATTGAAGCAAGAGATTTGTTCTGTGCTTCGGATCTCTCCATTTGTGAGCAATCAGTGCTGCACTCAGTGGCCATACATTTTAAAAAAAATTAGTATATCATGGACAGCTTCATCTATGACTGAGAAGAAAACAGCTGACTATTTTGATGTCCTTACATTACCAATGTGCCAGATTTTCACACATGTATCCTCGTTGATATTGACAATACCGATATGTCTGAATGCTGGCTGTTGACCATATATGGGCCCTATTCGCTCCCCTCATTATCCACCACTGCCCATTGCAACATTCTGTTGCATAAGTTAAACATCATTAAGCAGTCGGGCGGTAAACTGAAATTTCTGGGCACAATGTCCAGAGAAAATGGTATAGGGAGAAATCTGAGTAGTTTAAACTAATTATAACACTTACTTTATTGGTTTTATTTATGGGACTCTGGACTAGTCAAACCAAACAGAGATATTGGTTAACGACTGATTTCATAAGGTACTAAATAAAGTCTTGAAGATGCATATGTATTACATATGATGAAGTGACTCATGCACTGATGTGCAAAGGTTCTGTCTTTGTACTCTTGTCTGAGATGTTTCATTAGATGTTCATTTCTTGTCACCTATCAGAGAGCTCACAGGATCAATAATATTTTTTCATGCTCTATTTGTAAAGAGTGTTTCAGTTCCACAACTACTTTGAACGCTCAGGAATCTCATGACAAGAATCGTTTTGTTTTATTTTTAAAATTCTTGCATAAACAAGCTCGCACCAGGGAGAAGCCATTTCCATGTCCGGTGTGTGGAAAATATTTAGCAAAACAATTTACTCTTAAGATGCACCTGCATACACTTACCGGAGTGAAGTCTATTTAAGTGCACAGAATGTGGCAAGAATTTTACCCAGACAGCCAAAAATTGGACACACAGTCACATTTACACTGAGGGAAACCATTTGTGTGTTTGTAGTGTGGCCATCGATTTGTTCAACATAACTCACACTAGGGATAATCTATTGAATCAAGGGAAATAAGCAGTCTGTTGGACCCTATTAAGGAATAGGAATCATATAAAAAGTTGACTTGTGCTATTTTAAGTTGCTCTAGTTTTGCACCATACTGCTGCTGTTGTGGTAACTTACAGGCCAAGCACAGTTGAAGCGAGAGATTTGGTAATTGCTACTGATGTCTCTGCATGTGTGAGCAATCAATGTTGCACTCAGAGCACATATATTTATAATTGGTATCGTCGGCTTCATCTCTTACGTACGGCTTCACCTATCATTGAAAGAAAAATGCAGCTGATGATATCGATGTCTCTGTATTAACAATGAGCCAGGTTTTTAGACATGCAGCCACATCGGTATGACCATTACCAGTATGTCTGTATGTCTGAAAACACAGCACTCAGCTGTGCAGGGGACCCTATCGTTCCCCTCAATATTTGCCACTAGGTCTGGACATACTGGTCGGGGGAAAAAATGGTCTCGGGGGTGGGGGACTGAGTAGTTTAAAGTAACTATAACGTTTCCGTAAAATTTTGTTTTTAGAGGACATAGGACCAGTTAAAACCCATTAAGATTTGGTTGTAACTGGGACAAAGGTTAATGACGATTTTATATAGTACTAGATAAAGCTTTGAAGATGCATATGTATCACTTAAGAAGAAGTGATCTATATACTGATGTGTGAGGGTTTTATATTAGTACTTTTGTCTCCAACAGATCCCCACATCTCCTCACGTTCTCCTGGGAAGATTCTTCAATGCTCAGAGTGTCAGAGATGTTTCAGTAGACATTCATTTCTTGTCAATAATCAGTTTTCATGCTCTCTTTGCAAAGAGTGTTTCAGTTCCAAAACTTCTTTCAAAGCTTACCGGCAATCTCATGACAAGATTAGTTTTTTATCGCATAAACAAACTGACCCAAGGGAGAAGCCATTTCCATGTCCAGAGTGTGGAAAATGTTTTGCAAAACTATTTACTCTTCAGATGCATCTCCATACACACACTGGAGAGAAGCCTTTCAAATGCACAGAATGCGGCAAGAGTTTTACCCAGAGAGCCAGCCTTTGGAAACACAGTCACATTCACACTGGAGAGAAACCGTTTGTGTGTTTGGAGTGTGGCCATCGATTTGCTCAGAGATCACATCTTGTTCGCCATAACAGAATTCACACTGGGGAAAAACCTATGGCTCAAGGGAATGAGCAGTCCTTTGGACTCTATTAGGGAATATGAATCATATAAAAAACTTGACTCACACTTTTGAGTTGCTCTATGTAATGGCCCAAGTAACGTATTCATTCATTTAAACATGAGGGGAATTGTATCTAGTAGAAAAAGATAATCACTGGAAGGTGATAATGTTTTTGCTGCGCTTGTTAGAGTAGTTGCTCGATCTCCTACATTTCTTTACTTAGTATGTTCCTTATCCTGAACCTCGGCTGTTGTCCACCGAAGGGGGATAAAAGAAACATCAAGACCGCCATTATAGTGTAAACATTTTTATTAACTTTTATTAATTTAAAATGATTCATCTGTTACTTGCATTCACTTTTGAATGTTATAAAAAATGTCAAGTAAGGCTTGTTTTATCAATATCCATTGATAGGATTGTTTTAACAACATACACTGATATCAGAAAGCGATTTTTGAGATGGTTTTTATCCTCTCTAATAGAGTCACTGTGTTTGGGGTCGTATTTAGTTATGGAATGTTCACCAATACGTTTCAGCTCAATGAAGCTTCTTCAGGGTATACTGAATGTGAGGAGTATCCTACTGAAATTCTAACCAATCGGGGGTGGACTCATTTTTATTCATTTAACTAGTGGGGGTTGTAGTAACTCAATTGGTCAAATACATATTCTGTATTCTTGTCTTGTAGTTTTGCTTGATTTATGAGTGATTTTACACAAATAATGAACCGTGCATAGAATTAAAATCAAAGAAATCTAAAGACAATACAATAATCAAATATAAATAAAGTGGTTAATCCTCATGCATCAATTCTCTTTTTTGTCTGTTGCCATTGTTATCATATATACTATGTTTTACATAGACAAAGACAAACACAATTATACAATTGTGTTTGTACAAGAAAAACATAACTGAGAGCAAAAATAATAGATTGACCATTAATAATCATAATTACATAGTTCTATACTTAAAGAAACGCTGCCAATTCAAAGCCAATATTTAGCCCTAACGGAGTGAGGATTTTCAAATTGTAACTTTTTGTTTCTGATTGATTCAGTTTTTTATTTAAATCTCTTTTATTCACTTTCTGAATGGCACAAAAAATCAGAGTGGAGAGATTTTGGTTGTGAATCTGCCTATAATGGTCTGAAAAACTATGCTTGGTTTCTCCTTCAATTGTTTTTTTATGCTGTTGAATTATTTTCTTCAATTTTCCTGTTGTTTTGCCCACATAATCCGCAGGGGCATGTAATAAAATATACTACATTGGTGCTATTTCTTTTTAGTCTGGTGAACTGGCCCTGGGGTATATTGTTCAGCCACTGGGGGTTATGGTTGCTGGTTGCGATTATGTAACTGTTGCAATCCACTGCTTTAAAGTGAGTTTTAGTATAGATATTATTTTACTGGATACATATATCCAAATCTAGAAATCTAATTTCCTCTTTACTTGTAGTTGTGGTGAACTCTAAATTTTAAGTGTTTTTGTTCAGATATTTTGTGAACTCCTCTAGGGATTCTTTTCTCCACTTCCAGATGAATATATGATCAATTAATTGTTTCCAAATTTGGGATTGGATAAGATGGATTTTTTTCTCCCATATACTCTATAAAGATGATCACATAACTTGGCGCAAACTAAGTTCCCATTGTAGTCCCCATATCTGTAGATAAAATGTATAATGGAAACAAAAGAAATTATGCAACAAGATGAATAAAATTCCTTTTAGTATAAAATCTTTTTGTGGGCCACAAAGTATTCCATGTTGTTCCAGGAGATGTCCCAATGCTTGGGTGTGATTGATACATGTGTACAATGATTTTACATCGCTAGTGGCTAATATAGTGTCATCTTCTCAACTCATTTCTTGTAACAACTGTAGAATGTGGGTGGTGTCTTTTAAGGTGTGACTGTTGTTTTTGTAATGTCGTTTGTAAGAACTTTTCTATATATTCCGACAAGTTGCTCGTCAGAGAATCAATGCTTTATATATTTGACCTGCAAAGTGGCTTTGTCCTATTTTTAGACATTTGTCAGGTAATAAAAAACTGGTATTTTTTGGGAAATAATAATATATACCATTTATAATAATAAATAATTAAATGAATTCTTGTTTAAGTAGTGTAGACAACTCTGTCTTAAAGCCATTTGTGGGATCTGTCCTAAGGGTTGATAGGTGTCAGTATCTGCAAGTAATCTCAGTGCTTCTTCCATGTAGTCTAATTTGTTTAGTAGAACTCCCATCCCCCCCTTATCTGCTGCTTTTATTATAATTTACTCATTCTCTTTTAGTTCCTTAAGGAACATTCTTTCTTTATATGTTAAATTTGGGGTTTCTTTGTGTTTATTCTTTTTTAGAATGATTTTGTCAGTTTCAGTCTTTATCGTTTTTTTTTGCCTCCTATGACGAAACTAAGGCGAAATGCGCGTTAGGACTCTTTGCCTGCCTCCTTGTGCACCGGAGGCAGCAGCTTCATAACAGGCTCCGTCTTTAGAACATTTGCTGCTACAATTTGACCCATTTCTCCGGGGGATTATACAGGGATATCATACTGCCTAGGAATAGGTGAAGCGTGGGCCGTGAGACCATGGGGGATGTTTTTTAGGGACAACATTAACTTCTCTAAAGGGTTGCAGCTTGATATGAAAACTATGTGAGCAGCCATGTCCTTTGTTACAGCTATTGCTGTTTGAATATTGTCAATATTTCGCCCTTAATATTTGAATTGTGGTACTATTAAAATTTACATTTTGCGTTATTTTTTTTTAAATTTTATTTGGAGAGTTGTTATTAATTAGTTACTGGGATAATTAGTGCCCTTCTCAATTGTATTGCTTAAAGCTGTCATGTCTATGTGACAGCTCAATATTTTCATTTATCTTTATCGGTTTTTACACAGTTAACTATGGTTTAAGTTCTGTAGGTACAAAGTTATCAATGGTCACCTGTTCGACCTTTTTCTTGTTTTTCTCAAAAAAAAGTTTAAGAATTATAGTCTGAATAAATTTATGTAAGTCTATGAAGGTATTAAATTGATTAATTTCAATATATTGTTCAAATTTAAGGCCTTTATGTAGATTTTTCTTTTGATGTTTTGAGAGAATTTGAGTACTCAAACTGGAAATCCCCATTTCTGTTTCTGTAATAGCAAGTTTAACGTCTGGCTATTTTTTTATTTTTTTTTTTTAAGGCCCCCCCCCCTTCTCTCTTTCCTCTTCTGAAGAGGAGCTGCTGCTTTTATTTTTATATATTATTTTTTCTTTGTCTTGTTATTCTCTGTGTCTTTGGTGTCTCTTTCTTTTGTTGGTATTCTGAAATAAAATTTCTATTGAACTATCTGTTGATTCCGGGTAGATGTTGTTGGCGAGGGACTTGGTTCAATTATTGCTGGGTTTAGTATATGTATCACTGGGGATAAGGGCGGGGGAGCTTTTAGGATCGAGGGTTAAGTCTTAAAAGTGAGGGGTAATAGGTGATGTTTCACTACTATGGTTAGTTCCATCCCCATTGTCTTTTCACACCTGTTCTATTGAATGTCCCTTTTGTGTTGTGAAATATATCGCTAAGAATGGCACTGCCATTGTCCTGATTGTTAGAGTTAAGAGTATCTGCTGCTTTAAATTCTTCCCTCCTCCTTTTTATCATTTTCTCTATGTTTCTTTCTGTAAATTCTTTCCTATCTCATTTAAAAAAATTAAATTTGTTGTTTTTGTATCCTCCAATTTGGTGCAATTTGGTGGCTTCCACATTTTCCAAATTGATGTAATTTGGATTGTCTTTATAAGGTTCTAAATCTTTATATTTTCTGTTAATGCATATGTCACTTTTGTGTATTTGAATTTTACTGTTTGAGTTTAGTTTACTTAAAGACGCTTCTTAAAATATTCACTGGTAAATAGTTAAATGCTCTCATTGGGCCTAATGTAGACTTGTACGCACTCAATTGCTTATTCACAACATTGCATGCCAATAAGACACAATTGAATACCCCTCTGTGAAGAATAGGGTAGACTCAAACTTAAAACATCTACTACTCTTCAGCTACCGTCATAGACAGGAATCTGTGTACATATTGTTGAGTCTTATCTACTTAATTAATTGAACATTCCTTATAGAGTATTTAGCTTATGTAACCGGTTTTTAGCATTGTGCATGACCAAAAAACATGTTCAGAAATGTGTGCAATGAGTTTTATGCAATCTTGACATATGTCACATTATTTCAAGGTGCTTTGTGTTTTCATTTATGTGCAATGTTCAGTTGAAAGTGTGTCCATCACCTTTAACTATATTGACTATACAGACCCGAGATGGCCTTGTGTTACGTTCACAGATAGTTAATTGTCATAAAAGCGAATCATAGATATAGGATGTACAGAAATGTATTGTGTGCAGATAAATAAATCTAAAAACAAAGGGTACAGAGAGTAACACTGCAGCAATTCAATGCACCACAGGGGTTAATCTACAAAACCCCAGAAATATAACATACAGGTGAAAAAGGGGGGATGTTGTGCAATAAAAAGCGCTGATAAATAAATCTGTTTTAGCTTTTACATTTGTTTTCCTTATGCTATAATATATGATCACAGCTGCACCACTGTCATTCTTTCTATAATAAAAAGTTCTATGTTTCTAACGACATATTGATTTAATTTACGCTCCAACGCTTGTGCAGGATATTATTCATTTTTGATGTGGTCAAAATTGCCAATTACCTTCAGCATGTAAAATATTACTTCCACTGTCAGAGACCACAAGGGCTGAGGACGATTTTAGCGGTATCAGCCATTTTACAAGACATCACGTAGTGTATCAAAACTATTTACACTGGTATACTTCTTACTGAAACCACTGATGCAAAGAGCAGCTTGTCTGTGAATGACCTGGTATTGTACGACGGATGCTGCCGCTGCTGAAAGTCAAGTCATTTTTCATTTGGCTGTTACCGCTTATCCTCATATCTGTAGCTATGCAGACAGTCGGCACAATGGTGTTTTATAGGCAACAAATACCTTTTCTTGTTATGTCACAGCACGGCGGAGGAATTGCTGCTCTTGAACAATAGAATTGTGATGGAATTTGGTAGAGTCAACACATGACCTCAACCAGGGCCGTATTCACAGATGCGTGTGTGTAACGTATGAAAATATACGCACGTACGTGGCAAGGCAACACCCATGACACTCCCCTCACACGGACGGGTTATCGGTGACTTACGCGTCCATAGGGCAACCTTAACCCTACGTGTGTAGTTACGTGCGTATTTTCCTTCCGTACGTGCATACATGACAAACCGCGCCCATATTAGTACATTTAAATGTCTCCCCCAACCCACTTTCACTAAACTGCGCATTTATGGAAGTCAACCACGCCCCTCCGTACGTATGTCACTAAGTCCGATTTACAAATCAATGCATAATGGACTTCCGTGCCTAAATCCTACGTAGCTTGCGTAAAAACAGTTACTACGCCTGCGCAGTTCAACCCTGCCTAAAATGACGCACTGGAAAAGTAGCAAAATCGTAAGTGTGAATCCGGTCCCCAATCTTCTAAAAACATTTTATTGCGCATATCGGATTTAAATCTACTGCAACAGGGTGGTGACCGACATTCTTGGCTCCTCTAGCAAAGGCTTGATCCACAGACCATTGTTGTTTAAAACGGCTAGACCTTTTGGTCCCTTTGTGTGATGAAGACTCACCCCCCAGCAGCAGCACTAACCCTTTCGCTCATGGATTCCTCAAGGGAATCCGTTCGCTTTGGAAAATGGATGCAGGACTATCCTCATTGCTAATGAGGAGGATGATGATGAAGGTGGTTATGGTGGAGATTGCATATGCCCAAATCTATGCCTGTTGCTAGTAGATCATGCAGACTTCTTGCTACAATTGATATTTTTTGAATTGGATAACCAATTAGCAGGGATTTGTTGCAATTGATATAACATGTAGGTGATGCCTTGATGTTTTTTTGTTCTTGTCTCTACTGACTTTGGCACAAACTGTCAGACTTTCTTTGACACAAACAACATCATCCTCCACATTGCTATCAGCTTGTTGTTGTACAGCACCATCATCATCATCATCATCATTAGTGTCCGATCCGCAATGAGGCCCCTCATCCTATTGAAGATTTTCTACTACCACAATTGCGTCTTCTATTTCGATGTCTACGCCACCAGCACCATTAATTTTACTGCTGGTCATCCTCATATTTGAAGGAGGATCAAAAATGGTTTAAGGTGTTAAACTGAACACTATACAGAATGAAATTGCTACTAGTATTGATAAATTATATACAGTAGTGTGTAATTACTTGCAGTGCACCTATTTATTACATAAAAAACCCTAAAAAAAAGCCTGCTGGCTTTTAATTTAATGTCTCGTGTTGCTACTTGAGAAGAATCTATGTTATGCTATATTCCCAAGCAATCATAGCAGCCCTGAGTAAGAGAGCTTTGAACAGCCAATCCAGATGGAGCAAGCAAATGGTGGGCCCAAATATGAAAATTGTGCACCTGCGTCCCTGCCCATCATGTGTTAAGGTCTCACAGGATGATAGTGCCAACTTGTGACGCACATAAGAACCACTTGGCCCATTTAGTCTGTCCATTTTTAATTGTTAATAATACAGTTACTGTTGCTGTTGTGCTAACTCACAGGCCAAGGACAATTATATGACTGCAAAACAAGAAGATGAGGTTGAAAGTAGAGCTCTACAATGACTCAACCATAAGGCGTTTAATAGATTCTTTGTTGCCAGGAGACTGGTTAAGACTGGTTGAAATTACCAGAGCTCATATTACCAATATCTGATATACAGTCAGGTGCATAAATATTGGGACATCAACACAATTCTCTTATTTTGGGCTCTATACACCACCACAATGGATTTGAAATGAAACAAACAAGATGTACTTTTAACTTTAATTTGAGGGTATTTACATCCAAATCAGGTGAACGGTGTAGAAATTACAACAGTTTCTATATATGCCTCCCACTTTTTAAGGGACCAAAAGTAATGGGACAAACTAAACAATCCTAAATCAAACTTACACTTTTTAATACTTTTTTGCAAATCCTTTGCAGTCAATTACAGCCTGAAGTCTTGAAGGCATAGACATCACCAGACGCTGGATTTCATCCCTGGTGATGGTCTGCCAGGCCTCTACTGCAAATTTCTTCAGTTCCTGCTTGTTCTTGGGGCATTTTCCCTTCAGTTTTGTCTTCATCAAGTGAAAGGCATGCTCAATCGGATTCAGGTCAGGTGATTGATTTGGCCATTGCATAACATTCCACTTTTTAACCTTAAAAGACTCTTTGGCTGCTTTTGTAGTATGTTTCGGATCATTGTCTATCTGCACTGTGAAGGGTCGTCCAATGAGTTCAGAAGCATTTGACTAAATATGAGCAGATAATGTTGCCCGAAACACTTCAGAATTCATCCTGCTGCTTATTTCAGCAGTCACATCATCAATAAATACAAGGGAACCAGTTCCATTGGCAGCCATACATGCCCATGCCATGACACTACCACCACCATGCTTCACTGATGAGGTGGTATGTTTTGGATCATGAGCAGTTCCTTTCCTTCTCCATACTCTTCTCTTCCCATCACTCTGGTACAAGTTGATCTTTGTCTCATCTGTCCATAGGATGTTGTTCCAGAAATGTAATGGCTTTTTTAGATGTTGTTTGGCAAACTCTAATCTGGTCTTCCTGTTTTTGCGGCTCACCAATGGTTTACATCTCTATATTCACTCTTGTGAAGTCTTCTCTTGATTGTTGACTTTGACACATATAAACCTACCTCCTGGAGAGTGTTCTTGATTTGGCCAACTGTTGTGATGGGGTTTTTCTTCACCGGAGACGAAATTCTTCTGTCATCCACCACAGTTGTTTTCCGTGGTCTTCAGGGCCTTTTGGTGTTGCTGAGCTCTCCGGTTCATTCTTTCTTTTTAAGAATGTTCCAAACAGTCGATTTGGCCACACCTAATGTTTTTGCTATCTCTCTGATGGGTTTGTTTTTATTTTTCAGCCTAATGATGGCTAGCTTCACTAATAGTGACAGCTCTTTGGATCTCATATTGAGAGTCAACTATTCCAGACCTTTTACCTGCTTAATTGATGATGAAATAACAAGGGAATAGCCCACACCTGTCCATGAAAAAGCTTTTGAGTCGATTGTCCCATTACTTTTGGTCCCTTAAAAAGTGGGAGGCACATATAGAAACCGTTAAAATTCCTACACCGTTCACCTGATTTGGATGTAAATACTTTCAAATTAAATCGGAAAGTCTGCAGTTAAAGCTCATCTTGTTTGTTTCATTTCAAATCCATTGTGGTGGTGTGTAGAGCCCAAAATATGTGAATTGTGTCGATGTCCCAATATTTATGCACCTGACTGTAGATGAATGTCGTTCTAAAGTCTGTTCTGTTCCAGATTTAAAACTATACACTTTTACACATCTGACACTAACATCAGTAAGGTTTCTGCGCCAATAATAAGGGGAGGATTAGGATTTGTCAACTTTTTTTTGTAGTTTAAAGTATTTATAATACTCCTTTTATTTTTATGAGTGCACACTGGACTAGTCAAACCCCACTGTGATTTGGGTATGGCTGGTCGAATGATTAATAAATGATTTTGATATGGTACTAAATAAAGCCTATGGTGCATATGTATTGCACATGATGAAGTGATCCATTCGCTGATGTGCCGATGGTTTTATCTTAGTACTTTTGTCACCAACAGGTCCTCATGGCTCCTCACATTCTCCTGGGAAGATTCATCAGTGCTCAGAGTGTCAGAGATGTTTCAGTAGACGTTCATTTCTCATCAACCATCAGAAAACTCACAGGGTCAATAATCAGTTTTCATGCTCTGCTTGCAAAGAGTATTTCAGTTCCAAATCTACTTTGGACGCTCACCAGCAATCTCATGAAGGCAATTTATTTCACTGCTCTGATAGTGGGAACTCTTTTTCTGACAAGATGAAGTTTCTATCGCATAAAGAAACTCACACCGGGGAGAAGCCATTTCCATGTCCAGAGTGTGGGAGATGTTTTGCGCAAAAATGTGACCTTCGCAGGCATCTGCATACACACACTGGAGAGAAGCCTTTCAAGTGCACGGAATGTGGCAAGTGTTTCACCCAGAGATCAGCTCTTTCTGGACATAAACTCATTCACACTGGAGAGAAGCCTTTCAAGTGCACGGAATGTGACAAGAGTTTTGCCCTTAGATCCGACTTTTTGAGACATTATCGGATTCACACTGGAGAGAGGCCTTACAAGTGCATGGAATGTGGCAAGAGCTTTACCCAGAGATCCACCTTTTTGAGACATAATCTGATTCACACTGGAGAGAAACCTTACAAATGCATGAAATGTAGCAAGAGCTTTACACGGAGAGCCAGTCTTTGTAAACACAATTGCATTCACACTTGATAGAAACCATTTGTGTTCATGATGTGGTCTTCAATTTGCTGATAGTTCAACTGTTGTTCAATATGTGAGCAAGGTTAATGAATAGTAATTCAGACATATATTGGGCCTGATTTAGTTGCCTGCGAAGATGGGAAAAAGCGCTTAGTGCGTCTATTTCCGTCTCTTATGGTAAGTAAAAATAATGAATTTTAATACGCACCTCTATGAGGTGCGCATTAAAATCCGCGATGTACGTTCGTGGAAAAGCACAACGAACGAGGGTCGTAGGCAATTGAATCAGATCCATTAAGTTTTAGAATCATAAACATAATAAAAATCTCACTTACACTATTTTAGTTTGTACTCTTGCTTCATGTAATGGCCTATGTCAAATAACGTATTCGAGCTTGTGTCTCTCGTTAATACATGTGTCACCTTTGTGTTTTTGAATTTCTTTGTTTGGTTTAACTTTTATTCTCTATTAAATTTACCATTAGAAGACGATTAAATGTTTTTATTAAGCCTCATGCAGACTTGTATGGACATAGGGATTGATCAACCGTCCTCCGCAAGACTCGACTGAATACCCCCCTATATAACCTTAAACTTAAGATGTTCAACAGAGACAGCATGGAACAGATTTACTAAGCTGCAGGTTTGGAAAAGAAAAGTGGAGATGTCCATAGCAACCAATCAGATTCTAGCTGACATTTTCTAGTATGTAATAGGAAACTGAGAAATGAAATCTGATTGGTTTCTATGAGCAATATTTTCACTTCTCCTTTCCCGCAGCTTAGTAAATCTGGCCCCATAAGTGTAATGCGCTCGCGATCTACCGTAATAGATGGGAATCGGCAAAGCTAGTGCTTTATTTTATGTATTTGGAATATCCCTAATACATATAACCAGTTTACTCACTGCGCATGATCAGAAGATATATGTACACAACATTTTGTAATGAGTTTTATGCAATCTTTTGTGTGATGGTCAATTGGAAATATGCAATTGTGACACGTGCGTCAAGTACACATATTAGATGGACCTTTCTAAATTTCACAGATTGTTCAGTGTTACACACTAAGGACCGTATTCAGACTTAATAACGGCAGGTCACTTATGCACGCAAGACAAGACTTTGAGAAAGGACTCAGCGTGAGTCTGAAATGCGTCAGTGGCAGCACATGGGACCAGTGTTCAACTCCAGGCCTTCAGCAGCAGCACAGCGACCTGCCTACCCGGGTTCTTAACAACTTTTGCGGACGTTCGCGTGCTTCTCCCACTTACCAGCTCCCTGGTATGGACTTTGGTTCCCCATTTTATGTTTTATATGTGTTTTTATGGTACTAATAAATGTTATTTTCCATTGCTTCTTTCCCTGCCTACCCGGGTTCTTAGCAACTTTTTCCCTATCTATACATCCCCTTGAGGGGAAGGAGGAACTCATATCATCATCCAGCACCTGCTCTACAGCTGTTTAGTTTCTAACCAGACTGACACTTCCACTGTGGGTTCTCTAGCGCCTTGAGGCTATTCCTTTTTTCTATTTCGGTACAGGTTTTTGGGGATTGAGGCATCCCTTAGGATTATCCTTAGCAGCATAGATTCTGATGCGCAGATTATCCCCTATACACCATTTTACTTTGAATAAGTGACCTGCCTTCACTGGAGGGCGCATGCACCCTCCAGATGTTTCGCTAGGGTTACTATAGTAACCCTAGCGTAGAAACAATCGGACGGAACTTTGTTCCCTCCGAGCCCATTTCCGTGGAAATGGGCTGTCCATCCCTTCCGTCCGCTAAAGTGGGCGGGGGGAAGCATGGTAAGTGTACAGTGTAGGAGGGGGCTTCCACACTGCAGCGAATCAGCGGCCGTACGGACCGCTGATCTGCACGTCCAATTTAATACAGGATTAAGGCAGCGTAAGCTGCCATAAAGTCCGCACAACAGAGGGGAGTGACGGGTTGTGCACTCCCCTCTGTCTCACGTAATTACAGACCACCGCGCGCACGGAAAGCGTGCGGGAGTCTGAATACGGTCCTAAGGGCCGTCTTCACACCTAAGAAGCTCTGGTTTCTTAGGTCCATAGATTTAAGAAATGACCTACTACACATGCGTAGTAGGTCATTTACGCAATCAACGTGCCAGTTAGGTCTGTAGATTGTCTCCACGCAGTCTGAAGTATTTTAGTTAGAAAGAGGTGGCGTAATGCCACCTCAGGGAGTGTTTCGGTAGAAGTGGGAGGGGGGAGGGAATTAGATTAGCCGGGAAGGGATTTAGATTAGGCGGGGAGGGATTTAGATTAGCCGGGGAGGTGGGGGGAGGCAATGTCCGTGCTTCTTAAGAAGGAAACTACACACGGTAAGATAAGGTAGCCAATGGCAAATATAAGTGTCATAAGGTACCTAAAAACAGAGGGCGGGTTAGGGGCAGTACGGGTGAGTTAGTGCGGATCTGTCACTTATCTGTGAATCCGGCCCTAGTTGTGTATGCGTTGCTTGTGCATGCTATAACCAGCAAGAATATATCCAACCAATGTGTGCACAGGGTTAGGGCCAGTGTCCATCTTTTCGTGTGGTAGAAAGGTCTTGGTCTGCTCCATCCTATAAAGCTGGGAATGTCGCGATAAATACGCTTTCCCATCTTTTAGCTCATTCAGGTGACCACATAAATGTGTTTTGTTGGTAGATGGGCTTATAAATTAGTGATTGAACATGAAAATGTTGTGTAACACAAAGATATCATTCAACTTTAGAATGAATTTGTTTCATTCCAAAAATAATATGATGGGATCCGATCCTAAGTTCTATTCGTGCTGAATTCAGAATTCTGAATGCTGTATCCATGTGAGCGTCTGGAGAATCTCTCCCATAGTATGCACAGATATCTAAAATCAGGACCCTGCTCCCTCTAAAAGGTCCTGATTCAGAGATTGGAAATAAGAGAGGAAAGTTACTCCTGGGCGGAACCAAGTGGATTTCAGGGGGAGTCACATTAATTGTACTCTATGCATGTAGGGAGAGAACATTTTTTTGCTTATTACACACAGATAGTGACCAGCGTTATTATTACACTGTTATTTATACTTACAATAGGAGACATCACCTCTCATCTCTTATACTACTATATTATTACAGAGATACTAACGGAGTTACTATTGCACTGTTCTTTATATTTGGTCTGGAAAACATCATCTCTCAACTTTAATACTGTTTGAAAGATGAAATAGGACTTTCCTGAAATCAACATGATTTTGCCCATGTGTAACTTTCCTCTCATCTTCGAGCTCTGAATCAGGGCCAAAATGCTTTCTCTGTACCTTCCACGCAGACTCAGGGAGAACATACAAACTCCACACAGATAAGGCCTAGTCCTGGAACTGAACACATGACCTCAGCGCTGTGAGACACAGTGCTACTCGCCGAGCCACCATGCTACTACTCTCGCCCCCCTCCTACTACTCTCTCCCCACTCTTCCCTCTATACCACACTCTCCACTATTCCCTCTACCACTCTCTCCACACTGTTCTCTTTATACAACTCTTTCCCCACTGTTCCTTTTATACCACTCTCTCCCTTTTGGCTTCCCTAGTCCATCCCGTACTTGTTATTTTATACACCTCTCCCCCTCTTCAACCATTCATTCTTTCATTTAATTACTTTATATGATTCTTTTCCATCGATTTCCCTCTCATCAACCTGGTTACTGCTCTTACTGACAGCTGAAGCGAGAGATTCGGCCGTTGCTACTGATTTTCGTTCATACATATAATCATAAATTGGAAAATAAAAGAACACACTCTGTACATGTGGAATCATTGCCAGCAGTAAAAATTTCAATAGTCATAGTAAATAATTACAGATTGTATTCAGACTGTACAAAGAGAGAGTGGTAACGGGTATATGTGGATGTTTGTTCTGTTCCAGATTTTTACTAACTATACAATTTTATACATCTGGCCCTAACATCAGTAAAGTTTCTGTGTCAATAATAAGGGGAGGATTTATATTTGTCAACATTTTTAGTAGTTTAAAGTAATTATAACACTCCTTTTATTTATATGAGTGTACACTGGAATAGTCAAACTCCACTGTGATTTGGGCACGGCTGGTAGATTGATTCTCAATTTATTTTCATATGGTACTAAATAAAGCCTATGGTGCATAATTATTACATATGATGAAATGATTCGTTCACTGATGTGCCGGTGGTTTTATCTTAGTACTTTTGTCCCCAACAGGTCCTCATGTCTCCTCACAATCTCCGGGGAAGATTCATCAGTGCTCAGAGTGTCAGAGATGTTTCAGTAAATGTTCATTTCTTATCAACCATCAGAAAACTCACAGGGCCAATAATCGGTTTTCATGCTCTGTTTGTAAAGAGTATTTTAGTTCCAAATATACTTTGGAAGCTCATCAGCAATCTCATGAGGACAATTTGTTTTACTGCTCTGATCGTGGTAACTCTCTTTCTGACAAGATGAGTTTTTTATTGCATAAAGATACTCACACCATTGAGAAGCCATTTCCATGTCCAGAGTGTGGGAGATGTTTTGCAAGAAAATTTACTTTTCAGAAGCATCTGCATACACATATTGGAGAGAAGCCCTTCAAGTGCACGGAATGTGACAAGAGTTTCACCTTGAAATCAACCCTTTCTGGACATAAACGCATTCACACTGGAGAGAAGCCTTTCAAGTGCACGGAATGTGACAAGAGTTTTACCCTGAAATCCGACTTATTGAGACATTATCGGATTCACACTGGAGAAAAACCTTACAAGTGCACGGAATGTGGCAAGAGCTTTACCCAGAGATCCACCTTTTTGAGACATATTCGTATTCACACTGGAGAGAAACCTTACAAGTGCATGAAATGTAGCAAGAGCTTTACACTGAGAAGCAGCCTTTCTAAACACAACTGCATTCACACTGGATAGAAACCATTTGTGTTCATGATGTGGTCTTCAATTTGCTGATAGTTTAACTGTTGTTTGACATGTGAGCAAGGGGAATGAATAGTAATTTGGACATATATTGGGCCTGATTAAGCTGCCTGCGAAGATGGGAATAAGCGCTTAGTGCACCTATTTCCGTCTATTACTTTAAGTAAAAATAACAAATGTTAATACGCACTTAATCTGCCATGTAAGTTCGTGGAAAAGCGCAGCGAACGGGGTTGGCGGGCAATTGAATCAGACCCATTAAGTTTTAGGAATCATAAACCTAATAAAAATATCAATTACACTATTTTAGTTTGTACTCTTGCTCCATGTAATGGCCTATGTCAAATAACGTTTTCAAGCTTGTGTCTGTCGTTATATTATTAAGCGGTTATATTATATTATTACACAGATACTGATCAGCGTTAATATTACACTGTTATTTATACTTGTACTAAAATACAAGAACATACTCTGTACATATGGACTCATTGCCAGCAGCAAAAATTTAAGTAGTCATAGTAAATAATTATAGATTGTAATCAGATTGTACAAAGAGAGAGTGGTAACGGATATAGGTGAATGTCTGTGTTCTGTTCCAGATTTCATTAACTATACAGTTTTCTACATCTGGCCCTAACATCAGTAAGGTTTCTGTGTCAATAATATGGAGAGGATTCAGATTTCTCAATATTTTTTGTAGTTTAAAGTAATTATAACACTCCTTTTATTTTTATGAGTGTACAATGGACTAGTCAAACCCCACTGTGATTTGGGTATGGCTGGTAGAATGATTCTGAAATGATTTTGATATGGTACTAAATAAAGCCTATGGTGCATATGTATTACATATAATAAAATGATTAATTTGCTGTTGTTCTGATGGTTTTATCTCTGTACTTTTGCCCCCAGCAGGTCCCCACGTCTCTTTACGTTCTTCTGGGAAGATTCATCAGTGCTCAGAATGTCAGAGATGTTTCAGTAGACGTTCAGCTCTCATCAACCATCAGAAAACTCACATGGTCAATAATCTGTTCCCATGCTCTGTTTGTAAAGAGTATTTCAGTTCCAAATCTACTTTGGAAGCTCACCGGCAATCTCATGAAGGCAAATTATTTCACTGCTCTGATAGTGGGAACTCTTTTTCTGACAAGATGAGTTTTCTATCGCATAAAAAAAATCACACTAGGGAGAAGCCATTTCCATGTCCAGAGTGTGGGATATGCTTTGCGCAAAAATGTGCCCTTCACAGGCATCTGCATACACACACTGGAGAGAAGCCTTTCAAGTGCACGGAATGTGGCAAGAGTTTCGCTCAAAGATCCAACCTTTTGACACACCATCTCATACATACTGAAGAGAAGCCTTTCAAGTGCACGGAATGTGGCAAGAGTTTCGCCCAGAGAAACAAGCTTTTGACACATATTCGCATTCACACTGGAGAGAAGCCTTTCAAGTGCATGGAATGTGGCAAGAGTTTCAATAAGAGATCAGTCCTTTCTGGACATAAACTTATTCACACTGGAGAGAAGCCTTTCAAGTGCACAACATGTGGCCAGAGCTTCAACCTGAGATCCAACTTTTTGAGACATAATCGGATTCACACTGGAGAGAAACCTTACAAGTGCATGAAATGTAGCAAGAGCTTTACACGGAAAGGCGGCCTTTCTAAACACATTTGCATTCAAAATAGATAGAAGCTATTTGTCTGTTCTCAATCTGGTCTTCAATATGCTGATAGTTCAACTGTTTTTCGAATGAATGAATAGTAATTCGGACATATATTTGGCCATATTTAGTTGCCTGCGAAGACGGGAAAAAGCACTTAGTGTGCCTATTTCCGTCTATTACGATAAGTAAAAATAATTGATTTTAATAGAATATGCAATGTAAGTTCATGGAAAAGCATAACGACCAGGGATCGCAGGCAATTGAATCAGACCCATTACGTTTTTGGAATCATAAACATAATGAAGATCTCGCTTACACTGTTTTAGTTTGTACTCTTGCTCCATGTAATGGCCTATGTCAAATAACGTATTCGAGCTTGTGTCTGTCGTTAATACATGTGTCACCTTTGTGTCTTTGAATTTCTTTGTTTGGTTTAACTTTGCTTATAGATATTCTCTAATAAATTTACCATTAGAAGATTATTAAATGTTTTTATTAAGCCTCATGCAGACTTGTATGGACATAGGGATTGATCAACCGTTCTCAACAAGACACGACTGAATACCCCCCTATATAACCTTAAGCTGTTCAACAGTGAGACACCATGGATCAGATTTACTAAGCTGCAGGAAAGGAAAAGTGGAGATGTTCATAGCAACCAATCAGATTCTAACTGACATTTTCTAGTGTTAAATAGGGAAGTGAGAGCTAGAATCTGATTTGTTACTATGGGCAATATTTTCAATAATATTTAAAAAATATGCAGTTGTGGCACTTTTAAGTGCATCAAGTATACATCTTAGATGGCCTTTTCTAACTTTCGCTCATTACACACTAAGGGCCTGATCCAGAGCTACACTGGCCAAACTTACTTAGGTCTGGAGTACTCCCCCTGTGGCCGGCGTAATTACCCACTGTTAAGCCGGCGGAAGGCTACCTTAACTTCACCCGGTGTAACAGTAGGTAATTACGCTGGCCACAGGGTCATAACTAGCCTAACCCGCCATCCCTCCCCTCATGTACTTACCTTTCCCCGCCTTTCTTCCATAACGGTTGCGTTGTTATGGCGATGAACGCCCCCTTCCCCGTAACTACGCAACCGGGACGCCCGATCGCTAGGATTGGGTTTCCCTAACTACGCCGGGCAACATTTGCCCGGCGCATGCGCAGAATGGCAGAAATGCCGTTCTGCACAATTATGGACTGACTCAGACCTATTGCCGCCGAACTAGTTACGGTGGCCATAGGTCTGAGTCAGTCCCTAATTGTGCAGATCCATAGTACAAATTTTAGACATATAAGGTATGGTTTTCCGTATATATAAACATACTTCGTCTTTCATTCTTTTATAATATGTTAATTTAAAAAATATAATCAATAAAATGTAATTGTTTGTAACGGCACTGAGTTTGTATTATGAAACTAATATGGAGTGCACAGGAAATGGTTCATTATTCTTAGGGTTTAGTGATAAACCCTTTGTCCCCTTTTTCTAAGAGAAGATAAACAGATATAAAGGTAGGGAAGAACAAATAGGAATATAACAATAACAATATAAAATAAATGTCATACACTATGATAAGTTTACCGTCCTGTTATCACTTGTCAATATGTATCAGTGAATTTCAAATAACTAGCATAAAGGATGTTTACAAATCTCCTAAATTACAGGATTACTTAATTGTCAATGAAGATACCAGGTAGTGGGTTCGAATAACTGATAAATTGGCCCCTGTATGGAGGTATATAAATAGTCAATGTAGGGCCCCCACTTTTTATAAAAGCTTTCTACACCTTTTTCTATGCCTTTCTATCAAAGTACAAGGTGCACATTAACAAGCTCCTAACAGTGTCCAAGAGAGGAGGAACAGAAGTCCACTGGTTTAGAATTACTTTTTTTTTTTTTTTTTTTTTTTTTTTTTTTTTGGATGAGAGGCCCATTGGTTTGAATTTATTTTTTTTTTTTTTTTTTGCTAAGGTCACAATCACAGTAAGAATTGGAACCAATTTAGAGTTGGAAGGCCATAAATTCCACGCATCAAAGTTTACACAAAACATTTCCAATGGGTTCCTGAGGGTGACAGAAATGGCAAAGTCTATATATTAAACTACCCTGTTCGAAAAACGTTCAATCTTTCTGCAGTCCCATAAACGGTGGGAAAAAAAAATCTCTCTCTTTTTTTCTCATTTAAGACAAATGCTAAGTTCCCCAGGGACTATATGTCTCCTTTGGGCTTGTGTCATATATGCTCCATGAGGCGTTTCAAAGTGCACTTCCTGCAATTTTGCAGAGTGTAAGACACTCATCCCTTTCTCATGATGGGTTCAGTAATATTACTGATGAGTTTACCAGGGTGTGGTTCTCCGGAAAGAACGGCCATATTTCGATAGGGCCGTTTTCTCCCAGCCAGTTTAAAACTGGCTGGGATTTTGATTGCATATGTAATCGATCCACGGAGCACCAAACTTTCAGTGCTCCGAAAGGTAAGGCAAAAAATTACCCCAACCCTTTCCCTAAGTCTAAGCCTAACCCTCCCCTTCTATTACCTTAACCCTAACACTCCCTTCCTTGCAGCCTGACCCTAAGCCACGATCTCCTGCAGCCTGACCCTAACCCTCTCTCCCCTGCAGCCTGAGCTTAACCCTTCCTCCCCTACAGCCTGACCCTGGAGAGGTTACTCACTTTCCCCGTGGTCCTGCTGTGGCATTTCCGAAAGAGAAAAAATAAAATAAATTTATAATCCCTCCATATTTCACTGAAACTGTGATTGTCAAAATTAAATGTATGATCCACAGCACAAATCAAGCGAACATCTGACAACACAGACAGCAGTAACCCAGTTGTTGATATCAGAGAATATGTTGCTATGGGAACGGGCTCGACAGCACAAATCAAGCGAATATCTGACAACGCAGACAGCAGTAACCCAGTTGTTGATATCAGAGAATATGTTGCAATGGGAACGGTCTGCACCGCTATTGATAATACAGCATAGTCCGTAGGGTTCCAGTGAAAATACCCGTGCATCCACTATCCGGATCTTTATTTATTTTTTATTTTTTATCTTCTATTTTTATTTTTTATTTTATTTT
The DNA here is from genome assembly GCA_011038615.1 of Limnodynastes dumerilii. Classification (NCBI taxonomy): domain Eukaryota; kingdom Metazoa; phylum Chordata; class Amphibia; order Anura; family Limnodynastidae; genus Limnodynastes; species Limnodynastes dumerilii. The sequence goes on along the minus strand of WWET01000142.1, from coordinate 19,070 downwards.
TTTCTCTTTTGAATTTAAAGACGGTCAACCTTTATTGAGATCTCTCATGGAGAGGGTTAACTATAATAAATATTTATCTTAATTTCATTAAACATCTAATTTTGGTACTTCTCCAGATAGATCTCTTCAGACTCATCTGAGGTTCTTTCTTAGCGGTGACTGCAACCGGTTTACCGATGGTATGTCGGCACCCCACCTAAGTGCAGTATATGACCACAATGTTTCAGATTTGAATGTTAAAAGTTCATGTTGCAATAGACAAGTTTTATATTTATTGCTTTTAGTAAAATGGATGAGTGCATTAGACTATTTAGATTTGTATTTTCCAGCTGGGTAGTTGGCAAATGTACATGGTGTCTAGCTTGTTGTTACATAAAGAATTGTGTATTGGGTAAATTATATTTGACTTTTAAAAGTGAGAATCGTTCCTCCAGGGTCAAAAATATCATTTGTAGAGAGAATGCCCCTCTCCTTCCAGCTAAGATATGCCATATTATGTAACCTAGGGAAGAATGCAGTATTTCTCCACAAGGGAACATAGGGGGCGCTACATGGGTTACAATTATATTTACAATTTATATGGGCCTGAGCTACAGATCTGTCTCTAAATAGAATGTTGTAGTATTTTATGGGAATTGCTTTCTTCGGGTAAAGCAAGAGGGCATCTGTGGCATGAGGATGAAATAATTGCTCTTCTAGATGTTTGTTGGTTGATGTATTTTAGCCATTTTTAATCAGGGTTTTTTACTTTCAGTGCCCATACATTTAAAGACATTGGGGTAGATCCAGAACTACGTCTAAAAGACCGCATATACGCAATCTACGTATCGAAATGATACGCAGATTACGTACAATAGCTACTACGCATGCGCGGTAGCTATTGTTTATTGAATTACGTCCGTCTATGGAAGACGGACGTAGTTCTGGATCCGGCCCATTGCTATCATTGGCTGCATTTCCCACATACAGCTCCAACTATCACTGAGAGTAGAAAACAGCCGACAATTCCGATATCCCTACATTACCGATATCACATAAACATACTCAAACCAGGGAGAAGCTATTTCCATGTCCAGAGTGTGGGAAATGTTTTATGAGAAGGTTTAATGTTCGCATTCACCTGCGCATACATGCTGGAGAGACGCATTTTAATTGCATAGAATGCTGTTTGATTTCATATCTGTGCTATCATACAGTCTTGCATTCTGTGTGATTGATATCATTTGTCTATTGGGTTAATCATTATTCTGATATTTGTACATTATATTTTAGTAACTTTTTTTGCTCTGAGTAGAATCATTTTGCATCTATATTTTTCTTTGGCTTTTTTGTTCCAGTCTTTTAGTTGTTTCTCAATAAGTAAAATGTTATCACTTGTTAATTTCATACGGCTACTTGTTATTGTGATACAGCTCATGCAGGCTGCTTGCTTTAGTTGAATTAATTAGAATTGCATAACCAATTAGCATGGACTTGTTGCAAATGATATAACATGGAGGAATGTGGCAAGAGTTTTATACAGAGAGGCAGCCTTTGTGAACAGAATTGCATTCACACTGGATAGAAACCTTTGTGTGTTTACAGTGTGGTCTTCCATCTGCTGATAGTTCAACTCTTGTTCGAAATAACACAATTCACATCTGGAAAAAAACTGTAACCGACAGGAATGAATAGTAATTCGGACGTATATTAAGTGTTAGGAATTATAAACATAAAAATCTTGCTTACGTGATTTTAACTTTTACTCTTGCTTCATGTAATGGCCGATGTCAATTAATGTATTCATTCTTTTAAACTTCAGTGGGCAGTGTGTTTATCGTTATGACGTGTCACCTTAGTGGCTTTGAATTTCTTTGTTTGGTTTAACTTTGTTTAAAGATGCTCTTTAATAAATTTACCTCTAGAAGATTATTATATGTTTTTATTAAGCCTCATGCAGACTTGCATGGACATAGGGGGTGATCAATCGTCCTCCGCCAGACATGACTGAATACTCCCCTATGAACCTCAAACTTAAGATGTCCAACGGAGACACAATGGGACAGATTTACTAAAGCTGCGGGGAAGAAAAGCAGATTCTAGCTTAAATTTTCTAGTATGTAATAGGAAAGTGAGAGATAGAATCTGATTGGTTGCTATGGGCAACATCTCTACTTTTCCTTTTCGCAGCTCAGTCAATCTGGCCCCATAAGGGTAATGAGTTTGCCATCTATAGTAATAGACAGGAATCGGCAAAACTAGTGCTTTTTCTCATCTACATTGAATATCCCTTATACAGTGTTTAGCTAATATAACCAGTTTTCTCACTGTGCATGCACAGAAGATATGTGTACACAAAAGTGTGTATTGAGTCTTCTGCAGTCTAGACATACGACACATTACATGCAAAGGGTATTGTGTATTCAGTTTTTGAACGACGATCAATTGAAAATGTGCAATTGTGGCACTTTTAGGTGAATCAAGTATACATCACACATTGTGCATTGTTACACAGTAATTGTGTATACGCAAGCAATGCAAGCTATAACCAGCAAGAATACATCCAACCCCGGTCCATTATGTGTACAGGGTGAGGGTCAGTGGCCATCATTTCACATGTGGCAGAAAGGTCTAGATCAGTTCTGTTGTATACAGCAGAAAGTCTGTGCTCCATCCTACAAAGCTGAGAATGTCACAGTAACTTTCCCACCCTTTTAACTCATTCAGGTAACCCCATAAATCTTTTTTGTAAGTAGATGGGCTAATAAATTAATGACTGAACATGAAAATGCTGTGTAACAGAAACATATAATTCAACTTTAGAATTAACACATTTAATTCCAAAAAGTAATATGATGGGATCAGATCCTAAGATCTATGTATTCATGCATCCATGCTCCCATTGTATGTGCAGACCTCGGGACCCTGCCTTAAGCTTTCTTGTCTGCTCCCACTAAAAAATGCTTTCTTTACAACCAACTCTCCCCTTTGTTACCTTAATAGCACACTTATCACTGCTAGATACCACTTTCTCCCCACTGTTCTCTCAATACCACTCTTCCCTCTATTCCACTCTCTCCCCACTGTTCCCTCTATTCCACTCTCTCCCCACTGTTTTCTCTATACCACTCTCTCCCCGCTGTTCTCTCTATACCACTCTCTCCTCTATACCACTCTCTCCCCGCTGTTCTCTCTATACCACTCTCTCCCCATTGTTACCTCTATACCACTCTCTCCCCACTGTTCTCTTTATACCACTCTCTCCCCACTGTTCCCTCTATACCACTCTCTCCCCACTGTTCCCTCTATACCACTCTCTCCCCACTGTTCTCTCTTTACTGCTCTCTCCCCACTTTTCCTTCTATACCACTTGTAAAAGGAAAAGGTGAAATAACGAGAACGGTTACCTGGGTGCGGAGTCTTTGTTATCGGGTGGTGTTCACCATTGCCCCTGATGGTGGGGTTGGAACTGGCTGCACCCCAACAACTGGTCGTGATCCCCGGAACCAAACGCATAGAAGAGAGAAAATACGTAAAGGGAGACTTAAGGAACAGATTGAGCAGTAAGTGGGAAAAGACAAGTCAGAAGGGACTGAGTCAGAACAAGTCAGAACACTGAGACGGAACAAGGACTAAAGGCAATCACAAGGACTAACAAGACAAATAGGACTAACCAGGGAACCCATGCACACTGACACACAGCAGAACCCCAAGGGGGCGACAAATACAGTCACTCAGGAGAGAGCTAGGGTTACACAGCAGGAGATAACAACAAGGAGAGAGGTAGAGAGAGGGAAATGGACAACAAGGGGTTAAATGGCAAGGTAGTGAGTAGGACTGGAGGGGCACTCAAGAAGGCATAGGCACAGCAAAAGACAAAAGAGCTAGAAGGCAAAGAGGGTAAGAGGCTAAGGAGCAAAGAGACAAGAGCTAGGGGCAGAGATCAGAAGGACTAGGCAGAAATACTGGGGCAACCAGGACGTATAGCCGCCAGAGCAAGTCAAGAGCGCGGGCGCCAAGATCAGAGAAGCGTCCTGGCTGCCTAGCAACCAGGATGCGTGCCACTGCCGCCAATGATTAGTGTGGATCCCAGTGCTGGGATCACACACCGCGAGCTGCCGTGAGAGCGCGGCGGCTCGTAACACCACTCTTCCCTCTGTTCCAC
>WWET01000141.1:1022217-1061954 GCA_011038615.1 Limnodynastes dumerilii | reverse complement strand
ACGATACATCTTGCTCAGATTCTATTACCTTACATAGTTTAGTGTCATCTGCAAAAATTGAAAACTTGCCCTCTAAACCATCACCAAGGTCATTAATAAATATATTAAAAAGGAATGGTCCCAGTACAGAACCTTGAGGTACACCGCTTAAAACTTTTGACCAATTAGAATAATTTCCGATTATCACAACTCTCTGTTCCCTATTCTCCAACCAGTTTTTGATCCAAGTACAAACACACGTGTCTGATACCATTGGGAGGTATGAAGCGAATCTTTACAATTGCAAACGTTATCATTCCATCAATGATCAGGTTATATGTGATGCCTCTTTCTCTTTAGAAGTATGTGTACCAAATTTCTTGGTAGTGCCCATGATTCTTTGTAATCAGGCAGTCTGCAATATGGCAAAAATTAATGCTAGACGAGGTGATGATTTGTGGCTTTTAGGTAGGATATGTTGCAAAAAATAACACACCTGTGACCTGCTTATTGTACAGGTCACAGGTCCTTTATTATGCAGGCGATGCCGCCCTTAGCTCCTCACTCCTTATCTCAACCTGCAAACAGAGCAACAGTCGGCTTACAATGCCATGCATACCTCCACCAGGGAGACTGTTAAGCGCTGCTTCAGCACTGGTGGAGCCTTTATGTATGCGCCGACTGTGGTAGGTTTAAACCGCCAATGCCTGACAAGACACCCCACACCATACATGAATAGAAATAACGACACAACAACCATTTGGAATTTAAAAGGGGGCAGAGTTTATTAATTGAATGAGTTTATTGACTAAAATTAAGTAAAGGTGGCGACCAATAAAGGTGGGAGGTCAGCAGCAAGGAGCGCAAGGCTAACAGAGTGCAGTAACCCCCTGCCCTCAGCGCTCCGGAGAAAAATGGCCAAGGTAAGCACACACCCCTGTCATATCTGCACCCCCCGGGGTAACCGGGGAGGCAACCGGGAACAGTAGGCAGCAAGCTTAGCATACTTGTTTCGCTCAAAGGGGGTGTATCTCCCCTGAACCACACCTCAAGCCCAGGGCTTAGCGCCATAACTTTCTGACCGCCCACCCAAACCGCCAAACTGCTGCCCCAACTGCAAGAAAAACACATGTTAAGGCAAAACTAAAGGGGAGGGAGGAAGGGAAGAAAATTCCAGAAGGAGCTGAACTTAGTCTCTATATATAACCTATAGCCCCCACCTATTCTAATTGGCTACCATTAGACCATTTTAACCCATTCCTGTTTGGCAAATGGGGTGCCTGAGCATGCAGGCTTTTACTGTCGTTTATGTCTAATTGGCATTCTCTCCTATAAATCATTGTTCTGTGCACAAAATTCCACAACATATTGTGTATATACAGTAAGGGTTGTGATCTGTCTAAGAAAAGGATTTTGATCAATATTAATACTTGGTTGCATTTTAAACACAATGGACCGGATCCAGATTTAAGATCGTCAGGTGATTTTCGCACGCAAGGTGCGTAAGTAACCTGCCTTCACTGGAGGGTGCATTCACCCTCCAGATGTTACGCTAGGGTTACTATAGTAACCCTAACGTAGAAACAAACGGATGGAACTTTGTTCCGTCCGAGCCCATTTCTGTGGAAATGGGCTGTGCTTCCCTTCCGCCCGCTAAAGTGGGCGTGGGGAAGCATTTGAATTGTACAATGTGGGAGGGGGCTCCCACACTGCAGCGGATCAGCGGTCGTACGGACCTCTGATCCGTACGTCCCATTTAAGGCAGGCTTATGGCAGCGTAAACTGCCATAAAGCCCGCACGACAGAGGGGAGTGACAGGGGGCGTGCACTCCCTTCTGTCTCCCGTTATTATAGACTCCAGCACGCACACAAAGCATTCAGGAGTCTGGATCAGGCCCTGTTTGAGCATGTTTTTTTGCTCTTGTCTCTACTATGAAGCTCCCAATCACGGTCAGGCTTCCGGGGATGTCACTATCCATGTCCTCAAAACCGTGAAACTCCTCTGATTCAATTGTCGGGAGCGCTAACCTCTCCCCAGATGTTAATTTGAGATCCTCGGCAGGGACCCCACCTGTTTCATGGGCAGGGCTGCCAGCAGAAGTTGTGGGGCCCGGGACACATCTGCAGGGCCCTGCCCCCATGTGATGTTGTGGGGCCCAGCCTGGTGTCTCCCCATCAGACTCAGATATTTTTAAGCATAAACTTACTATGACAAAAATTCTTACTATTAGATTAAGTGAACCATGGGGAATGGCAGTACAAAGGCTGAAATGTGTCTGTTAAATAGGCTGATGCACACAAGAGGCAACTATTAAGCCAGGTGATTATCACATGAACCTTATCTGCATAATCAGTGCTAACTATAAATCCATATGTACATTGAAGGAAAGACATAGATATATGTGTTAATTAACTCCAACGCTAACAGGGTGCTATATTTTCAGATCTTTTTCTAACATGTATTATTCTGTAATGATGATTTTAAAAATGTATTTTATAACAAATCAAAAGCTGTTTTAGGATAAAACATATGGTAACAAAAAATTCCAAACATTTTTACATGTGTGCATGAAATTGTGTATTTTTGCAAGTTTGTGGATTGAGGTCATACCATATGTTTATAGTTTTTTTTTTATTGGTTTTTTAAATAAAAAGGCTTTTTATGTTAATAGAAAAAAAATGTTTTTTTGTTATTTAAACATAAATAAAGATCTGATTGTAATGAAAATGTTTACGACTAATGCAGGGCAGTATTCGGAAATCCGTTTTTTAAAAGTATGCAATTATAGGCACGCACGTAGAAAGGCAACACCCATGACACGCCCCTCACACTGACGGGTTGTCGTTGATTTATGAGTGCCATAGGGCACCCTTATGTGTACGTGTGTAGTTACGGGGGCGTATGTCAAGGTACAAATGTGCATATCTATCTAACCGTGCCCTCAAATGCTCATTTAAATGCACCCCCCTGCCCTGTCTCATGTAATTTTGAACATACGGATTTTAATCATGTATGTTCCCAAGTGCGATTCACAAGTAAGTGCCTAATGGACTTCTGTGCGTAAAATCAACGTAAATAGCGCAACTTTTCTTGCAGTCGCCACACTCATGGGCATGTGTCCCAATTGAAAAGTTAAAGTCACCACCGCACCCCATACCTGCAAATATGATTTTTTTTTTTTATATCTGTCCATCCTATTGCACATCCTATTGCACAGTAGTTTTTAAGATAAAACATAATTCCATTAACAAGTGGTTCAGAAAATCAAAACATATAAAAAACAAACTTGATATTTCAGTGACATGGCACAAACTTGTCACACATTCATGTTTTTCTTGCTACATTGTTGTTACTGTGTAATAAATCTAGATGCTGGTACATGTTGATCACCTTGATCAACAAATGATTTTGTGCCAAAAAAATATGTCCTGTATTACTACACAGCGTGTCAGTCTTCCTTATTCCTTTGGAGTGTATGAGGAAACAAGACTAATGCCATTAAATGAAACACAAGCAGGAACACTAGAATTCACTTACTGTGATCTTTACAGAAATATATTGTAATTCATTATTAATAAGTAAACTTCTTTAGAAAGGGAAACAAAGCTAAAATAAAGTATTGCAAAAGCAATATAATTACAACATGCAGTTTCCAATAATTCAAGTACATATTTATTTGCCAATATATTCAAATGTAAAATTAGAAATAATACATATAATAAAATGTGTACTTTTCATTAGTTAGCTAATATTCATGTCTTGGGAAGCCCGTGGTGGATATACAAATTCTCAATAATCAATGTCAGGTGTGTGCGTACACACACACACACACACACACACACACTTTAATAAAATAGGCCAAACAACCTCAGACAAATATATTGAAAAGGACCTAGTGAATGATCCCCTTATGTGACCATGTTGCATGCGAGCTGCTTGTGTGTCGAGTCTGATGCATGCGTACTTCGTCCACGCTGATTGTGATGGCACTGCTCGGCTTGTGATTGGTGGTGTGGTCACGCTGTGGGTTCTAGCACCTTTTTTTTTTTTTTTGAAAACGCTGTTTACCAGGTGGTATGCTCAAATATTTGGTAGATCTGTTCCTGCGTTGGGCCTTCTAAACGATCTATGAAAGGGCCCCACTTTTTATGAAATCTCTCTACTCCTTTTTCTATGTCTGGCATTGTTGCTCTTCTGTCAAAATATAATGTGCACATTAATAAGGATTTTACAGTGCCCAGGAGTGGAGGAATCGGGGACGTCCACTGATTCAGGATGGCTTTTTTGGCTATGGTCACAATCAATATGAGTATGGGAATGAATTCAGAGTTAGAGGATTTAAGCCCCCAGGTATCAAAATTAGCACACAACAAGGCCAAGGGATCTTTATGGAGCGACAGTGAGAATGTGACATTTATATACTGAATCACCTTATTCCAAAAGTATGCAATTTTTCTGCACTCCCAAATGCAATGGAAGAAGGTGGCCCATTCCCTCCTGCATTTTAGACAACGCCCTGTTTCACCTGGCACCACATGTCTCCGCTGCACCGGTGACATATATGCTCTGTGAAGCATTTTGAAGTGTGTCTCTTGTAGTTGGGCAGAGTGCAGAACGCGCATCACCTTCTCGTGTCTGGTAAGCAATATGGTCGAGGAATCTATAGAAACAATGTCCCCTTTCCACCTCTGTGTTGTGGGAAGCCACAGTTTTATACTATTAAATGCCAACATGTCTCGTTGTAATAGTCTGGTTTTGTATTTATTGGTTTTGACATAGTGGAGCAGTTGTTGGAGACCATCTGGTTCTTCCCTAGCTACATGAGTTTTTGACAGTGATTGGGCATAATGTCTGGCCTGTAAATACATGTAGAAATGTTGGTTGGGTATATTATTTTTGGTTTTAATGTCTTGGAACGCAAGAATTGTCCCTCCTGGATCAAAGACATTATTGATTGCCTTAATACCTTTTTCTTTCCACAGCAGGTATGTCTTATTTTGGAGGCTAGGGGGAAAATTAGGGTTGCCCCACAAGGGAGCATAGGGAGTAACACCAGGATCACTGTTGTATTTACAATTAATTTGGACCCACATGTGGTGGGTGTCTTTAAGAAGAATATTGTTAATGTAATTAGTAGGTATATTTTTCTTTGGAGTGATAAGTAGGGCCGCAGGGGCATATGGGTAAAACAGGGCTTCCTCTAGAGATCGGTTAGTATAAATCTCCCTCTGAAGGAGCCAATCAGCCATATAACGGAATGAGACCGCCTGCGTAAAGGAAGTTATATCAGGCAGTCCCAGTCCGCCCTCCGTCCTAGGAAGGTGAAGCTTAGCCAGAGATATACGAGGTTTCTTATTATGCCATATAAATTTCGATATCATTGATTGACAAATTTTAACATCATGTGGTTTAATTTGGATGGGGAGCATTTGAAGAATATATGAAATTTTTGGGAAAATGATGCTTTTGACGGCTGCTACTCTCCCATAGAGTGATAAAGGTAAGTCTTTCCAAGTATCCAGGGTGTGCATTATTTTTTGTATGATAGGTGCATAGTTAAATTTGTATAATTTGTCTAAAGAAGTGGGTATATAAACACCTAGGTATTTAATTACTTTAGATATTTTCGTTAAAGGAGATATGACACGCAAAAGGGATTGTGGTGAATCTTTCCAGGCCAATGGAAGGACTTCCGACTTCTGCAAATTGATTTTATATCCTGCAAAGGATCCAAAATTTTGTATGGTGTCTATAATGTAAGGAAGCGAGATTGAGGGATGGGACACAAACAATAACATGTCGTCTGCGAAAAGTGCGAGTTTTACTTCTTGATCTCTAATTTTTATCCCATGAATATGATTATGACATCTTAAGGCTATTGCCAGGGGTTCTAATGCCAAAGCAAACAGCAGGGAAGAAAGGGGGCACCCTTGGCGTGTACCTCGCTCTATAACAAAGGGTTGTGACACATAGCCATTGCTGGCCACTTGTGTCTGAGAGTTTACGTACAGAGCTTGCAATAAGTCAGAGAAAGCTTCCGGGAATCCAAATTTATGAAGTGTAGTAGACAGATGATCCCATGTAATGAGATCAAATGCTTTCTCTGCATCCAGAGAAAGCAAAAGACTATAATCTGTACCCTCCACATCCCCCTCCAAATACTGCATTATGCTCAATATTTTCTGAATATTAGAAACAGGATGTCTCCCCCAGATAAATCCTGTCTGGTCTCTATGAATGATGTGGGGCAATATACGTTTAACCCTTTCAGCCAATATCTTGGTAAGAAGCTTGTAATCCACGTTTAATAACGAGATTGGCCTATATGAGCTGGGTAATTCAGGGTTCCTGCCTGCTTTTGGGAAAGTTTTGATAGTGGCTGAGTTGAAATATAGGGGAATTGACTTGGTAGCAATAATTGTATTATAAACTGCTTGCAATGGTTCCGTAAGAGCCGGGGAGAGGATTTTAAAAAATTCTCCACTATACCCATCAGGGCCTGGGGCTTTGTTTGGTTTTAGACGCTTGATGGCCTCTGTTATCTCGGTCACCGTGATTGGGGCTTGCAGTACATTTATGTGAGCTTGTGTGAGTTTTGGTATGTGAATATTATTCCAAAATTTACCTTTTACCTCTAGATCAATTGGGTCTTGGGAATATAGAGTTTCATAAAAACTCCGCAGGACGTCTACAATATCTTTACCTGAATGGACTCTAATGCCATCAGGCTTTGTTAGGTGTTTAATCATCATGGGACTGCGAGAGGTGGATAGCAAGTTAGACAGCAAGCGACCTGGCTTATTACCATGCCTATAAAATTGATATTGTGCATTCTCAGTGTGCTTGCTGCCCATTTGTGTGAGGGCAGCTTCAAATTGGGCTTTATGTTCCAAATATTTAGCTTTGTTAGTCTGCAACGGGGCATTTAGAAATAACTGGTACACCTTGGAGAGACCTCTCTGCTTTTCTATATATAGTTTGGTATAAGCTTTATTATGTTGTTTAACAAAGGATAAGATGTCACCTCGAAGTACCGCTTTAGCAGTCTGCCAGAAGAGAAAGGGATTTGATTGGTGCTCAGCATTGGAGGTCGTGTAAGTCGCCCAGGCAGCTTCCAGCATGCGTTTAAATTTCATGGAGCCTGCGAGATATGTGGGGAAACGCCATGGCCGGAATTCTCCTCTATCAGCATATGTAGCTAGGGACATCCACACCAAGGCGTGGTCTGATATACATATGGGCTCAATTTTTGAGTCTATTACTCTCGGCAACAGAGTATTACTAGCTAGAATGTAGTCTAGTCTAGACATTGTGCCATGAGCCGCAGACAGACAAGTAAACTCCCTGTCCAGGGGATGTCGAGCATGCCATATATCTAGTAACTGTAACTGATTGGAGAGGGATTGTATATTAAGTTTAGGAAGCCTGCGTCGGGGATGTGGGGTATGTTGCTTATCCAGAGTCAAAGATGAAACTAAATTAAAATCTCCACCAAGTATAATATTACGATCACTAAATGGAAGTAATTTGGTAAGGAGAGTCTGAAAAAACGTCTTATCATAATTGTTTGGTGCATATAGGTTACAGAAATGGTATCTGATGCTATCAATTGATAAGTCAGTAATTGTGTATCTTCCATCTGGATCAACTGTGTTAGAGTGAATTTCCACCACTCTCTTAGCATCTATTAGCAGAGCTACACCTCTAGCCTTTGAGTTATAAGATGCAAAGGAAATGAGTTTATAGCCCATCGTCGTCAGTTTTTGTGACTCATGTGCAGTCAGGTGCGTTTCCTGCCACAGGGCAACATCTATTTTGAGCTTTCTAAGGTACAAAAATAATTTTTTCCGTTTAGCAGGGGAATGAATGCCTCCGACATTCCAGGTGCATACTTTTAAATCAGACATAGTGCCAGGAGATGGGTGGACGCGTAGCACTACCATCAGCTATAGGATTAGTCCCCTCAATGGAAAGGTCTGGATCTAGTGTAAGAGACCGAACGTTGCAAATGATTTTAACAGTGTTTACAATACAAATAGTGGGACAAATAAAAATAAAAATAACACAATACATAAAATAAGTAAACCATAAGCTGGTGACAACTGTCCAGCTGAGGCAACCTTGCCAATGTGAACTTCCGGGACACATCTGCTGGTACATTAACTTAACTAACGGTCGCTCCTGGCGGCCGCCGCTAACCCACAATATGTAACAAGTACTGACATTAGTCGGTGGTCAGTTGTTAACTGGAGTGCAGTAACTCTAAATCCAAAGCTAATTCTAATCAGCCTAATACAAGATCAACCTGCATGAATTTAACCGTTTGACTATAAAAGCAGTCCCACAGTGCACACGGCTGGTCAGGAGATATATCCTATCAAGATTGAAAGTGACCATATAAGCCCAATATTTTTTATTTTTTTTTCCCCCTCCCCCTCCCTCCCCCCCCAATAGCATATGTCATGTACCTTCTTGATCAAATAATCAAAGTAAATAACATTAGGACCTGAGAGATGTGATTCCGATAGTCCTCGCAAAGAAACCTCAAATCCAGGGCAACAGAAGCGATCCTAGAAAAAAAACAGTGAGATTAGGTCCAAGTCGGTGTCAGGGACTCCTGGGAGGAATGTTCAAAGATCTGCTGTGGGAGGTGTTCAGGGGGCATAGATGGCTTCATCCAGATGTCCGAGTCCGCCATAAAAAGGGTTAAAGACTGTATCCACTGTGGGCGCCATTTTAACATGTAAATTCACGGAGAGGCACCTTGTTCCATGGCTTCTTCCTGTAGATAAGCTTGAGCATCCGCTGAAGTGGAAAAGTCCTTGTAATCTTTGCCATTAAATATACGAAGGCGGGCTGGAAACATCAGGGTGAATTTGCGTTGGCTTTTTATAAGCTCTGAGCAAATAGGTGAGAATGCCTTACGAGCTTTTGAGACTTCTGCAGAATAGTCTTGAAAGAGCCGGAGCCGGTGACCCTCCCAAGTAGCATTTTCCATTCTGCGATATGCGGACCATATTTGCTCTTTATGTATGAAATTCATGCATCGGAAGATGACTGGGCGTCGTCTACCCCGATCCTCTCCACCAAGAGGCCCCAGGCGATGAGCGCGTTCAACTACCATGTTCCTGCATTCTTCCACTACGCCTAGCAAGGTTGGTAAGGTGGTAGTAATAAAATCAAGCAGCGCCAAACCTTTTATGTTCTCAGGTAATCCTATCAGCCGCAAATTGTTGCGCCTCGACCTATTCTCTAAGTCGTCCATCTTGTTCCACATATATTTTTGTCGTTTGTGCATGGATTCAACTTGGGTCTTTAGACTTTGGACATCCTGAAAAGCCTCACCAGCTATTTGCTCTGTATTGGTTATTCTGCACTGCATATCAGTGAGCTGTACCTTCAACTCCTGTACAGCCTGTGTGAATTTAGCTGCTTGATCCTGTAGCAGAGGAGCCATGGTATCCTTTATAGCTTGTACCACATCCCTATAAGTAATAAGGTTCTCAGATAGGGCAGGTTGCTGTGTGGATCCATTGTCCCTGTTAGAGGTTATTGGAGACGGCATCCGTGGCATTGGCTGTAATATCGGGGCTGGTGGGGAGGAAGCGCTAGCGGCCATATTGGGGCCTTGTGTCACTTTATCAGGGCGCACTTTTGGCTGCTGTTTAGGCGGCATTACAGGCTGAAAGTGCCTTTTCATGCGGCTGGGGGAGCGCTAAGGATCGTAGGCTGGAGGCTGGGGTCGTTTATATTTGTCCACTGCAATGTGGTTGCGTGGGCTAGCCACCGCTGTAACGGAGCTTCAGGCTGCCACGTCTGCTCGCATGGGGCGCCGGAACCGGAAGTCTCTAGCACCTTTTTTCTTACAAAAAAAAAAAAGCACTGCTGATTACTATATAAACACAGCGGACACTTAAGAATAATTTAGGTTCTTAATTATAGGCAAAAAGTAGCAAGGCGACTCCCCTGACATGCCCCCGGTTTTCAACTTCTTAACCGACTTCGGGCCGCTACCTTATCTTTAGATTTGTAGTCATGTGCGTAGGGTGGCTAATTAAGAAAGGTTTTGCCTAACTGTGCCCAGATTTCCTCAGTTAAATGGCTCTCTCCACCCAATGTTCGTATCTGCGAACCTTGAGGAAATAGGTTTAAAATGGTGATCCATAGCCGCCCCGTACTTAAGTCCTACGTAAATTGCATGTATTAAGATACTGAGCCTGTGCAGTATATCCCTTCTTAAATATACGCATCTAAAAAGCTGCAAATTCTTAACTGTGAATCAGGTCCGGTATAATTAATCGATCCAGCTGTTTTCCTAGGCCTAAAGATCAGTTACATTTACAGTTTTAAATAACACAGAGATGTTAGGTTTGCAAAGCATGCCAAAATATTTCATCATTTCTATTACTGCACCTCTGTAATAGTAAGTCACAGCTTTATTTCTGCATGATGCAATAAGAAAAGCGATGATGTTTCAATGATCAATCTATTACAATCGACTGAGATTATTTCACTAAGTGTTAATAGTTACATATAACTGATTACAGCAGTGAGAAAAATAGTTGCTAGGCAATGTGGGCACATTTGTTAGATGTGTTCTGTTTTCTCCTTCCTGTTTACTCTTCCTTGCAGTTCCTCTGTTACGTGTTACTGACGACAGCTATTATTGTTATTCTGTTTACAGCTGTTTTTTTTGTTTCCTTAATCTTAAGAGTACAGCTGACTCCATTTTTAAAGAACCCACTCCCTCACCAAAATGTTTCCCCAGATATGCCCCTAGAAAGTTGGTAGTAGAATAATAATGATAAAAGGTAGGAATTAACATTTTCACACGTATACACATACACATACCACATAAATTGAAACAACTTATAATTATGGGCTCTATTTATATAGGAGTTCATTTTTAAATGAATGAAGCTGATCCAGGCTGGCTTCTCCTCGTATCGAGCCTGGCAGCTTTATTGAATTGATTTACTAAAACTTACTTGTCCTGCGAGGTCCCGCAATGATCACTGAGCTCATACTTCATATGAATGAATTCCTGCACATGCTCAGAGACATCAGGAGACACTGAAAATTTCAGAGTCCCAATATGAAGAACTGCGCATGCGTGCGAGTCGGACGTGTCTCCTGAACAGGTAAGTTTTGCTTTTATTCTCATTTTTTTCTACAGTTTTTTTTACATGTGTTTATTATTTTGTGGGTTTAAATTTTATTGAAAAAAAACACACCTTTTAGTTATTTATTTTACATTTTTACACATAGGTGTATTCCAGTGGTGTCCCCATATATGCCCCCCCTTTTCCTCCCCCTAATAACAGCTATGGAGTGTATGCATGGTTTGTAAATATCTAAAACTTCATTTTCCTGCGATAATGCCCGTTTTCACATGATCTTTATAAACAAAGCCCTTGCTTATAGGTTCATTTTTAAGGTTAAACTGGTTATTAATTCAAGGTTGGGGGTGCAATATGGCTCTTCTGATATTATATAGTTCAAAACTCAGTAAAGCAGAAGGACGACAGATTGCTCCGGTCTAGCCCATGAATACCTCAAAATAATCATTAAATAAAAGCTTCCAATAAAAAAAAAAATAAAAAAAAAATCTGTCCCTTTGCATTGACCATAAAAATTTAAGCAACAAATCTGAGTGACATGAAATCAGGAGTAGCACCACTTCTGTTAGCATTTAAATTTCCATTAACTTCATCGGACTACAAGGACAATGCTTGGTAATGGCTATGGAATGGAAATAACAGGTTGTATACTGTCAATAGAACACTTTGGAGTCAAATGCAGTGATCCTTCCCAGATGTACCAAACTCTAAATGATTATACAGTCTATTATCCTAGCTGTCTGAATAAAATACAGGTAACAAAACACTGATTACATTCTTATGGGAAAATCACTGTATAGTACTAGCGGGGCACTAAATGAATTGGAAAAACATAATGTCAATTTATGTGTATATTTTATAAGTGATAGTTACAAAAGAGCTAAGATATAACATTTGTCTGTTTGCTGGCCTGGTCATAGACATAGAAGTGACTGCTTAAATGTTTATCAAATATATACCAAAATGTCTTTATTCTAGAAGGAGATGCGGTCTTTAATATGTATAGATTTCCATAATAGACATTTTATTTACCTTAATAATAATTCAGACAGCCACCCTTGCATACTTGTAATGATTCAAATGCACAGTACTATGTAAAGTGCTAAGCAGGAGCCCCAGTTCAGGTGATTCCCTGCATGTTCCAGAGACATGACAGTAGAGCAGCTGAGCAATTAAAGTAAGCGCAGCTGCAGAGGATTAGCTGAGACATGGCTTGTGCGTTCCACAGTGGCTGATAGTATTAAGGCCCCAAGGAATCTCTGTAAACCTCCCTTGGCCTAAACCTGCCAAATGGTAGCATCGGGTCCAGATCCCATTTGGAAGTGCGTGTGCAAGCACAGAAATCTGGATACAGCAGAAATCAGGTTTCAGATATTTGAAGCTCCTAGTGCAGCGTCTGCAAAGGTTAGGTCCAGTCCAAAAAGGCTAAACCTCTGTTAATACAGTAATCTCCAATAGCAACCAGGAATGGTGATCAAGACTTAACTTTAGAAGTGTCATAAGGCAGTCCACAAGGAAGGAGTTCCTACAGTTTCTTAAATGTTATTTAGTCAATTAAATTATATTGAGATAGGAATTAGCTATATATTAAATTGCTACAAAGTGAAATAGAGATATTGATATTTTAGCTGTGGTTTGCATGTACGATGGTCTGTTTAGGTACAGCCTAACTCTAACCTTCCCCTAACCCTCCAGGTCTTGCAGCCTAACAATAATTGGCCCACAGTCTAACCCCTGTCACTGTTCCCAATGGCAATTTTCTATTAGTCGATCATTGTTCTATTTTGACAATGATGCAGTCGCCATTTAGCTGGGCTCGCATGTTACCTTGGGACAGCATGGGAGGTTATAAATACACAGGGCCGGATTAACGATGGGGCCATCGTCCCGGGGCCCCCACACACAAAGGGCCCCCACAAATTGCAGTGAAAGAGGATGGATGTCTCCTTCTAAGGAGACAAACTAGCTGATCTGCTACAATCACCACCACGGACAGAGTCCTTTCATCCAGCCTCATATGTTCAGCTTACCCGGGTAAAGCATTTGGACACCTTTAACAACGGATGCGGTAAGATAGCGGCTCCCTGCTTGAGTGGGACAAAGTGTAAATACTGTCCGACAAAGGACAATTATCTTACCAACAAAGGACTTTTCTCACCATTGTTTAAACACTATGGAATCAACAAAAACATAAGAAGGAGGGAAATTACAGTACCCACTGCATATCACCTGAATAATCATTCACTGCTATGATAGTGGTTTAACCAGCATAAATAGGGATTGTATCTCTCACTGCTACTGAATCCACAAAATTCCTCCAAACGAGAGGGCTTACAGTAACTCACCTATCGGTTACATTATATTCTCTGTCCACACCACCTACCCAATGAACGCATTAACAGTATCAATTAAATCATCTACTGTATAAGTAAGGGGTTTTCCCCTAAGTTCTAAAGAGAACCACATATCCCTCATCCTGAAGGGACTGATACAAAGTCTAATAAATCCTTGAATAGTTCTCACGAACACTAAAGGAAAAATACGGCAATTTACAAACTAACCATTGTAATTTGGACTGTAAACAAAGACTTGGAGGCAAAACCTCAGATCCCATCAGAACAAAAACAATATCACGGTCTTACCAAGGAAAAGTTACCTATAAACTTTTATTATTCACTCAATAAAAATGTTTTTTACCCTATTTAAGGGGGGCAATAGTGTTACCTGGACATAGAAGCTGAACGGACACAAAGAGGTGGGCAATAAGGCTGAATGGACACAGAAAGATGGGGCACAAAGGCTTGTTGGACAAACAGAAGGAAAGGGCCAATAAGGCTGACTGGACACAAATAAAGAGGGGGCCAATAAGGTTGCCTGGACACAGAAGGAGGGGGCATTAAGGCTGAATAAACACAGAAGGAGATGCAAAAAAGTTGGATGGACACACAAAGAGATGGTAATAAATTGGCTGAATACAAAGAGGGGGCAGTAAGACTGGTTGGACACAGAAGGAAGGGGCAATAAGGCTGGTTGGAAACACAGAAGGAGGGGGTATAAAGCTGAATAGACACAGAATGAGGGGCAATAAAGCTGGTTGGACAAACAGGAGGGAAATATAAGGCTGGCTGGACACAGAAGGAGGGGGCAATAAGACTGACTGTATACACATTAAAAGGCAATAAGGCTGACTGGACACAGAAGGTGGGGCAATATGACCACTGATCCATACAAGTGTGGGAGCCCCCTCCCACACTGCACACTTTGCATGCTTCCCCCCGTCCACTTCAGTGGGCAGATGGGAAGCACAGCCTATTCATTTTTCGGAATGAAGGTTGCTACGCTAGGGCTACTATTGTAACTCTTGCATAACATCTGGAGGGTGCATGCTGAGTGGGAAAACAGGAGGGAAAAATAAGGCTGGCTGCACACAGAAGGAAAAGGGCAATAAGGCTGGTTGGATACAGAGAAGGAGGGGGTATAAAGCTGACTGGACACAGAAGGAGGAGGTATAAGACTGGTTGGACAAATGGTGTTAAAATTAAGGCTGACTGGACACAGAAGGAGAGAGTAATAAGGCTGATTAGACACACAGAAAGAGGCAATTAGGCTGGATGGAGGTTAGGAGGAGAGGAAAGCAAGGGTTAATATAATGGTAAATGAACCGATAAAGGATTATATAAATATATATATATTTTTTTTTAAATTAACATTAATTGCCCTCTCTGACTACCATTTTATGTGTGTGTGTGTGTATTTACCTAATTACATTTGCTGTATGTTAATGTGAAGGGGCCCCCACAGACCTTAACCCGACCCTGTAAATACAGCCTCTGACCAGCAGAGATTCAGGGCTGCGGACGTCTGAGAGATAAAAGTTTACAAGACTAAAGCAACGTGAAGATCAATTTGAGTTTTTTTTTTCTTATTATAATTAATAAATTAATAAGTGAATTCAATAAGGAGACAATATGTTATTGTGGGGACCCTAGAGGCCGCAGTGAGCCCGGGTGTCAGGGAATACTGGCACTTGTGGTTCTCCAAGAGCTACGGAGTACTACAATCACCAGCATAACCAAGCTTTTAATGGCAGCCTAGCCTTGCAGTGGACTGTAAGTGTTTTTTTCCCTAGTTTTATACATGTAAATTTGTGATATTGGCTGCTACTGTTAATCAACTGAATAGGAATTTTGTGCTTTTTTAGTGTCTTTACAGTTTGGGCACAATGTTGGCAACTTGATCCAAAACCGTGCCCAAAATGACCACAATTGTATTGCAAAATGCTGAATTTGGTAGCGATGTTGCCTAGTTTTCTGCAAATTAAGCAACATTGCACCCAAATTGTAAGATCACGCTCAGCTGAATCTGCCCCATTGTGTCTATGGGTATAGATCTGCACTGGGCATAAATATATTTTATAATAATAATTACATCTATTGATATATAATTTTTTTGATTAGTTATGTGGTTTCAGTTCATCAGTAATGGGTGTTGATCCCCACGGCAAACAACAATTTTTCAAAAGGCGATTTCTGGATTAATGAATGGGTAAGTATGCCGAAAAATAAATTTGGCATACTTACTCATTCATTAAACAAAGTTTCTAATTAGTAATTTTTCGAAATAAAGGCAGAGGAAAATAAGCCTGTATTGTGAAAACTGAACTTTCTTCCGCAGACTGCATCCCTTCACTAATTCACTAAATAATTCTCAAAACTATTTGTACCAGCTGCTTGCCTTTTCTTATTCTCTAAATAGTGCTATAGGACAGTGATGGTTACACAATGGTCACCCTATTTGATTTTACTGGCTAGCATCTGTTAAATGACTTGTTATTTTTGCCTAGCAAGATGATTATTTATCCAACAGGCTACATTAACAATGATTTCATTTTGAGTAATAGAATAATGGAATACTACTGAAAATAGAAAATACAAAAGTAGTTTAAGCGTGAACTATAATGGCTAACTAAAAAATAGGTCATATTAAGCTTTCAAAAGCCCCTTCAAAAGAGCAGAAATGAAATATTCTGACAAGGAAGTTTGATAACTGTTCTGAAATATGTCAGAAAAAAAATATCATTAGTTAGGAACCCAGTTAGTTATTTTGTCATCAGAGAGGCTAATTGCAGACATTTACTAATGTCTTTTTTGCTGCTCAGACATAAAGGAATGCCAATAAAAAAAATTCGGATGTAATCATTTTAGTTTTTTCTTCACTTTTTTTAATAATTGTCATTTAGGTTATGTTCAGAAATAAAAATAAAAAATAAATTGTGATGTAATAATACTGTTATATTTTCACATGGTCAAAAACTGTCTTTTAAATATATATAATGTCATATAAGAGCGGTGAGAGTCACCTCTGTGAAACTGCTATTTCAGAAATAGAGACAGCCAAAAGCGAATTTTTGTCTGTCTTTATATCGAAAATAGTGACATTGTGAAATGTATTTTTAAATTGGCATACTTACCCTTCATTCTTTCATAAATGCCACCCACCGCAGACCTGTCGCATCTTCGCAGACTGAGGGGAAATCCATTTTCTTGGTACTTCGTTGTAGCCTGGTAATAAATGGCCCTTTCGAAAAAGGACCATTCAAGGTGGCAATTTACACCCATATTAGAACCCCCAATGTTTTAAATCCTTTTTTAATTAGGTAGAGGCATAAAATGGTCTTCTGTTCTTCTTATAAGCACCAAAATATCTCAAACCAAATAGCCAGGCAATATATTTTAACCAACCAATGTAATTTTTTTATATAGTATACCGACAGGTATAAAACATATTTCAATCCTTCTTGCTTATATCTCTTTATTCGAGAGATTTCTCAATGCCTATTTCAAGTAGTCAGGGTAAAGCATTGATGACAACATATTGTGTCATCATGGCTTTGTTCTGTAGTGATACCATTTAGGTCACTTTGTGGCTGGGTGTTGAATCATGATGTATCTGATGCCACAGGTGATCATGTCTCTGCACCAGTATAAGTATTATTTAAAAGCATAGATATTCACAGGTCTAGATATACGCAGACAAATTGCTCTGACATCAACCAGTGCATGTTCCAAGATGAAAAGGAGCACAATTTTGAAGATTCAATGCTTGTGCCTTGTCAATAATGCTTCCACAAGATCTACAGACATAAATATAGAAAGAAAAGGAAATAAGTCATAGAAAAAAATGGGGCACAGCGTTCAAAAGCACCGCATGTCAGTGGTAATGAATATAATAATGAAATTCAGCAAACTGTCACCAAAACTTCCACCCAGGGAACGGAAATTCTATTAACACCGATCCAATATCATCAGAGAAAATCTATTACCAGTGAATGCCATATATAATAAAGACAGTCCAATCTCCCCTAACTCTTATGATTCATATAGGGCTAAACGGTGCATTATTTTAGAAAACAGAAAAGCTTTATTTAAGGAAGGCATTGGTTCTTGTGGCATTTTGAGTTTTCTACAACTTTGCAAATGTAGTATATGGAGACATTAAAAAAAGACTAGAAAATATCTATCAAGGCTGGCTGACATTATTTAGTGCTAGAGGCAAAAGAAATTACCTAGCATACCTTCCTCCCAGTGTAGTCCAACTTCTAATATTGTGTTGGACAGTTGCATAACTACCCTACTACTGCTGATACTACTACTATGGAGCTCAGGGAAGCCCGAGGCAGACCCCCACCTTGCAGTGATGGAAGATACACCAGTCAAAACAACAGCGTCAAGCTGGCAGCTGCTTTATAGACAACACTCAGCACCCAGATGCTCTTTTTATAAATAACTTGACAGCAGCTGACAGATAAACCCTGTCCTTTGCCAGCATGATCGTTAGGGGGGTGCAAATTGCCCCCCAATCCAGACTGCTTCCAGTTTACTGTGTCTACTTCCGTCCCCACCCCCAGTCTTGAACATTGAACGAGGACCCTATTAAAATAATAAAGTTGTAAATGCAGGTTGGTCAGCTGTCCGAGTGTTTACTGGATTGCTAAATAGTAATGCAGTGTGGCACCAACATAAAGCTATGACACTACAGGCCACATGCAGAAATCTCCCCCATTTTCTATGTGGTTAAGGATACATAACTAACAAGGCCCAGTGATTGCAGATCCCCCTGCATCTCTTGCTTGCTGATCCTATTGTACAAATGTTGGATCTCTGAAATGTGCAGAGGTGACAAAATAAGACTCACATAGTAAAGTGCTAAGGCATTTGCTTATGAGTCATCACACAAACAACTTATTTTGAATTTACATTGAAGTGTGAGGTTTGGACCTTTTTTTTTGGTACATATGAACCCTATTGGCGTGATGGAGAAAAAATACAAAGGATCATGTCCAAGGTGCCAGCAGTGATTCCAAATATGAACTCCCCTCGTTCGCACAGAGTTTTTAGAAAAGGCCGCATGCTCATAGCATGCCTATACTTTGCTGAGCTGCAAAATGCTGTTAAGAATTCTTCATTCATTCTGTTTTGCTAAGAGAATTTCTGGGATTTTATTTGACAGTTGGCGCTACATTTTAAACTTAAACATTGCGCTTCTATTATGATGTATACCAGACATCTACTATATAAATATATTACTATGAAACAAGTTATATGCCATATAATACAGAGTGTGAAACACCCAACTACCGGCGCTAACAGTAAACTCTCTACAAACATGCTTAAAGGTAGTTAATTGTTCTCATAGAAAACACAATAGCAATAAAAGAATGGTAGTAAAAGATAAGAATAATCTTAAGTGTAATAAATTCTTTCTTTGAGTCGCTGCTCACTGAGGGAACACCACTTCCCTATAAGAATATAGCCGAACTCCTCCGGTTAGGCGCAGGCACTCCCACGGGCTGTGTGTAATACACATAGAGATATCAAAATTATGTTATTAATATTCAGCCAACCGCTGTAGACATAAGTTGATCTTATATCCAAAGGCACATATTTAATGGGTAAATCGTCATGCTTTAGAGATGACCCTGAGTTTATTAAAGCCTGGGGAAAAATACTAGATAGTTGCTCTTTTGCTTTGATGGAGTCTTTAATCACCTATGGACAGAAGAACGTTAATATCATCAAAGGGGAAATAGAAAAAGTACAGAATAAAATTAAAGAATTTAAAATCAATACAACATTTGCAACAAAAGATCAGGGCCAGATTTACTAAACTGCGGGTTTGGAAAAGTGGAGATGTTGCCTACAGCAACCAATCAGATTCTAGCGGATGTTCTCTAGTATGTAATAGGAAAGTGAGAGCTAGAATCTGATTGGTTGCTATGGGCAACATCTCCACTTTTCCAAGCCTGCAGTTTATTAAATCTGGCACCAGATCTTCTGTCAGCATATAGAGAGATTTGAAAGAAATGTGATTTCTGGATAAGTTCCAGTGGGATCAGAATGACTATAAAACGAATCAACTTATCAAAAGTGAGCAAAATAAGCGTAAAAATCTGAGATCCTAAAAATAACCATATAAATAATAATAAAAAAAAGATTTTGACAAATGCCGATAAGTCTGTTGACGATAGAAAAACATCTAGGTGCGTGCAGAAGCAGTAGGAGAATGATAGGAAATTATCTAAGTGTGCGCACAAGCAGGAGGAGAATGGTCAACAGCAAAACAATACAGATAACATTGAAAGGCGGAATACACATGATCCCCAACAACATGTAGTTAGACCTTAAAAATAGTTACAACATCAAGCCTTATGCCAAGAGGGACTTTCCTTTGCAGTAGTTGCTGGAAAAATTATAGAAAAATGACTCATGCTTTTTGTCCTCCTCTCTTTCTTTAGAGAGAGACAGCATCATGCATAAGAAAGAAAGATATGGGACAAATAGCACAGTCAACACTGAAATGGATCAGAGAGCAAGAGGGAGAAATAATGGATGTAGAGGAGGAAGAAGTAGGAACTCCCAATAAAAACATCAGACAATTAAATTCCAATGTTTTTAACCTTTCATCTAGAGAATTGTCACAAATTTGCTATGGAAAGGTTTAAAATTCGCTCCATCAGTGAAATCAAATGTATTCACATTGTATGTAGATCTTGATAAATTTACCAGGAACATATGTAGATTAAAGTATTTCTCTCTAAAGGGAAATCAAGAAAGGAAAATGTTGGTCAACATCAAGTTGTTATGGCAAGTCAGTAGGATTCGTTGGCGAATATTATCTCATTATTTTAAGAAAATAATTCCTTGTAATTCCGGTGTATGCTGATACTGTTATAACAGCTAGAGTTAAGTCAAAATTTTATCCGTTGCAACATAAGACTAAGATTTTATAAAATTTTATACAATGGTTGTAAGCAAATTCAAACAGCTTTGTTCCACTAATACCAGGAATAGGTTTAGAGATAATCTTACTGGGTTGGAAAGGAGTGCTTTGGAATCTCTGAAAATAGATTAATGTATTGTGATCAAGCCGGCGGACAAGGGAGGAGGGGTGGTCATGATGAACAGAGAAGACTATATGGGGGAGTGTTTAAAACATCCTAATACAAAATTTTACACTAAACTATCGGGTGATCCAAGCCCTAATTTTATTAACAAATCTAATCAATGGTTGAAAGAATGTAAACTTAAGAACACTGGGCCAGATCCAGAACTACGTCTGTCTTCTATAGACGGACGTAATTCAATGAACAATAGCTACTGCGCATGCGTAGTAGCTATTGTACGTAATCTGCATATCGTTTCGATACATAGATTGCGTATATGCGGTCTAAAAGGCCGCATATACGCAATCTACGTATCAAAACAATACGCAGATTACGTACAATAACTACGCATGCGCAGTAGCTATTGTTCTTTGAATTACGTCCGTCTATGGAAGATGGACGTAGTTCTGGATCTACCCCACTATCTCAAAACATACATTTGATTTTCTCTCTGTTCACCATCCGACCACCCCCACCTTTTATTGCCTGCCTAAGATTCATAAGTGTATTACGGCACCTCCAGGGAGGCCAATTATATCTGGCATAGTTTTGTTGACATGCCATCTCACACACTTAGTTGACAGCTATCTACAACCCTATGTTTGCTCTTTCCGATCATATCTACAAGATACCATGGCCTTCCTACAACTCATTGAGAATATCCATTGGAAAGATGATTACATTTTATTAACATGCAAGGAAGAGGCTATATATAGCAATATCCCGCATGACTTGGGGGTAAAAGCTGTTGACCAGGCACTCACAGATCACAGCTTTGACTCTGTCTTTAAACCATTTTTATTAGATGGAATTACATTTATTTTACATCACAATTATTTTATATTTTAATAGTTTTTTTTTTATTTACAAAATTGGGGTAAGGCGATGGGAACCAGATTCACCTCGAGTTATGCCAATCTTTACATGGACCATTTTGAACTGCAATACATCTGGCAAGGTCCATTTGGGGAGAGTCTGGTTTCTTATGCGTGTTATATTGATGATTTGTTTTTTGTTTGGAAAGGGGACTTTAACTCAATAAAACAAATGTTGTGGTTTCCTAATGATAACCAATTGGATTTAAAATCTACACATAGTGCCAGTACTAATACTATTAATTATTTACAGTTTCTGTGATCAATGGCTCCCTCCATACTAGTAATTACTGTAAGAAAGTTGACTTGAGTCTCTTCCCTCACTATAAGTTGTCACTATGGTGTCTAGAAAAGAAATATTCCAGCAGGACAGTTTCTCTGCCTTAGGATAAACTGTCCCTCCATAGAAATGTATAAATAACAGTGCAACACCCTATGAGCTAATCTTATTAAACAACAATATCCTATTGACTTGTTGGATAGAGCTTTTAATAAGGCATTACAAATAGATACATCTGTGTTGTTAAAAGAGTCCAGAAAGACATTGAAAAAAATAATTGTTTTACTAAGGAAGGGTCGGTCCCCTTGATCACACAATTCAACTCCTCACAACAAATTAGAGAAGTTGTCTGTAAAAATTATCAGATGTTAAAGTTAGACAGGACTTTATCCCCTTTTTGGAAGAACATCCTAGGATTGTTTTTAGAAGGGCCAAAAGTGCGACTATCTGGTACACAGTCATCTCTTGAATAGGGCTCATAAAAATCAAGATCAGAATCATATACCATGGCTGCCTCCTAAACCTAATGGGTTCTTTAGTTGCAATCATTCTAGTTGTACCACTTGTACATTTATGGATAAGAAAAATTTTTCCTCTTCCTTCTGTACGGAAAATGAGAAAATTATGACTAAGTGTTTTTTTCTAAATTGTAAAAGTACATTGGTGATCTACTTAATTTCATGCTGTTGTGGTTTGCAATACCACACCAATGCAACATTTTTAAGGGGAACAAATCACATTCATTATCAAGGCATATTAATGATAAACATGGAGGTGATATTAATGTTATCTTGGTTAAAGCAACCTCTAGGGGAGGTGACCACTTTGCATCACTCTGTAAGAGGGAGGCATTTTTGGATCTTCCGCCTAGATACATTTAATCCTAAAGGATTAAATTAATCTATTGAGTTTAATCATTTTTATATGATTGTCATATTTTATTTTCATATTTTTCTTTTTAACTGTTTCTTAGTTTACTCCTTATGATTAAGCTCCCTAATCTCTCATTATGGCATTACATAACACAGGGAAGACTGATATAATGTGTTTTTAATGCTTATCAACTAATATACAGTATATATATATATATATATATATATATCATAAATCAATAGAAGGGGCGCGTCATAGTGCAGTATCGTTTATTAAAAGATTGGAACAAAGTCCAGATATAAAATAAGTGAACACTAGCAGCGTACCAGAGTAAAAGTGAACCGCTTATCAGGCAGGTTTAATGCAAGCATATGAGATTATCGCTCTCAATGGGGCCTATGGCAGTTCCCAGCTTCCCGGCAGGCGGGCTGAAGATCTTTCTCCACATGGGTGATGGTGAACAGTTGTAAACACAATGGGTTTGGAGAACGGAGTTAGTCCTTACCTACACGTTTCATCTGAGCGACCTGGTCTGGGGTTGTGGCCAGATGTACTCTCTAACTGTTATTTATACTACTTCAAGCAGCTGTTAGCCAATAAGCCTCACAGTACCATCAAATGTACCAGTAATGCATACAAAACTTTTAAAAAACATAAATTTTTCAAAAACAGTGTGAGGATACAATTCCTATATTGAATTCCTAATTTAACATAGAAGTCTAAAGAGAGAGAAAGAGAGAGAGAGAGAGGAGAGAGAAAAAAAAAGAAAAAATTTTTTTTTTTTTTTTTTAGATATATATAGGAACCAAAGGGCTTGTTCCATACAACTTTTAGACTCTAATCAAAAATCCTTATTACTATCCTCATAACCAAGTGAAACGATTTATGCATCCCAGATAATATTATATTAGAACTGACCCAATTAACATTTACAATCTAAATTACAGACAACAGAATGGAGTAATGTGTATTTACAGAAAATTTACATCTATATGGTAATGTGCAAAAAGACTCCACACTTAAATTGACCTATCCAGGACTGGATATTATAATAATTTTATAACAGATTAGATATATTAAAACAACTCAAAATTAACAAGATACCACTTGCAATTAATAGCAGTTACAGGAAGGGGGCTAGTTTGGAAACTTTTATTCAAACCAACTGGACTTAATGTATTTAGTGTAGAAATCCAATAACCCTCCCTCTGGAATAAAATTTTAAGGCGATCACCTCCCCTTACATCCAGATACTTGTTCGATAGCTCGAATGGTAAAGCCATCAATATTGCTATTATGGATATTTTTAAAATAACGGGAGATACTGTGCTGGGTATTTGAATTTAAGATGCTTCTATAATGTTCCAATAGGATTTACCGCATTTACATTGCAGCAGATAGATAACATGAGTAGAATTGCAATTGGTAAAACAATTCAACTTATATTGCTTAGTGCCAGAAGAGTCAAAGAATACCTTTTGTCTTGAGATGTACTTGCAGATCTTACAGCTTCCACACTGGAAGCATCCTATAGGTTTAGATTTTGCCAGATCCCTTTGGGGAGCAGGAGCAAGCAGGCTCGGAGACAAAAGCGATTTAAATTTTTTTGCCTTTTTAAACTTAACTGAGGTTTTTTGGGGAGGTGTGGGGCTAGGACTGGGCCTAGTTGTAAGACAGACCAATGTTTATTTAGTATGTAGTGGTGAAATCGAAACCAAATATTAAAATCCGTGACCATAGGACAATCCAAAGTAGACTGAACTCTATTAGATATAGACTTCTGCTTATAGATCAATAAGGAAGGTCTATCCAGGTTTTTCGCTTCCATTAAGCAAGACTCAATCAAAGGCTCTGGGTAGCTTCTCTCCAGAAACCTCTGCTTATATACCTCTGCCTGTGTCTCGAACTGTTCCATATTTGATCAGTGTCACGGACAAGGAGTCTTGGTAAATTCAGCAAGGTTTATTTCAATGCAAGGTGAGTAGTACAGGAGTTCAGGAGGGGGGCAGCAATAAACTTGCGGCACTGTAAGAGTATAGAAGTACAGGCTTGGCAGGACCAGACTAAGCCGGACTGGGACAGGCAGGCAAGACAGTTCACTATATAAAGTCCAAGGAATCTTGGCAGGTCCGGACTGGAACAGGCAAGACAATATAGTTCAGTATATAGAGTCCAAGGAGTCTTGGTAGGACCGGACTGCGCCGGACTGGGACAGGTAGGCAAAGACAATACAGAATCCAAGGAGTCTTGGCTGGACCGGACTGCACTGGACTGGGACAGGTAGGTAAAGGTAATATAGAGACCAAGGAGACTTACTAGTAAGGAGCTGAGCTGGTAACTGGATCGCAGAGTAAGCTAAGACCGGATTGCAGAGTCAAGCTGAGACCAGATTGCAGAGTCAAGCTGGGAGCAGTAGTGCAGGTAAGTCAGGCAGGTCAGGATGCTAGGCAGACAGACTTGAATGGAAATTGCAGAGTCAAGCTGAAACCAGATTGCACAGTCAAGCTGGACAGGCTTGCAGGGTAATGCTGGGACCAGTAGTTCAGGTAATGCTGGGACCAGTAGTTCAGGTAATGCTGGGACCAGTAGTTCAGGTAATGCTGGGACCAGTAGTTCAGGTAATGCTGGGACCAGTAGTTCAGGTAATGCTGGGACCAGTAGTTCAGGTAATGCTGGGACCAGTAGTTCAGGTAATGCTGGTAGCAGCAGTAAGTCAGGTTGGATTGGATGCAAGGTCAGGATACTAGGCAGACAGACTTGAATGGTAATAAAACTGGCAGAGAGACCTATATGGTGATGAACTGGCAGACAGACTTGGATGGTGATGAGATTTGCAAACAGACTTGAAGAGTAACTGCTTGGAGCAAAATCCAGGGGTTCTCCAAGACACTGTGAGCTGGAACACAGGGAGTAGGGCAGAGTCAAACAGACATGGACAGGCAACAATGAACCAGCAAGGGAGGATTGGAACTTACTAGTAATATGCAAGAGCTGCAGGTGTCAGAGATCTTGATTAATTAGCTGTAGTCATCAGATGTAGCCAGAGAGCTGAACTGCAAACAATCAGGCAAGACTGTGACTGGACCTAGAGAGAGAGCATGGGGTACCCCTGGTGGTGGAGAGAGGTCACTGTAGGCACAGATTGTGACAAACAGTTCCTGCGTAACCGCAGGAACTGAGAGAAGGGGATATTATCCCTCCATTTTTTGAGGTGACAGCTCCCAGAGATTAGACATAGCCTAAAAATATTTTTTTAATGTAATATATGTTGTTACATATCAAGTTTTAATTTTCTAATATTATTATATTATATGATATTATTTGAAAATATATTCTATTGTTGCTTTTGTAGAAAAGTTTTGTAATGCTAGTTTAATTGAGACATCTGTTGCCAGATAAGCAATATACTATTTAATCCTGAACTGAACTATGGAGCTCACTCTTTGACAAAACCTACTAGAGAAACACATCACTTCATATATCCCCATTCATCTCTCTTAGCATTGGATTTTTTTTTACATCTCTTCATGATAAGTTCTATGAACTCTCTATCTATTCACTCTTATTCAGAGTCATCCGAGATACCTACACTACATAACTAGCTTGGAGGATAAGTCTAACGGTCTAACCTATACTCACCACGGTCGGTTGAATACTAATAACAACACACAAACAACCCTGTGTGTATCATATATGTGTATCATTATACACATCCCGTGGGAGTGTCTGCACTTAGCCGGAGGAGTTCGGCGTTTGAATCCTAGGGCTCATGCTAATATGGGAGGAAAAAGTTGCATCTGTTACACTACTCACGGTAAATATTGCTGACTGTAATCATCTGGCGACTTGGATTCAGTTCAGACTACTAGCGGACCATCGCTATATTTAAACATTGGGCTACACTTGCAGTATCCCTTTTGAACTTATGCCTAATAAAAGGATATATTATAAATAAGCCATCTGAAGAACCATATGTTAATGTTTTGTCACCTTATAGCCTCAGTCAGTATTTCTCACTATATTCTCTTATATCTATTAGTTATTGTGGACTCATTTTTACATCTATAAGAGTTATTTTGAATCATTGCTATTATTCATATCATATGTGGCTTCAATATATAGCTAGAGATTTGGGGCCTGATTCAGAGCTTGAAAATAAGAGAGGAAAGTTACTCCTGGGGAAAACCACTTTGATTTTAGGGGAAGGCAAATAAATATTATTCAATGCATGCAGGGAGAATACTTTACTTTTGGTGTTGCACACAGATAGTGACCAGCTTTACTATCACACTGTTATTTAGGTTTGGAATATAAAACATCACCTCGCAACTCTAATACTGTTTGCAACAGATGAAATTTGTCTCCCCTGAAATCAACATGGTTTTGCCCAGGTGTAACTTTCATTTCTTATTTTCAAACTCTGAATCAAGCCCTTGATCTTTATTGATCCATTGTATGGTAAATTATTTGATTTGTTTATTGGGGAATTGAGATTTAGTTGTTTTCTATATATTATTGTATCTCTATCATGTGATAAATGTATACACTTGAGCCAGCGCAGCTGATTCTTTCTAATTTGCCATATAAAGCAGATTGTTATACAAATATAGCAGTTGGTAACAAATTTACATTACTCACTGCTTTGGAAAGAGGCATCTTCTTCTGCCCAGTCTGTGATCTTCAGACAGTGATCACAGGGCAGGTAATTGTTACTATTGGACCCAGTTAGGCAGAATATTTCTGAGAACCAATTGGATCTTAATAACCTTTGAACCAGTTGATCTATCTTAGGCTTTTGATCAGGGTCACCATTGGAGGGGGGACAGCTGGGACTACTGTCCCGGGCCTGGAGCTGATGGAGCTAGCCATCTTTAGCGGGCCAATGTGCAGGGAAGAATTTCCCTGGGCACAGGGAAGCTGTTAATGCAGGTCAGCAGGGCCCTGTGGTAAGCATAGTATGTGCTGTGGATATATCAGCAAAACTACAAAGTGTAAACCAATAAGAGTGAGGAATTTACAGCTGTCAGCAACATATTTCTTATGTAGTACTTCTTTATCAGTCTTGCTGACTGGTAATACATTGGTGTACAACCAATTAAATCAATAATTATTCACTCCAAAAACTATTTTTCCAGCTCAGAGGAGCAGAGCAGAACACTCGAGAGATTTGACAAGCAGATGAAATTTACCAGGAGACATAGCAACGGTGAAGGGACTTTGGTTCCTCTGCTGCAGAGAAAAGAACTTCTAATTAGAGCTGTCAAAAAGTTTCCAAGAACCAAGGCAAAGAATAGAAGATTGAAATAGTTTATTTCTCCTTTGCTGACACTGTTTTATGCATTTTTTGCATTTGCTGTCTCTTTTATTTTTTTAAATACACAATTATCGCTCTTCTGCTAATTTGCAATTAACAACAATAGATGTCCATGGTTTATGTCTGGTCTAGTAAATTAATTTATTAGCATATTGTACATTAAATGTGAGTGTGTATATGTGTGAACACAGGGTTGCTGCCTCTTTTAAAGCTGAACCTGGAGGGAAGCCATAGATTTCTGTAGGAGGCGGGACTTAATGACTTATGCAAATTGCATCATTAAGTCCTACTCCTTTCAATCACTCCTGTAATCTCTATTTTTTCAGATGATGGGCGGAGCTTGATGACATCATCAAGTCCTGCCCATCCCTAGTAACTCTAGGGATTACAATATATTATGATAGGGGGTTGGGATTTGCGGGAGCTTTGCCGGCTCTCCCGGGATACCCGGAGAACTGCCTAAATTTTACGGGAGAGTCGGCAACCCTGTGTGAACATATTTGGACTTGGGAGTAGATTTGGAGTAGATATAATTTCATTTTGTCGTCTCCTTCATGGCATACCTGAACATCCAAATACATTTAAAAACATTACCATTATCATAAGAAAAAATGGGGCTATTAAATAAGGATTATGATACTCTGGGTAAACGGCACACTAGGATGTGGAGTCTAAATTGAGGCCTGGTCTTTTCTATAGCCTCTGAGGGTGAGGACAGTCTTGTGCAGCAGGGTCAACTAGGTTGCGGCCCTTGGTAGAGGCTCCTGGTGTAGCAAGGTATATTTGGGAGAAGGCACACCACAACAGACAAGTGACAAGACGTAACAGAAGTGGAAACACACAGGTACACGCTAACATGGACTGATGTACAACAGACAAAGGCAGGATCACAGGATGCAATGTTATGAATACACAGGTATAGAACAAGAACTAGACTCCAGGGGCCTCATTTACTAAAGTTGATGTTGGCAAAATTGCCCAAAGACCCGGGACTTCAGCTTTTTTTCACCATTGTCGTATTCACTAAAGCTAAAGTATCGGGACTTTGGGCTTTTTAACAACCAACTCGACAAACATCGATCTACCCTCCCAGTCCCGATTTTTGTAATGTATAACATAGAACACGGTTGATTCACTAAAGGCGATTTGAATAAATCGCTTCTAGTGCGATGTTTGAGGGCTGGAAAAGAAAGCGCCTCCTGTGTGTCACGCTTTCATAGAAAGCAACACAC
Organism: Limnodynastes dumerilii; assembly: GCA_011038615.1. Taxonomy (NCBI): domain Eukaryota; kingdom Metazoa; phylum Chordata; class Amphibia; order Anura; family Limnodynastidae; genus Limnodynastes; species Limnodynastes dumerilii. Next base: position 1,032,838 of record WWET01000141.1, on the reverse strand, counting down.
ACTTTAATAGAAAAACACGTCAACATAGTTGACGTGTTTTTCACTAAGTAAAAACCACTAGCTGCATTTTTCTACCACTTATCCTGCCGACACATATACTACTATAAGGAAAAGCATGGCCATGTGTTTGTGGCCATGCTAATCCTTATAGTAGTGTAAGCAGCAGCCTGATAAGTGATAGAATTCTCTAAGCAAATGTGTTATGTGTCCCAAAAAAATTTAAGAAATTACCCAAATAAACATTTCAATATTACATGACCTAACACTACATGTTAAACCCTGAATAAAATGTGTTAAAAATGTTGCTTACTGTGTAGTTCGAATAGAATGGTGGCCACCGTTATACTATGCACCCTAAAGTATATTTAGCATTACAAATGTGTAATAAAATAATAAATAAATGTAGCGACTTACCGTTTAGCAGTCATCTCTCTTGGGATGACTTGCTTGGATTTTCAGCTTCTTGTGAAGATCTTCTTGTAATGTTGCTTGAAGATGCTTGTCACCTTGCTTGAAGAGGTTGTCCCGATGCTTGCAGCTGGTCTTTGGCCTCTCCTGGCATTTGCCACGATGCACCCCTTCTTCCTCTTCTGTGTCCCCACTACTAATGACCAGTCTGTCGCTAGAGGGCACCCTTTTATAGGAAAAATTATGTCATCTACATTAGGGGGCTCTAGTGAGTGTGTTTATGATGTCATTTTTCCTAGAAAAAATAAATTAATCAAATTAATGAATTGATGAGTTAAAATGTAGAGAGAGTTTCACTTACATAGAGGACACTTTCTGTGCTGGGTCTAGCAAGAGGCTTGGTTTAGTCAATAGTCAAACATTTAAAGCCATGTTCACACTTCTCTCCCCCTACCAGTTTCCCTTCTTCCAAAAGGCTATTTTCAGGGTTAGATATTCTGCAGGAGGATCTGAGCTTATTGGCTTCACACAAGGAATTTAGGTCTGGTTTGAGGACCAGACATCCACACATGAATCCTTTATTGGCAGTTTAATGATACACACACAAGCACATTCTTCTGGCTAGAAATAAACACAATTCTGGTCAGGTCAACAAAAGGTCAATTCATATTCCTACATGACTACTTTATATACAATATTTACAATATATTAAATGTCATCATGACACCGAATTAAAGCAGACAATTGAATAAGCAAGACAGAACAAGGCAAAGAACAAAACTGAAAGCAGAAAGGGTTAACAAAGCAAGAAGTAACACAAGAACACAGGTAGGAAGAAAACCAGACAATGGCTTGAGCATAAAAATTCACCAGCAAGGAAGAGATTTCCTTTCTGGGTATTTAACTACAGAACAGCCAGCCAGAACTGGAGAGAGAGGTAAGCTCAAATCTGAACCATAAACAGACCTTTTCGATCCAGAGACATAGGGCCGGATCCACAACTACGGCCGTCTTCCACAGATGGCCGTAATTCATTGAACAATAGCTGCTGCGCATGCATAGTAGCTATTATACGTAATCTGCGTATCGTTTCGATACATAGATTGTGACACCAACCCCCCCAGTCCATGCTCCCCCCTAGACACTGCCTTTTTAAAACTTATTTGAATTTAATTTAATCACCCCCTTGCCTTTCATAATTAAGACACCCCTGGCCCTGTGTATGGAAGTTTGTGCGATAGAGAGAGGGGCAGGGGGGCAGAGTTTTCTATTATTCATTTTTTTATACATATACAAATGCATTCAAAACATAACATAACAGTTAAAGAAGGTCACTGTTCCCCAGGACTGTTGCCATCCAGCTGTGATCAACAAAGTACTGCCATTATAAGTGTACAATCTTTCATAAATAAAGTTATAGTTGTCCTAATGCTCCATCTAATCTAAAAATAAAATAACAGATTAGTTTGCAATCACTGAGCTAACTGATGTACTGATTCAGCTGAATCAATTAAAACTCTTGTTAGACTTTCACTTTATATGTGTATCACCTTTGTATTACATGCCAGAAACATGAAGAATGTGAGAATTTAATAACAAAAGTAACCATTATGTATATGGCGATATTCAAGTGCTAAAACACAGTGGGAAAGTGTCAGAAGGTGCTCAGTAAATGTTGACTGAAACATGGATTTTCCCTTGATTAAAAGCATCATCACCTGAATAGATTTTCCTTTATTTTGGATTACAATGATGTATCGCATATCTACTACCCTTTCAAAGAAGTAATTGTCTAAAATTCCCACTGAACCTACTTTTTCAGTGCATGTCCTCATGTTCTATAATGATTTTACCTTTGAAGAATGTTTTCCTCCTGTTCCTTGTTAAAATCCTTGATATATTTGAAAGTTACTATCATCTCCGCCTCACCTTTCTCTGCTACAAACTATACTTAAAATCTTTTAGTCTTTCCGGGTAAGTTTTTGTTATTAGGCGCAGTGTACAGTAAGATTGTTGAGTTACAACTTGAAATAACAAGGAAAAGTTCTCACCCATCAATGCAGTCCCATTTTACAGTTACCACTGCACAATACCATTTATTTAAATGCCATTTTAGAAACTGAAAATAAATGATTTATTGTTGCTACAAAAATGAATACAGTAATGCAGCCATAGAGAATAAATGATTAGTGTGCTGTGACAAATGTAATGGTTTTAGTAGATATGCATTACAAAATTAGATATAGTATAGTACTGTATGTCAAACTATACATCTCAGAATACAGAGATGTTATAAAGCATGCATGGTTCACTAATTTTATTGAGATTTCATGCATCTGCACTGCAAACTGTAACTCTATTAAAATGAGGACGAGGTTTTCTCACAGAAATAGGCATCAATAAGTGAATGAAACGCTAGGACAAGGTTTTGCATTTTGATCATCTGAGTACAAAAGACACTATACATCCTGGCTAGGTAATTTATTTTAAATCTTTGTTCTGCTTCCTGTCTTCTTGTAATCCTCTACAAAATTATTTCAACCATTTGAAATAAAATAAGACCCTTAAGCAATAGGGCGATCTAAGCATAATGAGGAAACTGGAACAGCACCAAAACCTTCAGTTCTCAGCCAATAGCTAATGGCAAAACTGTCACGTTGCTATCCATCATATTTTCTTTCCAGCATATTTAGGTAGTAGTTACACATCACAGGTTAGAAACATGTCATAAGACTCATTAAAGTTTTATTCCAGCATGATGTATAGGTGCGATGCTGAGTCATGGACTAGTTGGCCCTATATGATATAACTTTCAGTTGTCTAACTACTGAGTGCAGGGTATGTGGCTGCTATGGGGTCTGTAGGAGAGGAAAGCCAGAAATGACAGTTCTAAGCTGTCAGGGGCTGTCAGTTTAGACAGCACTGAGCAGTCAGCCTATGAGTGCTTAACACTTTATAAATAACTTGACAGCAGCTAACAGCGCTGTCAACTGCTGGAAAGTTCTTTATAAATGTCTTTTAGCACTTATAGACTGTTTAAGCCACCAGTCGATCTCTGCACAGAACTGTTGATTACCGGCGACCACACTGCACATATGATGGATAAGGGGGGATGTGGCATGAGTCCCCTCAACTCCCTCAGCTAAACTTGCACCAGGTCCTTTTGCTATGGAGACCAAGTCGGTCTACTTATAGGATCATATCCTAAGATCTACTTTTAATGCAATCAGATTCTAAAAAAACGGATGCTCCACTAACCACTTCTGATAGTCAGGGTCCACCATCAGTTTTCAGCAAACAGGGGCCTTCCTTGTTTTGGTGAACAAGGCATACATTATCTGCTACTTTTGAAACAGAGGCTACCAGAAGCTCAATTCAGCATCAAATAGCTGGATATTGGGAGTATCTCCCCCAGCAGTTTACATTCAGTACATGCAGGTGCAGACACATTTATTGCCTGGCCTGAAGCCACAAAACTTTATTAGTCATGCTTGGCCGCACTGATTGATTGGGTCATGAGCTATTTAAATATTTTTTATGAATGAATACAAATTAAAAAATTACAAAATATATGCATTAGACTGAAAAGCAAAAAAGAATCAAAATGTTACAATATGTCTATCACATTAAAAAAAATACTAGACCAAATTCAGACTTAAAATAGGGTGTATGTGCATTTCAATTCCTTGGTGTGTCTGTATCAGTAAGATATAGAGAAACACTTTTTTTATGAACATTTTGCGATGGTGGGTCCAGTGTACTTTCAAGTGGAGTGGTTAGGAATGTAGATTTTATTGTACAGGCGTCAGCTATGCCCACCGCCCTACCCAGATTTCCAATCATTCCCCATTTTAAGTAAGGACAGATTAGAAATCTTAAAGTTAGCTCCTGTCCTTAGAACTCTGTGACAGTTAGGGGAGTGGCATTCCTTGCACTCACACAAGTCACTAGAGATCAAAATGCAACAGTAGCGGTAGTCTTGATCCGTTCCTCGGACACTAAGATTCATAATGAAAATGCGGATATTGCAAGTCAAGATCTCTTAGCTGACACCAATATAACTGCTCAGAACATTGGAATAAGCTTACAATTATCAAGAATCAACAAAAGCACAAATTAAATCCTCTAGCATCAACACTACATATTTTTTTAACGATAATCGTTCAAATTACCTGATGAAGGAGTGTTTTGAACAATATCGTGCATGTGTGTATCATTCCTGATTGTTGCAAATTACACAAAATCATTTGATCGAATCTTTTAAAAAGCTTAATTTTAACAATCAAGCCATTCAATAATGAAGGCTTAACCGAAAATCGTGTGTAGTGAGTATGCTGGCTGATTGGCGATTAAAGTGATCTATAATGTCGTCCATTGTTTAAAAACATGTAGTGTGTACGGACCTATATACTCTGAAGGAAAGGAAAGACAGTAAAGAGAGTGAAATAGAGAAAAAGCAGATTCAGAGTTAGCTGGGTTGTTAATATTTCAAAGCAGTTATGAACCTGGATACAGAGAGGTGGCAGTCAGAAAGGCCGTAGAGGAAGTAGTTGCAGCAATTCAGATCTGAGGTGACAAGCTAGATTTTTCCCATAGCACCTGGGACACGATAAAAAGAGGGATAGAAAGGAGGACATTGTGATAAACAGAGGCAGCAGGAAAGTAAAAACAGCTACCCCGTGCCTTATTATATCCAGGGTTGCCGACTCTCCCGGAATATCCGGGAGACTCCCGAAATTTGAGCAGGTCTCCCGGTATCCTGGGAGAGGCGGCAAAGTTCCCGCAAGCCCCTCCAGCTATGAATTTAAGCTGTAATCCCTAGCATTACTAGGGATGTGCGGAGCTTGATGATGTCATGAAGCCCCGCCCATCCCCTGAAACGCAGGAAATGACAGGAGTGATTGACAGGGGCAGGGCTTAATGACGCAATTTGTCATTAAGCCCCACCCCCTTGCCAAAATCAATGGCTTCCCTCTGGGTTCTTTCGGAGGGAAGCCCTAAAAAGTCGGCAACCCTGGTTATATCACGTTTTCTCCCATATTGCGGGAAAGGGTTGATTTTTCCTTCCCTGGGCATGAATGTAGGCATTAGCAATAGTTTAGACTGAAGTAATAGAAACCTAGCATGTGTTTTTTCCTAAAACTTAACAGCTCACAACATAGTGTACCACGCTGCTGCAATACAACTATTAACTATAAACAGGTATTTCTAATCTCCAACCTTAGCTTGTAAGTGTAAACCAGACATCATTTATAGAATAATTTCAAAAACAAAATGCAAATAATTGTACTACCTTTATCTGTCAGTGTAATTGCCTTACAAGGTGTGAGTAAAGCTTCCTACAGGCAGATACAGTATATTGATTGCTTGTATCACCCTGTATTTGTACTTGAGAGAGCTAAATTAGTGCTAACCAGTTTTTAAAAAATAATCAACACTATTTATGACAGCAATTGAAATAACTTACCATAGTAACTTAATGAAAAAACACTGTCTCAATTACTATCTAGCATTAAACAATCTTATTGATTGTCCTGTTTTCATTTTAAGAAAACTCCAATTTTGTCAACATGTTTTTTGTTGAAAGAATTCAGTGCTTTGTATGCGTACAGTGAATTCCAAGGCCATGACAGATGACCTGTAAGAGCTGAATTTTTGGACAACGTATAATTAGCTATTAAGCTGTCAGAGCAATGAAACCCTGTACCTAAGTAATGTAGATTAGTGCACTATCTGGGCTTTATCCCAAAATATCTCTTTGTGCCATCTTGAAAAGCAGCCACCAATATTTATTAGTGTATGGCACTTGCATTCATTGCATGTGTCATATTTTATGAGGTGTAGGCATTAGCTGAATTCTACAATGGGAAGAACAAAGTACTTTGGACAATTAACTAAAGGCAGAATAAAATAAACGGTTTGGCATATTACAATGGAAACATTAAGACAATCAGTCTTTGATTCATTTTTTTTTTTTTAAACATTTTATGTACTCAGTTACTATTTGATCTCTTGCAATTTAAAGGATAATATTATCAAGCACATGGTGCTGTATTTCAATAGAAATATGTTATTTGGATGGTAATTGGGCAGCTTCAGATGGCCTTAAATGCTCAGTCACAATAGATATTTGATTATAATTTTTTTCTAAATTTCCAAAGATAATGGGCTTTATTTAAACTGAAAAGCAAAATGTACACATCCTGTGTATCCAGACAATGATACATAAGAAAAAAGAACTATGAACTAAGAACTACAAAAAAAAAACTATTAAATCAAATCATATTAATTTTTTTTAATATGCATCCCCTGATTTAGCTAAGGTTTTAACTATCCTGTTGCTGGTGCAAATGAGAAGACTGAAATTGTGCGTACTTACTCTTACATATAAGTCTGAATTGGACTTATAAGTAGGAAATACACTGTAAATGGCCTACATTGGTCCACCCCTTCCTGTCCTGTAATGCCCCATTGTTCACAGGCAGCAGAAACAGTGCGGATCACTAAGTTGCCCAGTATTGGTCACCCCATGACTAACTCCTCTACCAAAATATCTCACCCCTCTATAACACCGAAACTGTAGTCTTGGAGGAAACTAAAGGTGCCATCAGGGATCCCTTTCATACACTCTCTCAGCTACAATCCTTATAGGAAACCTACAATTTACCCATGGATCAAATTTACTTGCCTTTAATCTCGTTGAAGCTCTCCAGGAAGAATACAATCTACCACCCTCTGAATTTTGGGCGTTCTTACAGCTTTGGCATTATATCCAAAGTTCTACATGGTAAATTGACATTCTCTCATGCCAAAATACTCTGCTAATCAGTTGAATGTCCACCCCATACTATATCCTGTCTCTACATCCAACTTCTATGGGAGTCCCTGCCTACCCCATCTAACTTAGACTTGGGAAAAAGACTTAAAATAACCTATAGATCCACAACATTGAACAGAAATATTCTAATACTCCCTTACATGCCAAGCATGAATCACAAACTATTGAGTAGATGGTACTGCTGTCCAGAAACACTTCATAAAAAGTACTCAACTCTGGTTGATCTTTGTTGGCAATGTGGGCTAGAAAGGGGCTTTTTTTACCACATATGGTGGAAGTGATTGAGACTGAGAGGGTTTTGGACTTTGATGATCAGAGTCAGGGGAAATCATCCAGCAATCGGTCCCAGAAGACCCAATGTTTTGGCTACTAAAATGGTCGCCTATAGCACTCTCCACCTACAAGAAATCGCTTTTACGATAGTCGAATTCTGCCACCAAAGTCAAAATCCCCACTTTCCTCCTTTCACAAGCCCCCATAAAATAAATATTTTTCCAAACAAATCAATGTTTTCCTGTCATTGAATAAAATAGAATCTGATCTAGAGCAGAATTACAAAAAATTCTGACATATATATCTGTGGTCTTAAAATTCCTCAATTTTAAGACCACAGATATATATGTCTAACATTGCCCTCTCCCCATTCCCGGCACACCTCTGAGATGAAGTAAAGTGAATTCAAGTTAGCACTTCTGGCTTATATAGCCTGGTAGGTTGAGTTTGAGGGCATGCATGGAGTAACTCTTCTAACTTTACGCCTGTAACTCATTCACTAGGTGGCACCTAAAATAAAATATAAAATAACAACGCACTAACAGATTTTCTCTCTTTTTCCACCTGTGCCTCTCTTCCCCAAATCTCCTGTTTAGTTTTCCTTCCCTCTTAGGAAATTTCTTAGTTTAAATGTATCCCCCCCCCTTTTTTTTTTTAATTAGGCACAAGGTTCTATTACGTGGACTCAATTCTGTTCCGTAAACTCCCCCATTGTGTGGGAACTGATATACAATAGAGATTATTGTATCAGAGAGTCAGGATTGCCTGTATGCACATTTGTACTTGTTACTGTTTATACTTGTAATCACTTACATACTCCAAGTTTCTATCGGTGTGGATCCTTTTTTGCTTTAACTCTAATAAAAGAAACAGTACATTGTGTTCTAGTCTTAATTATTGCAGCCGTACACTTCTTTTTTAGGCATGCACAGAGCAAAAACATGAGCTAATTTTTGTCTGTCTCTCATTTGAAAATACCGCCATTTTCGAATTTTTTTTAACTGCATACTTGCCCATTCATTCTTTAGAAATGCCGCCACAGAGCCGACACACCTACCGCAACAACCAGAGAGGTGAGTAACACTCTCTGGTAAGTTTTAGGCTGTGGGGAAGGGAGTTTTAGGGTTAGGCTAATGAAAGGGGAGGGTTAGGGGTAGAGTAATGGAAGGAGAGTCTTAGGGTTAGGCTACCGATAGGGAAATCTTAGTGTTAGGCTGCAGGGAAGGGAGGCTAAGAGTTAAGGTAATGGAAGGGGAGGGTTAGGGTAAGAATTAGGGTAACTGGCTGGGAGAAAATGTCCTTTTTGAAAAAGAGCTGTTCACGGTGGCAGCCCACACTGGAGCAAAAATACAAAGAAATGCATTATAATATTGTTCATGTATCTCACAAGGGATAAAGCACAATTTATTCAAAATAAACACTTATTTTTAAAACAGGCATGTATATGTAATGCAATAAGTACTTTTGCTGACCACATATAGGACCAGATCCTGATATAATAGTGTGCTGCAGGCACTTAAAATGGGGCTTAGCTACGCCCTAACTATACGATTTAAATACCTCCCCCTCTCCCACCGTGCAGGCATACTTTACACATGCCCCTCTGTCCCACCCCACCATTGGAACCAATTCCAGTGCTGAAATCTGGATATTAAGGATCCAGATCCGTGCTTGAAGTCAGTAGTGTGTGTATACGCACATGAAGAATGTGCCCAGTTTCAGCTCACAGCATGAGGAAACTTCCCATTACGACTAAATCTGGCCAATAAAGTCACACTACACGATTGTTACATTCCGCCACTCTAATCATGGCGACATGTAAGTTATTACCTTTGTTTGTTGTCCTGTCCCAGTGCCACTGTGGGAATCATTTTCCTGCAGGCCATTGCATTATGCATGGGCCTGCACCTGGGCCTACAACTCGCTAGTAACGCCTCTGCCTGGTAGCTTTATCGATAAGATCAAGCATTTTATATTGGCATTGACCCTTTCATATTGATATATATCTGTCAAAAATGCTTTTCCTTTTGTAGACCAATTTTTTTTTCAGTACAATAGTAATGTACTGACAGAGATCAGTGAAAATTTATGGTGCATCGGTGGAAGCTCTCTTTCTTTTGAAAACATTGGGTGGCCCTATATGTGACATATATGCATTATATTATGGTTTGACAGTGGGTTTAGTCCTCACATTTTCATATTATGAAGGCCACTAAACAAAACTGACCCCTATCACCACTCATACTTACTAATAATAGATCCTAGTATTAAAGTACATTATCCTAGTATTAAAGTCTGATACTCTGGGTAATATGATCAATACCTTGGAAATACCTGGGTGACATCTCTTTAGTGTAAACTAGAAATAAATGACATGGCTTAAAAGTCATTTTTCATATGCTTTTTTTCACAATAATCAACTCTACTCTACCTTGCTTTGATTGAGGCCATACAATCTGATTTATATATATAGGGAAATCTAATAATATCTATATTGGGCAGGGTTAATGTCTCATTGTTGAATATGCTGTCAAAACTATATTTGTTCAATATAATGGCTAATGCTAATAATATAACTGAAGTGGAAAGGGTTAATTGTTTGGGGATTTGGACAAAGTCTTATATATTTTTATATTCTATATTAGCTTATGCAGAAGGTAATACCTTGGTTTATGCTATTTATCATCCTTTAGATATAGGCTCACCAGACAATGTTTAGCTTATGAGGCAGGAACAAGAGTTGCAACATATGCCTTGGAGAATAGCTGCAATGCCAAATGATATGGGTATAAACTAATATTGTATTTAACACACAAAAAGTCTCTGATAGTTGGGTAAATATATGTTTGTTGTTTTTGTTTTTGTAGTAAAACCTAAGTCACAATCCTCAAGGAAACAATAAAATACTGGGCAGATTTTATGGGGTCTGCTATAGAAAGAACATTTTTCAGCTTCTACTATATACCATTTTGTGATAAACATGTTGAATAGAGGGAGTGAGTTAAATATATGTTTTGATGGAGTCAAACTGTTCATGAATCAATTGTTTATTTCATCAAGTGATATATGATTTTTTTTGCTGTTCTTCTGAACATCACTGAG
>WWET01000141.1:997276-1020166 GCA_011038615.1 Limnodynastes dumerilii | reverse complement strand
TTTTTGTTGTGGGGGGGGGGGGGGGGGTGAAGGTCAAAATACACCCTATAAAAAGCACAGGAATAATTTACATATGCAGGCATATAATTAGCCTAAATCAGTGTTAGAAGTGGTGAATTTTTTTATATTACAGCTTTAACGTACATTTTTTTGTTACTATGTGACTTGATTGCCATGGTAACCATGTAGGATATCAGGAAATTACTGAAGTGGAATTTCTTTTACTTTTTTTTTATTTAGTGAAGCAAATGTGTTATTTGCTTTAAATATCGCATGAAAACTTATAGGGAGTTTGCCAAGATCATTGGTAAATATAATATTTCAAGAAATTATAATAACAAAATAGATATTTAGCTGCTGGAAATAAAAAGATAAATGAAGGATGTTTCATTTTTAGAATAGTTAAAAAATAGGTAGAAATAAAAAATGACTAAATTCTCCTGGGAAGGGAATAATATCTATTGCTGTTTTAAATATAGAATACTTAAACAAAATTATAAATAAATCTTTAATTGTTCTCTCTATATTTGACATTCCAAGTGTGGCATTAGATTTGATTATATGTTCAAACATTTTCCCCTGATGCAGAATCTTTAATATCATTATTAAACTACATTTTTCTTGTGTATTTCCCTTCTCCCTATCACACGGATATAGCAGCAGTTAACATTTGCTTGATAATGTGACATCCCTTGAAATCACTGCCTAAAATTCAATTCAAAGTGTAATTTACATATCACACACACACACACACACACACACACACACACAATTAAATTACCCTTTGTAACTTTCACCCACAAAGGTTATTTAACTGGTTTTGTGCTCTGAAAATATATATGTAAGAAGTATTGTAAACAAAGTCCATATTGGACTGAGTGTCATTAAAACCTTGAAGCCTGCGGATTGGCTAAATGACATGTGATGATTTGTTTGAAGCCAATCAGTTTGAATATTAACAACTGTCAAATTGGGTCTATATAAGGGAACTCAGTGGCTGTAACAACTCCCCCTTTCTTTGGATGCCTGGTGGTTGTGGATCAGAGGAGAATTTACAGGATTTTAGATCTGTATCTTTGCTGTTATCTTTGTTGTTATTATTATTATTATTATTATCATTTATTATTATTATTTTTGTGATTTTTTCTTTGATTGCCCTTACTGTTCTTTTGTTTTTAATCTGTTATTTTGTGTAATGAATCCTCCTTTAATCTGTCAACAACATTTGGAGTCAAAAGATAGGAGTGATCCTGCAGAGGGATCTAGTTGTTATTCCCGGGGGTCACAAGAGGATTTCGACAGCATGCACGGTGAGTGCCCTGATGATTTGACATTGTTTTGAAAGTTTTTCTACTGACTTGTCTGTAGTACTGTTATGTCAGGCGGTCTACCACGTAAACTTAATAAATTACTTGAGCAACATTTAGGGAAGCATAAGTGTGTGAAAAGACGGCATCAGAATGTGTCCTCTAGCATGGTTCTAACATGGTTTTTTGTGCAAGTACCAGTTTGAACCATGGTGTGAGGCCTAGTATAAAGGAGCGGGTTCGCAGGTTAAGGAAAAGTTAAGGAAGGGTTTGGGCAGCGTAAAATGGCCAAAGTACGTACGACTGGGGGGAGTGCCTAGGGGAGTGCATAAAAATTACACTAGTGTAAATACGCTATGCATTCTAACGTAATTAGCTCGTAGGTCTGAATTTATCTCAGTATTCTTTGTAAAGTAAGAACAGGTAAGAATGATTAGTTTGGAAGAGCCCGTTGGATAACATTACATCAAGCTAGTTGTTCATCTGTTTGTCCGGGCTGGTCGGACGAGGCTATTCAACATCTTGATGGTGGGCGGTCTAAGTGTTTCCAGAGATATATTAGGCCTGAGCTGAGCTTCATGAGTTAGGACACTGTTCATTTGGCTTTATGTTTTTTCATCCTGTAACTTTAATTGTCTCTGTGCTTCCTTTTTGGTTAATTCAAAATGTATTTTGCATGTACCGCACTGTATTGTTATTTTTTCCCTCGGTGATGCAGCTTAGGCTTTTGTCATTCTCTTCTTCAGTGGTTTGGAATCTCTCCGGCTTACCTGTCTTACAGGAAGCGCAGAGGGCTTTTTCCCACATTTTCCTCTACATTAAATTCTAATTAAAAATATTTAAATTCAAAATTTTAAATTTGAGGTTTTGTGCTTGAGTTTATACCTCTGCTCTGACCCATTAAAGTCCTATTTTTCTTGCTTTCTATTTGCTCTATATATGCTTTCATTTCATTCTCTTTTATTTTCTTATTTATTCATTTTTCGCTATGACATTACAATGTTATTAAATCATGTTGTGAGAGTTTTTTGCTGTATTTGTTTTTCTAAAGCCTTGCAAATATTTCACTTTTTCTAGGTTCATTGTTTTGCTTTATTGTGGTTTGGATTATCGGCCACATTTTGTTTATTGGGAGTCCCGCCATCCTTTAGTGAAGCTGAAGCTCGTTAACCGTTAAGGCATTTCTTATCGTTGGATTAGTTTTAGGGGAATGTTATTGTCAGGTTTGATTGAGAGGTTTAAGTTTGAGCGATCACAATTTGGGCCCCCAGACGTTTTAGTTATTTATTTAGGGGCGATGATATTTGTACATCCTTTTCTGTTGCTTTTATAAAAGATATATTACATGATTTGAATTTTTTGCTATCCAATTGGCCTGATTTGTGTTTATGTTGGTCAAATATTATCCCAAGGAGATCTTGGTTGATCTCCTTGGATCTCGGCATAGTGGAGTTGTTATTGACACTGTTCAGCGCAAAATTAATAAGGCAATTTACAGATTTTGTATTCCTAAAGGTGGATTTATTATTGATCATCCTGGTATTAAATTCGAGCTAGTTGACTTATATCATTTTGACAATGCTCATCTAAGTGATGCTGGTCTTCAGTTATTTTTACAGCAGATATTTGATGTGATTGAGGTTTTAGCTATTAGTTTTTAAGGTGGTGGACTTCAAGTTTTAATGGGATAAAATAATTTGTGTTTTGGTGGTGTCTGGCAGTTGCTTTATTCACATATTTGTAAATTTTTGCAGCTTAATTAAGTATTTGCATGTTTTATTTGATTATATTTTTTTAACACAATTGGTGTTATTTAATATGTTGCGCACGCAATTGGCGTATTTATTCTTGAAGGCAACTCCTCAGCGGGTGAGCTTTCATTTGTTTGTTAAGTTTTAAATTTTTTTGTTTCAGTTTACTTGTATGATGACTTAAGACTTAGTATTGCCTTTACTTCACCACCTTTAGATTTAATTTTTATTGTTAGTAAAAATAAAAAACTACCATAACATTTTTTTATGCAAAAAATTAACTGTTTGGGGTCAATTATTTTAGTTGTTATTTTAAATAATTTTAATGTTATTTGACAATCCATCAGCAATGGGGAGTTTATGTTTAAATCCAGTTTTCTTATTTTTTCGCAACTTTCTTGCATTTCAGTCGGATTGATGCTGCTTTATCCCAAATAAGATCTGGATTTGGTGTCAAAGTGGGCTTTCCTCCAGGGGCTAGATTTACTAATTTGCAGAAAAGGAAAAGTAAAGATGTTGCCCATAACAACCAATCAGATTTTAGCTGACATTCTCTAGTATGTAATAGGAAAGTGAGAGCTAGAATGTTATTGGTCGCTATGGGCAACATCTCCACTTTTCCTTATTTTCACAGTTTAGTAAATCTAGCCCTAGATCAGACTGTTTAAACAATCTTACAACAGACCAAGGTGGCAGATACCCAATCCATGATATACACTTATCAAATTTTATAGCAGACTTGCACCTGCTTAAATGATTGCCATTGAAGTTATAAAGTGTTTCAGAATGAGTCCAAGCTAAAAAAAAAATAGCTCTAACTTTTGTTAGACATAATAATGTGTATCCCCCTATGTAACTATACACTTAGGGGCTAATTCAGAGTTGCACTTACACCTTTTTTAGGTGCAAGTGTAGGCCTAAGCAATACCATGTTGAACTGCAAGGGGAGGAAAATTTAAATAGTTAAAGCAGAACTAGAATTGACATGTGAAGTTTAAAGGTATGCAGTGTTTGAGTTCTATGTGCAAAAGTAAAGTATGGGTGTGGGTTGCTGCTGGCTGGGAAATCTATTGCTTCTGCCTCACAGATGCAAAGCAATCAATCCACACAAGAGAGAAGATGCTACTTCGAATGGTAAGTAAAAAATTAACTCCAACCCTTACACTAATCCTTGACCTAACCCTCCCTTTCCATTAAACCCTAACTTTCCCTTCCCCACAGCCTAACCCTAAGACTCCCTTCCCCGCAGCCTAACTCTAAGACTCCCTTACCCGCAGCCTGACCCTAAGACTGTCCTTCAATTACCCTAACCTTCCTCTTCCATTACTCTAACAATAACCCTTCCTTTTTATTACCCTAACCCTCACCCTCCCTTTCCCGCTGCCTAACCGTAAAACTCCCCAGATAGTGTTACTCTGTTGTTTATGCAGCGGGTCTGCGAAAGTGCTTCTAAAAAATGAATGGGTATGCTGATCGACATACCCCTTCTAAAAAAAATTAGAAAATGGTTATCTTTTTTTAAATAGAGACAAACGAAAAACAGCTTTCCCACTGACTCCCATGGGTAAAGTATATACCCTGCATGCCAAAAATTTAGAATCAATTAACACCCGTGGATCAATTTATTTTCATTTAAGTTTCCAGTTTGTTTTTTGATTACTTTAGTAAATTAATTCACCAAACTAATTTATGTATGCTCAACTCTAAATAAGCTTTATAGGGCCGTATTTACAGATCCATTTTTGCGTAGTTTTGTTCGTATTTTTTAGGATCGGAGTAACTTCACACGCGTAGTAACTATTTACGCTATTTACGTTGAATTTACACACAGAAGTCCATTAGGCACGTACTCATGGGGACATATGTGCGAAGGGGCGTGGTTGAAATCCGTACAGACAAAGTTATGTGAAAGTGGGTGGGGGAGGCATTAAAATGACCATTTGGACCATATGAGGGCACGGTTAACTACATACGCAAGTAAGTAAGTATTATACGCACGTAAATGCACACATAGAGATAAGGGCGCTCTATGGAGGCGGAAGTCAACGAAAACCCGTCCGTGTGAAGGTTATGTTATGGGTGTTGGCTTGCAATGTACGTGCTTATAATTGTGTACCTTTAACTAACGGATCTGTGAATACGGCCCATAATCTTTAAAAGAATGTCATTTTCTGAACTCAACAGTAAAAAAATAAAATAAATAAATATCCCTGTCTGCCTGCTTCCTGCAGCGATCAGGAACAGAACAGGGATTTTTTTTTGTAATCTCCTTTGCAGTGTTCTATGATACCTTTAATTGATTTTCAACCCATAAGAATGAGTTCATTCAAACAGTACGAAAATAGCATCTACATTGTAATCCTTAGCAAGTGGCTTCTATTGAACAAAAACCAGGAAGAATAATGAGAGTGCAGTGTAGCATGACAAGATTTGCAAACAACCCCATTGTTTCTCTAGATAATTAACATTATTTTAATAAGTTTAGGTGAATCATCTTCAGATGCAATACGGCTTCAAGTGACAGGTATGATGAAATACATTTGTAATCGCATTAATGTCCCTCAGGTCCAACATATTTCTGCATGATCACATATTAAACAGCAGCTAAAATGTGAAAATGGAAACGCAACAATAGGTTACCCATTTTGGACTGTGAGCGATTAGTAAATGCTAAATATACTATAAAAATATTTATGTACAATAGTTTTAGCAACCTCACTGACATACACAGGACGGCCAAGAGAAATTCTGGGCCCCGGTAAAGCAACTTCTTGCCCCCCTCTCAGGACGAGCTCCTTGCTTCACTACGCTCTCCGGCTGAACCTGCTGCAGCGTCTTCTCCTGTTCCACTCCAAGCATCCCAGGACGTCAAGGTTAATTTACCGGATCGCTTCACTGGAGACCGTTCCCAATTCGTGATCTTCAAAGAGAGTTGCAAGTTGTACTTTCAGTTGAGACCCACCGCTTCTGGTACGGAACAACAAAGAGTTGGATTGATTATCACCCTCCTGCAGGGTGACCCTCAAGCTTGGGCCCACAGTCTTCCGCCAGATAGATCAGCCTGACACTCAGTGGATAGCTTCTTTGATGCACTGGGCCTACTCTATGATGATCCGGACCGACTGGCTACGGCAGAATCCAAACTCTGAGCCCTGAGACAGGGCAGAAAAACAGCGGAGGAGTACAGCGCTGAGTTTCGGTGATGGGCTAACGACTGTGGGTGGAATGACCCAGCCCTACGCAGTAAATACCGGGTTGGACTTTCGGAACAAATCAAAGACGCCCTGGTCCAATTTCCTTCTGCTCAGACTCTGGATGATCTGATGAAACTGGCTATAAAGATTGATCATCGCCTCAAGGAGCGTCGCTTAGAGAAGGACTCATCTGTTTCATCTTTTCTTCCTGCTGTTCAAGTTCCTCCAGAACTTTCTACCAGAGAAGAACCCATGCAAATCGGTACTTACCGACTATCTAAACAGGAGAAGGCTCGCCAACGTCAGTTCGGTATCTGTTTATATTGTGGAGGCAAAGCCCATCGAGCAGATAACTGCCCCAACAAACCCGCGCCGGCAGGAAATGCTTAACCCAGACGGAATGTGAAGGGCTCCGTCTGGGTATTCATTTAATCTCTAAGAAAAACTCCCTTGAAATCCCTGTACAATTATTCATCAATAACCAAACTATTAACCTGCAGGCCTTGATTGACAGTGGGGCAGCTGGTAATTTCTTGGATATTACCATTGCCAGAACTCTCAACCTGGAGTTTAAGCCCATCTCCTCACCTCTGACCGCTTGTTGATTGGACGGAAGACCCCTCGCCGAAGGACATATTCAGGCTTTCACGGCTGCTCTCCGCCGCTCCATCGGGTGCTGTCACTCAGAGGTATTTGAATTTCTTCTCATCCAAAGTCCCTTGGTTCACCTCGTACTTGGTCATCCGTGGCTACTCACCCATAACCCGGTCATTGATTAGAAAGAGGGAGAAATTATCCGTTGGGGTGAATCCTGTTTTTCTTCTTGTCTCTCACGTCCAGTTCACCTTGCTCAGATTTCTACTCCCAAGATTCCCCCTCAATATATGGATTTCGCTGATGTCTTCTGTGACCAAGCTTCTGAAGAACTCCCTCCTCATCGTGATTCAGACTATGCGATTGAGTTAATTCCCGGAGCGAAACTTCCTAAGGGAAGATTGTTCTCACTCTCTCGTCCAGAGACTGCCGCCATGGATCATTACATCCAGGACAACTTCCGCAAAGGATTTATTCGTCCTTCTAAGTCGCCAGTCGGTGCCGGCTTCTTCTTCGTGGCCAAGATAGATGGGTCTCTTAGGCCTTGATTATCGTGCCTTGAATAAAATTACGATTAAGAATACATACCCCATTCCTCGCACTTCAGACCTTTTTGATCGTCTCAGAGGCGCCACCATATTTTCTAAGATTGACCTTCGGAGTGCATATAATTTGGTCAGAATTAAAGAAGGCCAACTCCAGCGCTCTCCGCTGCATGGGTGCCGCCATGTTGCTTCAAGTCACCTGACATGTTCCAGCCAATAGGAGTCCGAGGGTCAGATTTACTAAACTGCGGGTTTGCTAAACTGCGGGTTTGAAAAATTGAGATGTTGCCTAAATCAACCAATCAGATTCTAGCTAACATTCTCTAGTCTGTAATAGGAAAGTGAGAGCTAGAATCTGATTGGTTGCTATGGGCAACATCTCCACTTTTTCAAACCCGCAGCTTAGCAAATCTTGCCCCAGCTCTTGAAATCACATGACCAGCATATCCAATCCTGGTCATGGGCGCTCTAAATAAACCTACCGAACAGGAAGTCCTGTGCCAGAACAACTTGTTCACTCAAGATGCCTGGTTGATCACTGAGCAGCACTGTAGCATTCTCTGTTAAGCCTGTGTTAAGTCCAGGCCCTGTCCTGGTCAAGTCCGGTCCAGCCAAATCTGTCAAGTGCAGGTCCTGTCCAGGTCAAGTGCAGTCCAGTCAAGTCTGTCAAGTCCAATCCAGCCGGGTCTGTCAGGACTGGGTCCTGTCCTGTTCAAGTCCAGTCCAGCCGAGTCTGTCAAATCCAGATCCTGTCCTGGTCAAGTCCAGTCCAGCCAAATCTGTCAAGTCCAGGTCCTGTCCTGGTTAAGTCCAGTCCAGTCACAATAGGCAAGTCTGTCTAGTCCAGTCACACAAGTCTGTCAAGTCCAGGTCCTATCTTGGTCAAGCCAAGTCAAGTCTCTCAAGTCCAAGTCCTGTCTTGGTCAAGTCCAATCCAGTCAAGTTTGCCATGTCCAGGTCCTGTCCTGGTTAAGTCCAGTCCAGTACACTCAAGCTTGTTAAGTACAGATCCAGTCCTGGTCAAGTCCAATGCAGTCAAGCTTGTCAAGTCCAGATCCAGTCCTGGTTAAGTCCAGTCCAGTCAAGCTTGTCACATCCAGTTCCAGTCCTGGTGCATTCCAGGTTAAGTCCAGCTTGTTCAGTTCCAGTCCTGGTTCAGTCCAGGTCAAGTCAAGCCACGTTTGTCCAGCCCCAGTCCTGGTCCAACCTAGGTCAAGCCAAGCCAAGTTTAGCCTATTATCTTTATCCATTGTTGTTCTGCCTACTAGCTCATGAGCAAATCCTACATTAAGCCCTTCAATTAGAAAAAAAACGCTGAACCACTATCATGTCCCCGGGAACCCAGAGCGGATACCCTAACCAGTCAGTCCGTGATAGATACTTTGATTGTTTTTCTCTCTATTCATCTTTACACACATAGCAGTGTAAAAGTGAAGCTGGTCAGTATCTGTGTGCAATAAGCAAACACATAATATTTCTCCTGCATGCATAGAATAACATTTATTTGACTCCCTTGAAATCAACATGATTTTGCCCAGGTGTAACTTACTTCTCTTATCTTCAAACTGTGAATCTGGTCCAAAATCATTAATTTTATATCACACCAAGTTTGTTTGTTTGTTCAAAGTAATCCTGACAGGTAATCCTGGGTAGTCTGTACCTCTCAGTATAATTTAAAACTACAAATTCCAACAAGCTTTTTCAAGTATCAGCTATGCCCATGTAGTGAATGTATGCTCTGACTCTACTTTAACTTTCCATTTTGATTAATACAGACATTCACAGGGAATGGCTAAGTAAGGCTGCAGTCTGTCTTGCTGGGTCCAAGAATTACACTTCCGTGATGAAAGTGGATCTTGTTTTTGGGGTCTTTCAGATTAAATAATAGATTCTTTTGGTACTGCCAGCCTCCCAGCATGAGCTTTTGAACTTTAACTTTCCTTTTTGATTAATGCGTTCACAGGGAATGCCTTAGCAAGGCTGTGGTCTAGCTTGCTGGGTTCCCACTATTACACATCTAGCAACAATAAAGGCTTAAACAGTGTAGCCATTGAATCTCCCAGAAATAAATGCTATCCCAATATTAACATTATGGTTGAAGCCTTTTTAGGACAAGATCTGAGAGGTTAAAGGGATATAAATTTGTTAGAATATTTACAAGGCTTTTCATCTACCGCAGTACTAACAGGAAAGAAGATCTTGGGCCGGATTCATATCTCCGGACGTATTGCATATACGTCCGGAGTTTACCGATATTTGATATTGGGTCTTAAAGACCACATATACGCAATCTACGTAAGGAAAAGATACGTAGATTACGTAAAAAAGATACGACGCATGCACAGTATCAAATATCAGTAAACTCCGGACATATATGCAATACGTCCGGAGGTGTGAACTCGGCACCTCATCTTTAAAGTCTATTAAGTTAAATAGTACGCCTCTGTTCCTTATCTTCCGCCTATTGTGACATTGCCTTGCCATACAGTATGGACATTACCTAATCTTGTTGTCATATGTGTAATCATTATAAAATTGATTCCATTATTTGGGAACAAAAAACTACTCCACAGTACACGATTTTACCATGCTTAAAAAAATCTAAAGCACAAAATCAAAAACACAACCAAAATTTAATCAGAAGAAGAAGAAGAAGCAAAAGTTTTTAATTTTTAATCCCAACTTTCCAAAAGCAATGTAATAAAAATGCTATATAGCTGCTTGCATAAAAAAGTAATTTACACAGCTTTACGCTATATTTGAGTACCAGGCATTCTGTAGCTTTGCACACCAAAGTTCTCCAGAAGGTTTCTGAGAAATGTAATCACAATTTTAAGTTAAAAGCAGCGTAAAACAAAACAAATGGAATTTCAGCACTATACACCACTACCAGGGCCGCCATCAGTGGGGGGACAGCCAGGACTACTGTCCTGGGCCTGAACCTGATGGGTGCCCGCCGATACTTACCTAGTTCTGTAGCAGCAGATATTGGCGGCATCATACCGCCTATACTTGCTGTTCAGGGCTATTTAGTAGCCGGCCAATGCGCAGGAAAGTTATTCTCTGCGCACTGGCCCACTGCTAAAGCGTGTCATCAATGACATCACATATGGGCAGGCCCCCGTGGTTGGGTCTCGGACCCCGCATGTGATGACAGCGACCCTGACTACTATACAGCTTTATGCTTTATTTTTTGTTGTTTTTTTGTTTTTTTTTAAAGCAAAATTCAAAGCCTGTTAATGGCAACATATTATTAGTATAATTTGGGGTCTCTCAAAGGACTTTCCTATTAAATTGTTGTTTTCCATATGTTATTGTAAAAGATTATATATATCGGATGAGCGCTGAGAGCCAAATAAATGTCTAAATAACCAAATTGAATTATATAGAACCGAATATGTTGAGAGAATGGATAATATAGTTTATCTGTTACAATGTGTTATTCTAAACAACACAATTGAGCAGCAAGCTAAGAGTGTGTGCTAACACCCTATAAAACAAGGGATTGAAAGGAAAAAAATAGCTGCGCTGTTATTGTGTTGTATGTAAAACAAATAGAGGTTGCAACTCAATTTAATAATAATTTAATTATTGAATTTATAAGTGTAGACTTACAAACTGTAACAATACAATTTTACAATAAAAAATATAGTATAAACATTAATAAAATGTCCAAGCAATAACTGATCGCTGTAGTAATAAGTTCTCCTATAGGAACAATATCATGCAGATTAATTCTCCAACTGATATAAAGTATACTTGCAGGTGATTTTAGTGGTGTGCACAATATTAATGATGAAATAAAAGTATTCTGTGGAAATGGCTAGTATAAGCAATAGGCAGCATTAGTGGTGTGCACAATATTAAGATTATATATATATATAGTGTCAATGTGGATAGCGTTACCAGTTAAATACCGGAATCCTATTTCCACCCGATGCCGTGTTGGTAATACACAATGGTATGGATCCTCTCCAATAGTAGGTATACTTATTTAGCGTCTGCCGTCTGCAGATGATGTATCACCAGGGTCCACAGACTTATTTTTGCGCACCGGTACACAGTGATAGGAATTTTCTCCGACAATGGTTAACGTCTGCCGCCTGCAGATGATCCACCGCCAGAGTCCACAAGCTTTACCTCGCACACCGGAGTCAGTGAAAGATGGTTGAGAGGCACAGAGCCGCGGGCATCCCCGCGCTGCAAGTCCCGTGCCAGTACACAATAATGTGGGATTTTCGTAGAGGAGGTATTCAGAACACGTCAGTAACTGGATATTCACGTGGCATACACTGTCACCGTTGACGCATTTCGTCCAGGCAAGGACTTTTTCAAGACGAAAGGTAAGGTAGAAGGCAAGTTGTGTCCATGGATGGTTTCTTTTAAAGGGCTAATTGGCTGCAAGGTGCCTTCATTAATTACTCCACAGTTGTGAGTTTAACCCTATAGAGGCCATACATCACTTGTCAAAATAAGAAAAAGAGTTGCAGCCTACATAAAAATTTTACCAATTAGTTGTCATTAGTAAACCTATAAGCTTTATACAATCCAGAGATGCATGTCCAATATATACGTAATGGGTTAGTTAATAATGTTAAAAATGTTAAAAATAATAATACAAAAAGGATTAGGTTGATACAAAGAATTAATTTATACAAATTGGAGTGGTTTGCATAAGTTTATATTATTTTAGTAATTTTAATCATATTTATAAATCATCACCAAAAAGTGAATTATAATATAAGCTCCAAAAAATACAAAAATAAAATTATATATAGACAAATCAAATAAAGGTATGCATGAAAATTCTCAAAACATTTTCTATTTAAAATTATAAAATAAATTGCATTATAAGAATATACACAGAGCATATATATATAGGAAAATATAATATCTGAGAACGGAATCATATGGGAGGTATATGGAAATTAAAGTAAACAATCTATGTAGTATATTACGTCAACCTTAGATTGTGTATCCACACATATCCTATATGTCTATGTGTGTATACACCTGTAAACACACCCGTATGCATAAAAACATATGCGCACACATATATTTTACAATTTGTGTCTCAAAGGAAGGACAGATTTTAACATTGTAATAATTTAATTAAATCGGTATCCTAGTATAATCTAAATATATCTTACATACATATAGGTGTATGCACTTGTACACACACCCATACACGTATATGCATATGCACATACACATATTGCAATATGTATCCCAAAATGAAAAGCAGGGGAAGGGAAAAAGGGTAGGAGTGAGGAGAACCTACTTCCTTGTGATTTGTGACACATGACATGGACCATTGTAGAAGAGCAACTAAAATGGTCCATATGTCACAAATCATACCAAGAAAGGCTAGAGGAACTAAACATGTATAGTTTGGAGCAGAGAAGGGAGAGGGGGGACATGATAGCAGCTTTCAATTATATCATGGGTTGTAACCGACTAGAGGAGGGTGGCATTTTAAAAAGAAGAGGTGTAATAGAACACGAGGGCATTAAACTGGAGTGGAGGGTGGTAGATTCAGAGGAAATGTGTGGAAAAATTACTTCACTGAAAGGGTGATAGATATGTGGAATATTCTCCCATCTGAGGTGGTTGAGGCTAACACAGTAGAACAGTTTAAACATGCTTGGGATATATATAAGCATATCCTAAATCTTAAACTAAATTGAGGGTAAATAGGGTCTAGGGTCAGTATAGTTTTAAAAATACAAATGGGCAGACTGGATGGGCCACATGGCTCTTATCTGCCGTCACTTTCTGTGTTTCTGTGTAAGCCCAAATACCTCAAGCTTCAAAGCCGAAAACTCCATTCTATGGAATAATAGCAAATAAAGGATTTTTTTATTCTCACCTTGGATAGGAATTTAAAATGTAACATTTTAGATATCTGTTCTAGATTTATTTGTAGGCCAAATATTTTAATACTTTTTAATTTGTTTATGGCAATTGACGTTTCCAGAGATTCGACCTGTTAATAGCAAAATATTATTAATACAATTAAAATCTACATCAATGAGATTAAATTTCAGAAAATGCTATATCTTGCTACAGAATGTAATAACATCACATAATATGCTATTCATCTCATCTCGAAAGCAAACCAGTTTAATGTAAATTAGTGCTCAGCCAGGAGTAATCACTGTAGGTCGTTATGTCATTTTACTAGGCCAAACAAAAGTTGGTCATTGTTAATCAGTTCAGACTGGTTTCACATAGACATTGCACAAGAATGCTAAACAGTGGAATGAAATACACCCTTTTGAAATGTGTTCCAGACTTTTAATCTCACCTTAACTCTTGCATATAGATTGATCGTTACTTAAAATTGTTACATAGATTTGCATGTAGGTGAAAGAAACAAAAAAAATATACTTAAATAAAACAAAAACAATAAAACCTGTTTTCAAAGGAGCTTTAGTTGCATGTTAATACACATTATTGTGTGTAAAATTCCTTTGATATCACCGCTTAAAAACATTAATGAAAGTAATTGTACATTGCTTCTTTCTAATATATACCGTATTTCCCCATGTACAAGACAAACCCCTGTATAAGACGCATCTTAATTTTGGTGTTCCAAAATTAAAAGTGCATCTTGTACATGGGGAAATACGGTAATATCTATTTTTTAACTTTCATCAATTGGATCAGACATTCTAATTCTTCTTTTTTTATTGATTACTTTTAATATGCTTTATTTATAGGTGTAGTTCCATGGTTAGTGTTGTCATCAGTAGTTACACCAGGAATCAGGCAGGTAGGTGCAAATCAGTTCAAATCATACAACCTAAATTGCAGTTATGAATGAGTTTAGAATAATGAGATGTGTATATGAAGACCCTGCACTGACCTTTCAGTCTTAAGATTCTACACCTTGATCGTGTATGTGGAATTTTCCAGGAAAACACTATTAAAATGCGAAATATGTTCAGAATCAACCCCCAAGAAGCCACTATTTAAGACTAAATACCACAACAGCCAATATATTTTCTTCAGGAAATCAGGAAAGTTTTTATAATATATGTAATACTGGTAGTTGGTAGTACCCAACTGTGATAACTTCAAAAGAATGATTCAAAGATGGTTTCATGATGGCAGTGAAGAGAAATTTCATTTTTGTAGGAAATGCGATAAATCCTAAGGAAGCTGGAATACTTGATTGCTTACAAGTAGATCTGAAAGTGTTCCTCTTCACTGTAAGACCAGTTGGAACTACTCAAATGACTGACGCAGTTCATACATGAGGCAAAGTTTGTATGATGTTGAATAATCATGCCATTGCTATAAAATAAGTACCAGTGACTTATAATACTGTAAAATGATTACATTAAACAACATGAATCTGTATTATATGTACTATAACTATTGTTATAGTACATTGCTTTATTTATGTTGTCACACCCTTCTTTAATTAATTACTAACCCTACTCCTTGATTTCTCTAAATTCAAATACCATGCCTGTTTTGTTTAGGCCATATTATGTTTGCACTACTCATATGTGAAATTGACCCTTGGAAAAATGATCATGGTGTATTAAGGGCCATAATATAAATTATACATCAGGTAATTAATCTACTTTTTCTAATACTCAAAAGAAAACCTGAGCTCACCAGTACTCTAACCCTTTCTCTGGTGGGACTCTTTATGACTGGGCAACTAAGACTGCATTTGGATTAACACAGAACTAATACATTTAAATGTAGAAGCCCCATGACTTATAACTAGCTATAAGAGATGATGCTACAGGTAAGGTGATAATACTGTAACTTGTGGAGATTTCATAAACTCCTTTCACAATATTGTGATCTATGATGGCTGTGAAACATTCCTGTCCATTGTGCATGAAATAAAACTGCCATCTATATCCCATTTATGTGATTTAATTTTTGTCTCTAGCCACAAATGTCATTTGATGTATTGCATAAACTGCCCTTACTGTTTTCTTACTCATTCTTTATTCCCACTGTCTGCTTTTACTTGCTTTGAAAATATATCATTAAAAAAACCATGCATGGTAGTTCCTGTTCCATAGAATTGACATGTGTCATACAGTACAGGTATTGTGGATACCTAATAAAAATTGGTTTACACAACATCTGCTGATATGCAGACAGAAATAACCTTAGTAAATCAGCTTTTGTAGCTAAAAGTGATATTGCTCCTTCACTAGATATTACATTTCATTCCACAGGAAGCAGCTGGAATCCTTTGTCTATGGTGTTACTAAAATTCCTCTTTCAGCATCCTTAGACTGACACATAAAACAGGTGATATGCAACAAAGCTGTGTAGAACTGGGCCATTTCTCCTTTTAAAGAACTTGGGCTACCTAACCAGATTCAGATATTCATTTTTATGATCATTATGAAGCAAGAATGTAAACACCTGCACAGTAAATACCACATAAATAACATATATATGTCCTTTTTGCACGGCCGACTGGGGCACAGTGCCAAGTGGTCACACACACAGGGCCAGATTTACTAAGCAGCGGTAAAGGAAAAGTGAAGATGTTGCCAAAGCAAACAATCAGATTCTAGCTGACATTTTCTAGTATGTATTAGTAAAGTAAAAGCTAGAATCTGATTGTTGCTATGGGCAACAGCTCCACTTTTCCAAACCTGAAGCTTAGTAAATCTGGCCCATGGTAGATTTGAGTTTAATATTTAAGATGCCATTGTATTGTTCTATTCCTTTGCCTCCCGAGCACCATAAGTCTCTTAAATCCGTCAATTTTTTGGTTTTTATTTTTTATCAGAGCTGGGTTATATGTAAGAACTCACAAAAAATATGGTAATAAATCATAGATTCAGTGTATACAGCAAAATACGTGAAAAGATTTATGGCAAACAAAATACCTATGATAAAATGACTTCACCTATATATTTCATCTAGCGCAAAGGTACAACTGAACTCAACACTATGTCAAACACAGCACTGTCAGGAAGATGATTTTTATTATTGTTTTACGGGAAATGAACATCCACTTGTGCTGCAGTATATGATCAGCCATCGTAATTTACACTCAATTCTGCAAAGCCTTATTCCCATAGTACTGATTTTTATTGCAATTCTAGTCTGACCATTTCAAAACCGGATAAAAATATGGTGAATTATAAGAGCTGAAATAAAATGAGAAAGACAAAGCCTCCATTTATTACATCCTATTCATGTGGTGAGGTATTCTGAAATATTAGAACAAAACATGCATGACCAATGGCATTCTGTAATTAGTTTTTCTCATATACTTTTGTAGTGCAGCACATGCAGGAAATTGAAATATAGAAACAATAGAAAAAAAACTGCTTACCATAACTGTAATAAGAGAACTTTGGTGAATGTGGAAATCTGTTTCTGTATAATAGCTTTGGTAAAATGCTAATAATCAGGGCCACCAAAGGGGGGAACAACAGGGACTACTGTCCCAGACTCGAAGCTGATGGGGCCCACCATTATTAGTGTGCCAAGTCCTTCCCTGCGCACTCAGCAACTGTTAACAAAGGTCCGTGGAACCACATCTTATGTGAAGGCATTGGTGACTTAACATGTAAAACCACCAATGCCGTCACATAGGGGCTGGGACTGTCGATGTGGCGGCCTACTAATAATGCTGTCCCTATTGTGCAAAATTGTGACGTCATTGTGTGTGCCATTCCCAATAAGGAACTTCCAAAAGTTATTAGGAAAAAGTCATAAAGGAGCAACATACAGGAGGTGTTAGATTGAGCTGTACTAGAACATTCTAATTATATCTGTACTAGAAGTTTCAAAATTTAGATCTCAAATAGTTATAACAGTGTGGCTGATGCAAAGTTTGAGAGTAAGGACAAAACAGGTGCAAGTGTAAACCATGTTAATCTGCAAGGCAAGGAAATGTGAATCTGTGAGAATTGGAATTGAGAGGTGAAGTTTCCTAGCTCAGCTCTAATTTACAGATTAAACATAAAGCAATATGTGAGTCCTATGTACAAAAGCAAAGTATTTGCCCTTCATGCAAAAAAACAACCAAAAAGATCCCCATTAATTTGCTCATTGCCACATGGTTTGGCTCAGGTCGACCTTTGTACCTGTTTTGTCCTAATTCTCAATTCTGGATCAGCAGAGATGAGCGGTTCTGTGTACTAGAGATGAGCGGTTCAGATTCCATGAAATCCGACACATTCGAATTTTGGGGTCCTGAGTCGAACTGAGCTATGCCTCGGTTCCTCCCACCAATATCGGATCTCTAATCAAGGCAAAACACCATTTTCACAAAAAATTCTGATCTTTCGAGCCTTGCATTTCCTGCTTCCTGCATCTGATAGGAAGTATCACACAACTGTGATCAGCCAATCATGGAGGGCTGAATATACAGGCAGCCTTGTGGAGACTTTTTTTAGTTAAACTACTACAACTTTATTGAGCTGAATGGAAAAAACTGAACATAATGCCTGGGATGAGTGATATCAGGGGTGCAACCATAGTGGGTGCTACAGGTGCAGTTTCTATAGGGCAACGATCTCCCCTGCACTCACCTTTAATCCAATTCACCCTATTAGCAGCTCCCCATGCCATTGCTGGAGCTACACACAAGGTAAGAAAGATCACAGCTAGACTGTCAGAGACCCAGTGGGCCACCCGTTGGAGACTTGGGGATCTCTATAAGAGGAGAGCTCTTAGTTTAGAAAGATATTTGATATGTGACCCACAATTGGGACTCTAAAGTTAGGACCACTCAACAGAGAAGCCTTGTAAGTGGCGGGTGGCTTATATCACGTATCTGCAGATATTTGTAACTAATTCTCTGACTTTTATTTTAACGATAGAAGATCATGATTAGTAACTGAGTAATGGCTAGAGTGCCAGGCCATGTTTGTTTTTGTGCAAATTCCCCTTGCCTTGTGCACCTGCAATATAAATTACTTTATAAACTGATTTGAAGCAACTTCTATCTTGGATGTATATATATATATTTACTGTGGAAGGGACCATAGATATTGTCCTTTCATAAGTTATATAACAATAGCAATACATGAGAATACATTTGACAAATGTCACAAAGTTGAGAGTGGGATACTAGACAATATATGGTAGCATTTCCCAACTAACCTCAATCTTGTGAGGTGGTCCAATTTGTCTGGGAATGACTGGAAAGAATGTTAATTATATTAATAATTTAGGAGCAAAAATACTGTACATAACTTGATTTTAGCTTTTTTTTTTTTTTTTAGCATTTTAATATAAAATACAGATCCAAAATCAACCATTTCATTTAGAACCAAAACCAAAACATGGGGGTCGGCGTTCATCTCTAATCAGCCATCCTGTTACCTCTTAATGAATAAGATAATAGGCTGATCTAGAGTTTGTGAGTAAGGGGCAAAACAGGTGCAAGCATACAGATTGGCTAAACCATTTTGCAATGTGACGAGAGCTAATTCATTTTAATTATTTTGCATGCAGCGAAAATACTATACTTTTGCACTTAGAACTCTCATATTGCATAGCTTTATGTTTAATCTGTGAATTAGATTTGAGCTAAGAAACTTCAACTCTCAATTCTAATTCTGCTTTCACAGTTTAAATGTGCTTCCCCTTTCAGTTCAACATGGTATTACTCAGGTCTACACTGCACCTAAAAAAAGGTGTAACTGCATCTCTGTAAATCACACCGTAAATTGCAATTATAACAGTAGTATGTAAATATAATAAGATTCATTTTGGAAGGATCACAGCAGTATCGGGAGGAAAAGATGAGAACTTGGGACAAACTACTTAATTGGAGGAAACGTCTAATGTTTCTGAAATTCAAGGACGGGACATATAGATAAAATAATTTGGGATCTTGTAGAGATCTTTATGTTAGAGGATCTGTGACAAGTTTCAAAGAAAATACATTGCAATAATTTCAGCATGGTTGGTGGGCCAATTATTTGTAAAAAGAAAACATGTATACCAACAAGGAAACTCATAATTAAAAACAATACACAGCTATTACAATTATCTTTAATTAATGAAATGAAATGAATTCATATACTTCAGAGGCTAATGTAATTAAGATTTATTTATGCAAGGTAAATGTTTCCTGGAATACAGCTTCTGTTCAAAATATTGCCACAAAGACTGATGATTTAACTTAAGTAATTCAATAAAAAAATACATGAATAAACAACCAAAATAAGAATATGAGAGACATAAGATACGCATTAGATAGCTGTTATCCATTCATGTAAAACTGATGAAGGTGACAAATTAGGTTGAGAGGAGATGTTTCCAAGATCAACACTAAATTACACATTAAAATCAAAATGTTTTTATTTATTTTTAAATAAAAAATGTTTTGGTAATTGTGTATTATAAGCATAAGCTGGATAGTTAGTTAGATTAAACATAAAGGGCCGGATCCATAAGTAAGACATCAGGTCACTTACGAACGCAAGGTGGAATGACTTGACTGGAGGGTGCATGCGCCCTCCACATGCTACACTAGGGTTACGATAGAAACCTTAGCATAGCCCATTTCCTAGGAAGCATGCAAAGTGTACAGTGTGGGAGGGGGCTGTCACACTGGTGCGGATCAGCGGCCATACAGACTGCTGATCCACACTACTGATTTAAGGCAGGCTTATGGCAGCGTAAACTGCCATAAAGCCCGCACAAGAGAGGGAAGTGACAGGGGCGTGCACTCCCCTCTCTCCCTCTCGGAAGGACAGACCCCCTCACGTATGGTAAATGTCTGGTCTGGATCTGATCTAAAGTTATGCAGTATTTGAGTTCTATGTGCAACATTTAAGTATTTTACCTGCATGCAAAATAATTCAAATTATTAGACAGGGAAACTGCAGCCAGGAGGTGAAGGTACCAGGTACGATAACACACACTACAAGATAATACTCCCCTTGAACAATAATCAATTGAGAATGCCCTTTGATCAGATTATCGTCCCAGAAAGACAGAGGTTTAAAAAATGTGTCTGTATCACACACTCGAGCGATTTTTGGCCTGATGCACGATAATTGTAAGCTCAGGCCAATAATCGCTCTCGTGTGTGGCCAGCTTTACTCTCAAACTCTGGATCAGCCCCCCCCCCCCATCTCCTGTTTAGTGACTGTTTAAGTTTCCAATAGAAATCATGTTTCCTGCAGCAGTCCAAATGGAGAATACAAATAAGTTAGGAAAAAAGAAGATTTTGACCTAATGTATCTGTGAGACTTTTGAATAACATCCTTATAGTACTTAAGTTTTCTTCTTCAGTTCTACATTTTCATTCTTAGCATTTTAAATGCACATTGCAAGTACACAAGTGGTTGTATCCAGACCTACAATGGCACGGTGAGCGGTTTACCGCTCAGCGTACCATCGCTTCCCTCCCCCGACACCCCCCCTTGCCCCAGCGTAGAAACAATCGCTGACGCCGGCTGAAGGCTACCCTAACTTCAGCCAGTGTAAGCGGCTGTTAATACGCTGGGACGGCAGCATTGATACGTTAATGCCGCCCTCCCAGACTCATTACCCTCCCTCCCCCCGCCTACCTGCCATAACTTCCGCGTAGTAACGCTGGGGGACGCCCCCTCCAGTGTTATTATGCTGAAGCTACAGATGCCCAATCCAGGATCGGGCATTTACGCAGCTATGCCGGGCAACATCTGCCCGCTGCATGCGCAGATCCTCTTTTTAGATGATCTTACGCGTACGCCCGGCGTATTACCGCCGGGCGACGGGCCTCTGGATCAGGCCCAAGGAGTTTTTGCATACAAGTTAAAAAAAAATATTATTTTTCTTATTCCACATAAATACTGAAAAGTTTTTATTTTAAACTGTTATTTAGACTTGGGCGTGGAAACATCATCTTTCAATTCTAATAGTGTTTGCAACAAATGAAATGCGCCTCTGCTATGGTTTTGACCAAGTGCAAATTTCCACCAGTTTTTTCTTATTCTTAAATTCTGGATCTGGTCCAGATCTGGGCTCCATGATTATCAAATAAGTCCTGCTCAAATATAAAGTGATGAATATCCTTTACTATCATGACAATATAAATATAAAAGAGCTATTTCTAGCATGTAATCTTAATGAATAGTTTACCGAAAGTGGGGAAAGAAATGATCAAGTAAAGACATAGGGGTAGATCCAGAACTACGCTTTTCCACGATTTTACGCGTGGTGGAGACGTAAATTCGCAGATTTGAACGCACTGCGCATGCGCACCATAGAAAATACGCACATTCACGTAGCGTAATTTTGGACATATGGGTGATTCACGTATGTCTCACGTAAATACTTACGTGTGGGCGTGCCAAATTTACGTTAGTCAACAATACGTGCGTTGTACATGAAGTATGCGGGGGGGGTGGTGGTATTTAAAGTGTACAGTATGGGCGTGCTAAGTTCGTGTAGTCAGTACGTCCGTTAGCGGACGTATGCTGTTACGTTTGGAAAAGTTGAGGTAGGGTTTGGGTCGCGTAATTTGACAAAATACGTCCGCACAAGGGGTGTGCCAAGGGGAGTGTAGCGAACTTACGTGTACGAAAATACGCTCCGCGAATATACGTACGGCACACGTCGTTCTGGATCTACCCCATAAACAGTAATGACAGGATTGTAACGTTAAGCAAGGTCAGAGTTAGTACACAAGCAAGAGAGGAAACAGACGATGGATCTGTTTGAAAGAGCTCCCAGAAACCTTTGCTGCAATGATATGCAGGTCCACAATGGCGGCCCTACACAGGAAAAGGAAAAGGATTGTTGCTCTGAAGATCAGGACACAGTACACACTGAAGATGTCTGCTGACATTTTAATTGTGAATATTAGGAGCTCCCAAAAATCCAATAAGACAATGCAATGCTATTTCACACAATTTTACAGCATCATTCACACTGGTAAGTTGTCGGCTCTGACTGTCAGCCATTGTGGTATCGTCGCAATGGGCTGGATCCAAATTTAAGTAAGTGCTTGAAATTAGTTACTCCTGGGCTAAACCATGTTGATTGCAGGGGAGTCATATTTCATCTGTTGCAATCAGTATTAGAGTTGAGAGGTGATGTTTCTTATCCCAAGTCTAAATAACAGTGTAATAGTAAAGCTGGTCAGTATCTGTGTGCAGTAAGCAATTTAAGATATATGAAAATATATAAGGGTAGTAGGCAAACAGCGCTATTGCATACAGAAGAAGTTCTGTCAATCTCCCTGATGTTGTTTATCTTTTACACCTTCTTTTCTTCTTTGAGTGTCTTTTGAAAGGTGAAAAAAGTCCACAGTACCTTAAGAGGATTCTTTGTTGTTGTAGATCCTGTTGTCTTTATGTGGTTATAGTTGAATAGTCCTCTATGTTTCTCTGTAATTTTCTTTTTTCTTTTTTCTTTTTTCCAGGTCCAAGGATTCCCCAAGAGAAAGAAAGAGACAGAACACTCCTTGTGTGGTACCTCAGGTAAGTCTGTGTATAATGCAATACTTGTTATACTCACACTTTTCTCCTCTTGTTTTGTATACGTTGATTATATA
>WWET01000141.1:970445-983332 GCA_011038615.1 Limnodynastes dumerilii | reverse complement strand
GCCCCCCCCCCCCCCAAACGCAGAATCAGTCATAGGGCCAGATTTACTAAGCTGCAGGTTTGGAAAAGTGGAGATGTTGTCCATAGCAACCAATCAGATTCTAGCTGTCATTCTCTAGTTTGTAATAGGAAAGTGAGAGCTAGAATCTGTTTGGTTGCTATAGGCAACATCTCCACTCCAAACCCGCAGCTTAGTAAATCTGGCCCATAGTGTGTTCTGATCATAACTACCTCATCTTGGGCTTTCACAGAACGAACAAACATGAATGAATGCTGTTCGGAGTTCTGAATCCAGCCCACAGTTTTGAAAATGATCTGCAGGATGCGCTAGTCAGCATGAGGTTCAAGTTCCTTACATTGATTAACCTCACAGTAGAACAGCCTCACCTCTTCAAATGCGAACAGTGGGGACAGTTCCCAGTCCTCTACAGTGTTGCGGCAGGGGTGGCAATGACCTACACCTAGATCCAAGGATGTGGAACATATAAGGTGGCTGCATAACAGATGTTCTGCAGTAGTCTCATCCACCTCTGTAACAGCAAGAGCTGTCTATCCATACAAACACTGGATGGCCTCTGATGCCCTTGGTTGTGATGTCATGCCAAAGAGCATAAAAACCACAGGGGAAGCAGGAGAAAGGGTAAGCCCAGAGATTTAAAAGTGGTGGGTGCCTAGGACTCACTAGATGCAAATCTTAATGTGATCACTGTTTAACTATTACACTTTGAAACTTCCCCTTTAAATTTCCACACCACTGGACAGTCTTTTATTTGGACAATAGAGGCGTTGAAAGATGGTTTATCTGAATGAGCTTATCCTGCACCAACTTACCTGAATTGGTCAACAACAGCATTTTAATGGCACACATGTCAGTTTAGCCAAGTTAATTGTACCATGGTAACAAGTCGCCAGTGATAATACATTTATATTAAGTACCTGGCTGCTGGAGGTAATGGTGTATGCATAATTGTGTTTGTGCTTGTAATGAGTCCACATCATTTGTTTGCTCAGATCTGAGCACATTGATATAAAACAAACATATCTCACTAGCCTCATTTTTAACTGTAAAATGTAGTCACGTCTGCAAAATCTAAAAGTTTACATTTATAATCTTGACAGGCATTCGTACGTGACTAGAGAAGTAAACATGCTTCAAGGCTTTCATCGGTATCTCTTCTTTCTTCAGCATCTCTTCATTACCAGAACTGCTCCTTATTGAAGCCTATGACTCAGCTAATACATAACTTTATAATGATGATGCAGGTAGCGAAAGTTTACACACTACCGGAGGCATCAGTGTTATTGATCATAGTGCCTTTCACATCTGCTGATCACATAAACAGCAGGATAATTATTAACTTAATGCGTGACTTTTGGTGGATTGCTGTTACCTTATGATTACACTAATAACAGCACTGGAAATTCTTATTTAAAACTGAAATCTCAAGGATATATATTTTTTTTTTTTTAAAGGGAGGGCAATTAATCTCTTGTGATTAATCTCCTAAAATAACATTTAGGCTAGGCCTACATGGGCAATTATTAGTCGCATTAGACTCATGAAATAAATCACATAAAATACTTTGGTGTCATGTGATTTTATATAATTAGTCATATTAAATGAATACTGCATTAGTCCTTGCTGAGAAATATGAATGAAATGAGAAACTATTGCAGAATGGCTGGATACTTTGTCACATAATAATAATATTAAAGACTAATGAATGCATTGGGCTGGATCTTGATTTAAGAAGTGGCTGTGCTCGGAGCCAGGGCCAGTGCTAGGGTGTTCAACACCCATCTGCAAATTATACTCACCGAATCCATGGCACCCTTACTGAACTGCATACTGCCAACATGGCTCCATCTATATCAGTCACTACTGTACATGCCTACCCGCCATCAGAAAGGTGGTCGGAAGTAAATCTATGCAGGCTTATTGAAGTGCGGATGCTTAAAGTGTGAGGACGATAATTCTCCAATCTGGATCTGGTCCATTCTCCTTTGTTTATCTGTAGAATGACCAGTTCTAATAAACTGACAATCCATATCTTTGTATTTTTACTAGAATTTACTAAGGATTATTATAGTGGAGAGAATGAGGGCTCTGTTGACACAACACTCACAGAAATTGTCACTGGATTAATTTAGCAAAACCAAGTTTGTTGTATAGTAGACAAATGGTCTACTTTGGGGACAACGGGCGCCTGTTCAGGACTAACTCCCAGCTATTTAGGATTTGGGATGCAAAGATTTTACCATCAGTGGTCATATTATTTGTTTCTTCTTTATTACCTGCAATTTATTTTCAAAAATATGTGTCAATCGAGGCTAACACATTAAATGAGAATAAGTGCTGCCTAACGTGCAACCCTGTCAGAAGTGTCTAAAATCAGCAGTCTGGATTGATCGAATTGACACTCCATACACTGTACTCATGCCAATCGTGAATGAGAACTTTTTTCAAACCAACTGCTTAGAAATTTTAGAAGTCTGGATACATTCCATTGCTAGTATAAAATGTTATATTGGCAGGGGCCCCACAGGTTAATTGCTCAGTGGCCCTCACAAACTTAAATCTGGCTCTGGCTACAAGGCACTTGCATTTAATGAGAATGAGTGCTGCCTAAGCAGGAATTAATATAAACGCCTGGCTTGCACACTGTTACTCAGCATACTCCCATTAATGGGGTTTAAGTGGTTTAGCCAATACAGTTGCTGAAGGGGCGGGCTAAGGGTGGAGTTGTAAAGGGGTTTATAAGGCTTGCAGCCATTTTGTCAGCATTCTCATCTTTCGTTTTCCCTCCCTCCCCTTTTTTATATTTAGTCGTATAGATAATTGTTAACTTGTTATTTCCTTCACAGACGGGGCATTGATCGGCGTAGCGGTGGGGGAACATCATTTTATTTTGTGGCGCAAGGGGAAGGAGTTTTTGGTAAGTGGGTAGGTACACTCCTTAATATTTGCAGGAGGCCAAGCCATGCGGCGGGTCCCGTGCTGCCGCCCTCAGGGTTGTGCACTTTGAAAGGGGTTAGTACCCGAACTTGACCCACTTACCTGGGGGGCACTTTGGACAGGGGATGTCTGTCCTGATTTATTTATTCCATCTGCTGTCCCCCGCCTGCTATTTTCGCCCTCCCCTTTTATATTTAGTTGTTTAGATATTTGTTAACTTGTTATTTCCTTCACAGACGGGGCATTGATCGGCGGTAGCGGTGGGGGGAACAGCATTTCATTGTAGTGCAAGGGGAAGGGGTTTTTGGTAAGTGGGTAGGTACACTCCTCAATATTTGCAGGAAGCCAAGCCATGTGGCGGGTCCCGTGCTACCTCCCTCGGGGGTGTGCACTTTGAAGGGGGTTAGTACCCGGACTTGACTCACTCACCTGGGGGGCGCTTTGGACAGGGGATGCCTGTCCTGATTTATTTATTCCATCTGCTGTCCCCCTCCTGCTATTTTTGCCACCTTCTGTCTCATATCCAAATTAATAGTCATTTACAATTCCAATCAATAAATTGGTGCCCCCTATTTAAAATCAAAGAGGGACTATTGAAATTCATATCTATGAGGACAATCAATATCATGACTGTAGTTTGCCTCAGATTGCTATGCAGTGTATAATATCTTATATTTTATTATTCTTACATTTCCCTTAGTTTCCTTGGAAAGGGAATTAACTCTTTAAAATTAATTACTTGCATACGAAGGAACATTCATTCATTTTTACACCTGTGCCAAACGCACTAGTGATACTAACAATGCTGGAGCTTGTACCTCTTAATGTTGACTCAGCATTAAATTCTATTTGACAAATAATGCTACAAAACTGTTCATATGAATCATACCTTTAGAGAAACCAAGTTTAAATGGCTGAACATGGCTTCATTAAGCTTTCAATAAGCCTGGAGCTGAAAATCAGAATAAGTCTATCCATCATATTGTCTATTGTAAAGCAGAAACTTACATGGAAGGTATCATTTATTGTACTCTCATTATTAATTGAGAATTCTTTAGAGAGGAACTATGACTACATTGAAAAATGAATAATATATTTATTACTATACACTTTTACATTTACTAGCTGTATTTTTTTTTTGTTTTTTTACCAATGAAAAAAATAGCACAATATAAATCAGATGAAAGAATAAGCTCCTGCATTAAGTACATATCAATTAGTAATATTGACTTATGTACTTAATAACGTTTTTTATAGCACCAGCATATTACTGTAAATAAATATTGAAAAGAACAGTGTTTTAGGGCTACTCCCCAGGACCGGCCCTAGACCTCTGTACGCCAGCCGGATTCTGCAAGCTGTTTGCATAATTCTGCTGAATGTCTGGCAATGCGCATGCACCCACGCCAGGGGAGTTCCTGATGCCAATTTGTTTCCTTGCTTTCCACTGGTATTTCTGGGACCTGTCATCATTCAGTATTCATCATCTATGATTCTTGCTCTCCAGTTCCTGAACTGCCGAGCCTCTGGTCTTGTTGCCATCCACCCTCGGCAGCCATGCCTCTGTCTTTACTGCCACAGCTCACCTAGGACCCTGCTTCATCATCTTGGTACCTGTGCGCTTGCTCAGAGGAATGCAACCTGTCATTTCCCTGCAGCCAAATCCATCCCCTTCATCAGGGGCTCTGGGGAACACAAGGCTTGTAATTAGACTCAACGCTTCTGGATCAGTATGGTCTGTTTATGGACTAGCGCTGACCCTGGTAAATGACAGCTAAGAACTCTCTGCTGCATTCAGATTTATATTAAGTATGGAAATCTTAAGATAGGGGTCAGGCATCACAATTCTATGTTGGCAAGTCAACTGGCTGTCCCCCACCTGCAAGGAAGACTCGATGCAGGAGGAGTCCTGCATTGGATCCCCACTTCTACTGCACTTGAAGCTACAAGTGCAGTAGAGACACAAGTCTAGATTCGGTCTTATGTTACTAAGATGAAAACTATGTGCTTCGACCATTATTTGACCATTATCTCAACAGCCACATGGTTCTAAGTGCAAACTTTTGGCATGATGCCCAAGTCAAATGCAAAGAAGGTTTTACAGCATTGGTTGTGATCATAAGTAACTTTATATTATGTAAATGATGATATTGGAAAAAGTGTGCTTTCCTTTTGCTTTTCCTTTGTTTTTTCTTTATTATGCAATGAATTAACCTTCTACAATGAAAGCTAACACCAATAACCACCAATAACGGGTACCAGATTTTATGATCTTTTACCAGAACATGGAGCACTCTTAGTAACTGTTATTAATTATTAATTTAAACAATAATAATGAAATTGTTAAATAATTACAAGGACACTAAGTTATTTAAATTATCATGGACAAAAAATATCAATAACAAAATAAAAATAGCTGGGCAGTAATAGTCATTTCACTTTTTATTGGTATCATTATTTACATAATAATGAGGATGTGATTTTAGAGGTATATAGAACATCTTATGCTGATAACAAAGCCATTTTTGGAATGGGAAGGGTCAAAGCTGCATCTCTTTATGGTAGCATATATAGAGTGATTTGTGCCCATCAGTGGTAGAAGTGGAAATGTACAAGCTGTGCTATGGAAACATAGTAATGCATGGGGGTTCGCCATTATGATGTATACATTTTCAACACAACGTATTCTGGCAGTGCAGAAGACTCTGTGACAAATTTTCCCCTAACTCTGACCCTTACCCTAACCCTTACCTAATCCTCACTCCAACCCTTCCTTTCTAGTAGCCTAACCTTAATCTTCCATGTCCCACAGCCTAACCCTAACCTTCTCCTTTTATTAGCATAACTTTTACCCTTAATCTCCCATATTCTAGCACTAACCCTATCCTTCCATGTCCTACAGCCTAACCCCTAGCCAGTTAGCCGGGGGTGAAGGTATTTCTAGGCCCATTTTCAGATAGCATCCCTGATAACCATTGCATTACAGATATTTTGCTGTGTCATATATTTGTGCCTTATGTAGAACTATGGTGGTCGATGCATTGCATAGATGCTGTTTATTTCCTTATAATTGACCTACAATTTTCCGCAATAGCTTGGAATATTTACTGGATGTGTTTATAATTGTACAACGTTAAAGCTCGCCTATTATATTTATTTTTTCCACCAGCCAGACAGATTATTTGACCTTTGGTGAAAAATTTTTACAAATAAACTTTAACATTGTTGAAATAATGATAAAGTCTTCTGTTTCCTGACACGATTTGTAATTGGTAAACACATCTTATGAGAGTTGTAATGAGCTCTCTCCATAGTTAGAGCCTTGCTGTTCCCAGGAAACACAGATTTGCACAGTTAATTCATCATAGAAGGTGCAGAACAGTGTGACTGCTCTATTACTTGACATTTAGATCCAACGTAGCAAAAATAAGTGGCTAGAGATAACAGGGATATCGCTTTTTCATTTCGGCAGCCTTTCTCTGGAGTGCCCAGCTTTATCATTTCAAGGTTATAACCCAATTGCAGTAAGGAAATTAGATCTGGCACTTGCTTATTTTCTAACAAACAATAAAAAAATGGGATTGCCCTCTTTTACTTTAGGTCAGTGCATATATACATATTGCAGCCTGGGCTCCCTGTGTGGGCTCTTTAATAGGATTGCTATGATGAATGACAAGTAAATCATATAATATCAATCCACTTTCTATGCTTCAGCTGCTTGCTTCAGTCAAACACATCACAGAGCTTTTGTATTTTATAACATCCGTAACTTGTGGGACTGTGTCTTTAAAAGAAATCTTATTTAGTTAAAGCTGGAAGTAGTATCTATTTGTCTCTATAGCGACTCTTGTTTTATTACCACGTCTTTTCAAAACTTCAAAACTCTGCAAAATGAGTTGTTGAATAAATAAATTATATTAGTCATTACGGACCGAATTCACACCTAAAGCAGATGCGGATCTTTAGTAAATGACCTAGTATGCAAGCGTAGTAAGTCATTTACACAATCTACGTACCAGGTAGTTTAAGTAGATGCCGTCTTGGGGTGTGCTTTGGTAGAAGTGGGGGGAGATTTAGATTAGAAGTGGGAGGGGAGAGGCAATGTCCTTGTGGACCTTGCGCTGTTAGATAAGGTAACCCTTTGGAACTCGTAAGTGCCATAAGATACCTAAAAACAGGGGACAGGATAGTGACGGATCTGTCCGCAACTAACTCACTCGTATCTGTGAATATGGTCCTACAACACTATTTCATATTAAGTTGTTGAAATTCTTGGTTAATTATAATAAATAATTGGTATCTTGTTACACGCTGCAATACTCAACCTCTGATAATCATCCTCTGATCAGCGCCTGTCACTCACCGCCTGCCTCTCCTCACTCTCCGCTCCTGATATCGGCATGTAAACAAAGCACACGTGGTTCTGCCGCTGGAGCTTTAGGCGAGCGCGCCTCTGCCGTTTACTATATGACATCACCCCCCTGGGCCAGGGAAGTTCCTATTGGAGGCCAGTCTGCTGCTAGCCTATCAGGGGCTAGCAGCCTCTATTTAAGTTTGCCACAACCGTCTGACAGGTGCCGGTTATAGATAGCTGTGTCAGTATCTGTGCCTGCCTTAGTTCTCTCTCTTGCCTTGTGCTATTTGCTCTGTTCTTGTTTGACCCAGCGTTATCCTGCTCTGATCCTCCTCCATTGTCCTGCCTGTTTCATTACCCATTCTCCCACCTTGTTATATTTACCCTTTGTGCTTATTCCTTGCTTCTCCCAGCGTGAGTGTCTCTGTTACCCTTCGGGGTCCCTCTGGTGTGTGTGTATGTGAGCGTATTGCCCTAATTCGTCAGTAAGTCCAGTCAGTCTCGTTTTGCCTATCTATGTCCATGGTCTCTGTTATTCGTTCATTGTGGTTCGTCACGGTTCGTTCTCTTCCGACCCAGTCTTTCTCCTACATACTACCCTTTCCTACTTCCTTATCACTTAATTCCTCCTTTACTTCTAACCTCCTCTCCCGGAAATTGCCCCTGGGACCGCAACCTGTGGGTAAGCTTGCAGCCCAGACTATCCTCACCACTAGAGGCTCTAGTGAACACCAAGTCCTGCTAGACTCCGCACCCGGACCAGCAACTTCCGTCTCAACATCTACGGCCACCCTGGTTCTCGCCACAGGTAATTCCAGCGTGCCGCATCTGCTCCACCTCACTGCCACGTCTACCCTGGATCTTAGCACAGGTAATTCCAGGGTGTCGTAACATAGCTATTGTTTGGGCTTTCTCTGGAACCAATAGAGTATTGGTTTAATATATAAGAGAGTTCGGTAAACACATAAACCAAATTTGGGCACACTTGTATAGGCCAAGTAACTATTATCTGCCGTCACTTTCTCTGTTTCTATAGTTCATGCTTTTTGTCAGATCTGGCATGCATTAGTACGGCAAAAGCCTTATACTAGACTGTTTTCTAAAAACATTTACAAACTTTTCCAAATGTTTCATTTTCTTCTTGGGGTATGGCATGTCTACACATTTCTCAAATTTCCAATATGTTTTTACCTAATGTCTTTGTAGGGGAAGATCTACAGATATATATAATTAAAGGAATACTGTAGGAACAGGGGGCTGTTTAATAACTTGAAGAATATAGCTGCAGATAATGTAGCACTGGATCCAGACTTATGTAAAATACAGGGTTTGCATGCAAGGCATGGTAAACAATTGCATTTTACTTGTGCATTTTACATGCGTACACATCAGACTTTATTTAGGGATCTGGATCGTCGTGATCTTGACTTCTGTAATCAAAGTCTTTCTATTGGCGTAGCATAGGAGAGGGAAAGAGTGGTAAGGGCGAGTTTCAGCTCTTATGTACTATCTATGCTTCCACACCATTTTAATTGGGGATGGTTCAGGAGATTAAAGGATTAGATCCAGCAGGGATTTGGATTTAGGTCTCTGCTGCTGTGCTCAAAACTCCAAACACAGCGGCAGCTGAGGTCTGAGTCCAGTCCTAAAAAGAGGACTGTTAAGCCAAAGAAGTTATGTCCTTCATTTGCAGATGTAGGCAGGTGCTACCCCTAGGCCATCTTAGGTGATCGTGGGGGCAACACAGTGTCGGACTTGCCCTGCTGACTTTTTTTTTGTTGGGGAGGGAGATGACAGGGAGTCGAACTTTACCTGGGGTGCCCACAGACCTAGCACCGGCCCTGGATGTAACACATATACAAAGGTAAA
Organism: Limnodynastes dumerilii; assembly: GCA_011038615.1. NCBI lineage: Eukaryota > Metazoa > Chordata > Amphibia > Anura > Limnodynastidae > Limnodynastes > Limnodynastes dumerilii. The sequence goes on along the minus strand of WWET01000141.1, from coordinate 974,154 downwards.
ATCAAGGATCATGTGTTATGTGATAGATAGCTTTATGTATTGTTGGGAAAAATGTTACGTTTATTTTTGTTCATTTATTATTATATTAAGCATACCTATGTGTTAGAGAACTTCATTTAGGTCTTTAGAGGTTACAAAATATGCTTGTGATGAGCTTGCAGATATCTCACTAATAGAAATGCATTACTTATGCAGAGAGATTAAATGATGTGTGGCTGTCCTCAGGTACAATTCCATGCCCTGTAACATTGATCATCTTTATCACCTTGTTAATAAATAAATAAATTATAATCACCCTACTTTATAACTCAAGTAGCCCACGACATCAGCAATAAATAGCCCCTTAGCTGGTAACAAAATGAAAATAACCAGATTTATCCTATGACATTTCAAAACTGAATCTATCCAATATACCTCTAGCAATTCTACTCTGTACCTTTAAACTCTTATGAGCAATAGAATCAATACACAGAAAGAACAGTGGGCCAGATCCTGAGCTACGTACGCTTGTGTTTTTACGCTAAACGCTGTCGTAAAACCGCCAATTTGTATGTACTGCGAATGTGCGCAGCAGATGTTACGCAACATTACTCTGATAGCACGTAACTTCAACGTAAATACAAACGAAAGGGTGTGTCATCTATACGACACCCAGAAATACGCTTTGTATGGGCCTGGTTAGGCCGTTATGTACATCAATCCATTACGTACGTCCGTACTTACTCTTGGAAAAGTTAAGGTAGGGTTTGGCAAACGTAAATTGAGTAAATTACGTACAAGCGAGGGGAGTGCATAGTACTTACAATAGCGTAAAAATGCTACGCAAACGTACATAAAAAGAACTTAGGTCTGGATCTACTCCAGTGTGTGCAGCAACTGTCTACAAAAACACAGTACTGATCAGTTTTTATAGCTGTTGAACGGTAAAGTTAGTTGCAAACTAATTCAGACGGCTTGACTAAAGCAAAAACTTTGCACAAGACACTTGTGCAACCCTCATAACTATCCAGGACCAGGGATAACATTAAGAGCAATGCCTTTCAGCTTGCTAACTTGCAATAATATATCCAGTGGAAAGGGAATATCCGTCTGCCAGTATAGTTGCAGGCCACACCAAACAGATGATAGCATGTTGCCAGGCAGAGTGGAGGAAGTGTGTGTCCATTCCAGTAAACGTAACAGTGAGGGAATTAAAATAAGGATTAAAGAAAAAGCCTTATGGAATGTAAGATAGGGCGCAGAAAATCAAGTAGCAGAAAAATGAACAGAGAGAAGCAAATAGGGGAAGGGAAAGGCACCCAAAAGGAAATACAAAATTCTTAGTAACAAAAACATAATAGAAAAAAATCACCAGGACAAAAAACCCACATACAACATATAAACAACTCAATATACAAATAAAAATCAATATAACACTGTGGAGCAGTGTCAAAACACATAAACAAGCTGGAAACAAGAAGACTACACTATTATATTTTGTATGTGTACACAATCCTACCTCCTACGCAAGTTGTTAAATTCAGTGAGCTCCACATCAACAGTTTAATTGCTCATGGGATAATAAAAGCCTTCAGTTTTTCTAAATAAATGATTTGTATGGGGACGGAGAGGGGGGGCATTCAAGGTTAAATATATGTATAAATTATCAGTTACAAAATGCACACCATGGTTGTATTAAAAACAAATGTTGATCTTTTCAAGATGGGTTTGAGATTGTCAAACCGAATCAGTCTGATAGAATTTCAAACCATTTGTGACATGATAAGCTTCACTTAATGTCCATTAAAATGCTTATTTTAGTAAAAATACAACTAATAATGCTCACCATTAGCTAGAACAATTATGCGCAAAAACAACTAAGATGCCAGTATTCAATCACATGCAGGAACAAGTTCTCCCGTAGGAGTAGTTTTATTAGTCTAGCACTCAGGGAGAAGACTTTTCAATTACATCATTTCAAAGGATGTATTGAGATGTGTCATTCACACTGCTGCAACAACTGGATTGTTTTTTAAATGACACAATATGCACTAACAACAAAATAAGCATAAGGACTAAAGGCTACTTGTCAAGCATTAAAATTCGTGTAATATATATAAACATTACATATGCAAAAGCAATTTCCAGTTGCACTCAAAATCTATATACAAGCCTGACATTTACCAAGTGGACTTATGTAACTGGTATAAATTCATGTAAATATTGCCGATGTGTTTAGACACTTGGGATTTTATTTTGCAGATTTTATTGGAAACCACTGTTGGAAAAAATACATGTTTTCTTGCAATAATACTTGTCATAACGGCAAGATTTCCTGCACAGTACGTGTGCTGTATGGTTACAATATCTGACAATGAGTCATGTCTTGATAGCTATGGAAAATAAGTGCTTTGGAGCAGATGAAATTCTACATAACCCCTTCCACAAACATCCCATTTACCTAAAAACCCCAGTGATTTTCCAAATCTTACTTTCATTTTCCAAGCTGTTTGCATACACAACAAATGTGAATGTCATTGTTGAGTGTTCAATCAACACGAATGTGTTATATATTTATGTATAGTTCCCTTCGGTGTGTGTTACAGCTAACTCTTTTCTACCAGTTGAAATATTTAGTTTTATAAGATAAAATACACGTATTCTGAACATTTATTTTTATGTATTGTATAATAACACAAAATGTTAAGAATTAGGATTATTCCAATTTCATAAAACTATTAAATTTCAATTAAGCCTTTAAAATGTCAATATTGTTTGTTAAAACCAAAGTGAGAACTACAATAAAACTGTACAAAATTAAGAAAAAATAATATTAACTTTGAATTCTTAATCTCAGGCTTAAAGGTAACCTCAGGCTCAACATACCTCAATGACTGCAATTACTTTCCAGATGCACTGTACATGGCAGCTGAGTGAGTCACACTTGTGTCTCACAGGGCTGAGGTCATGAGTTTGATTCCTGGACTAAGCCTTATCTGTGTGGAGTTTATATGTTCTCTCCGTTTCTGTGTGGGTTTCCTCCCACACTCCATAAACATGTTGCTAGGTTAATTGGCTGCTGAATAAATTAGCCATGGTCTGTGAGTGTATGTCTGTGTTAGAGTGTAGCTCCAATGGAGAAGGGACCGATGTGAATGTTAAATTATCTCTGATCGTAATTTGATAGTGTCTTTATAAAAACTTGTTAATAAATATATAAACTATATATAGCATATTTGTCTGACTTATGAAAACTATAACTAGTAAAACTCAATTATTTGCCATTCACTCTCTCTCAATGCTCCATTTTATTAATATCCATTTAAGGGCCGTCTTAACAGAATTGTAGGCCCTGGGCAAAGCAATGCACAGGGGCCCCTACCCACCCATTCACAGAAATAAAAATGCCCCCCAGTATTCACAAATCATCACTCCAGCCCCCATCACGTGTCTCCAGACCCCCAGTTCACCATCATGTCTCTCCAGCCCACCACCATGTGTCTCCAGTGCCCCAAATTCCCATTATGTATTTCCAGCCCCCAGTATTGCACAACATATCTCTCCAGCTCCCCAGTTCCATAGCATGTCTCTCCAGATCCCCATTATGTCTTTCCAGACCCCAGTATTCCACAGCATGTCCTTCCAGCTCCCCATCATGTCTCACCAGCCCCCCCCAGTTCCATATATTTCTCCAGCCCCCCATTATGTCTTTCCAGACCCCAGTATTCCA
>WWET01000141.1:922140-952660 GCA_011038615.1 Limnodynastes dumerilii | reverse complement strand
CATAGAATAGATATTATCCTTTTATGTGTTATATAACAATAACAATACATGAGAATACATTTGACAAATGTCACGAAGCTTGAGAGTGGGATACTAGACAATATATGGCAGCATGTCCAACCTCAAATATATATATATATATATTTACTGTGGAAGGGACCATAGATATTATCCTTTTATGTGTTATATAACAATAACAATACATGAGAATACATTTGACAAATGTCACGAAGCTTGAGAGTGGGATACTAGACAATATATGGCAGCATGTACCGACCAACCTCAATCTTGTCACTTTTGAGGTGGTCCAATTTGACTAGGAATGACTGGAAATAAATGTTATTCAAATTAATAATTTAGGAGCAAAAAAACATTTCATTTTTTTCTGACCAAACCAAAACCAAAACCAAAACCAAAACACAACAAAGATTTAGAACCAAAACCAAAACATGGGGACTGGTGCTCATCTCTAGTAGTAACTAGGATATGCCTTATTTTATGATGATTGTCAGTAGTGTTAAATGTTAAACTGTAACACATAAGGATCCAAAGTAAAATTTTGCACGGTGGCATCAAACTCCCTAGCATGCTGTCAAGCAACTGGAGCTGGTTAAGAATTTGAAGGTGTCAATAATGTTTGAATATTTTGATGTATTTGTGTAGCTTTATTACTCACTTGCATAGAGTTTCAAGTGTTTACACATCTCATACTGTACATATGAATCAGACACTGATATTAAAAGCATGTGACCTGTCCAGACATAATAGGATTTGTCCATTAATATCATGGATTTTTACACAATCACAATGCATGACTGAAACAAGTTTTATTTCTTAATTTGTCCATACTGATTTAACAAATTGCTGAGTATGGAGGTGTTACCAATGTGGCAGGTGGACCCGAAGAGGTTAATGTATAGTGATTTTTAGTTTAGTACATAAATTGCACAAATATTGCCTAATGCAAGGCTTGACCACAGGGCTGTTCACTGCTAGTTGCAGATACTGCACATTTACTGATGTTAAGAATTTAAATGACTAATGTCTTATCTTAACCAAATAAGGTGATAGAATGATCACCTTATTTGCCTGGCATCTATATAAACAGATGGCATAAGGAAGGGTGTTGACACTCTGTGGATGGACATATAATATGGCATGTATACTCACTGATCGCCTTTAGAAATATTGGGGCCCAGTTTACACCAGTCGGGCCCTGCCCCCTATGTGACTTCATCGGTGATATCACATGGGCAGTGCCTTGCAGACCTGCGTTACCATCTGGCCGGGGAGCAGGGAAATTCTTCCCTGCGCATTGGCCCTGTAATGATGGCGGGCCCCTATCAGCTGTGGGCCCGGGACAGTAGTCCCAGCTGTTTCCCCCCTGGGGGCCGCCCTGGCATCTTGGGTGGACCTTCTTGCACCTTTAATTTAAAACATAGCCAAAGCTAAGTATATGATTATCATTTTGTTTTATCAGGTTGCTAGATATCACTGTTATATATATATTAGTGATTAAACCGCTCCTTGTGTAGCTCGGTTTACTTTTATAAGATTGTTAGATATCATTTGTTAATTGATTAAGTGGCATCTTAGGCAGTCTGTGTTACTGTTTATCAGCTAATGTTGTGTACTGATTGAAGTGGCACATGGAGACATACTTTGAATGCTGTTGAACCTTGTGGGAACAGGTAATAATTAGATTCAGAGTAGAAGTCAGATACTTACCGTGGTAGTTGGTGAAGCACGTCCGTGAGGCCGTTAGAGGTGTGTGTTAAGGGTCAGCCGATGAATATAAGTTTAGGGCCAGAGACTGCTAAGATAGACAAGCCTGACGGTATTCAAAGTAGTGTGTCCTTTCCAGTGTTGAACAGTGCATGTTATCTGGATAGTACAGATTGTTCTTATTAGATGTCTTATTAGCTTTATTAACAGATATTGTCTGCTGCTGTGTAATGGTCTAATATCTTTATCTGCCCATTCGGATACATAGTAATCGTGATATAGATTGGCGTAGTCACCCAGATTCTGGATGTAGAGCCAGAGAGGGGAAGTGGTGTGTTGTATTGCAATACCAGCTATTCTGTGTGTTAAGTGTCAGAGATTTCAATGCTGTTCAATGTAATTAACATTTATTATTTTATATTTGTCTTGTGTCTTTGTTTTAACATCTTGAATTCAAACCTAGTTTAGAGTGAGTACCAAAGCCCCACTGACTACAACCAACAACAACCATCAGATTCTAGCTATATCATTTTCTAGAAAAACTTTATTTTGGCATTATCTCTGCTCTTTTTTTCCTCTTCTTCATATCTATCACCAAGTCTCCTATTTGTAAGTTTTACTTGAACTCAAGTTCACTGCATTATTTTGGATGTAGGCAGCTTGAACATGACAAGAATGATTCCTTCATTGGGTATATGGCATTTATATATTTGATGGTGATCCAGTAATTTGTCACTGTAACAGATCAGATCATTAGGTTACATTATCTAGGTACAACATAAAGTGTCTGAATGACAAATTGTTGCTTCTCTGTATGCTGTGTAATCAAAGCTATGATGTCTCCTGACTCACAGTTCTGCAGTTAGATTATATTAAACTTTTAATACATTTATTTTTTGCAAAAAGAAGTTTAAGAACTGATGATAGGAGAAGAACCATTAAATATTGCTCTGCACGCTATCACCTAAAAAGTAAATTAGCTGCACTTCAATGGATAGGAGAGTTTTTGGTACAAGTAATTTCATTTTCCATAATGACATTTTCTGTATCAAGAAATGAGTATTTTAAAAGTGCTAATTAAAGCTGTTTATACTGGACATTTGCACATGTGTACGAGAAAGGAAATAAAGTTTCTATTAAAAAAAAAGTTTTATAGATAAGACTGAAATTAAAGTAATGTAATTTGTTCAGTGAGTTTAAAATCAACCCACATTGCTGTGTACCGCTGGTTGTTTGTAGGGGTCTTTTTTTTTTTGCAAACTCCGGTGATGACTGGAATTTTATTTTTCTGCCACTGTTATAATACATAAAAATGTTCAAAAATAAATAAGATAGTTGTCCACTCCTAATTTGTAACCAGAACTTGTAATTACAAGCCTATGCTGGTTACCCAACTACCATGTGGATTTGAAGGTAACCAAATTTTATCAGTCTGATCTTGTAGTACTATAGAGAAGGGGCCTGCTGCATGGAGACCCCCACCCTTGTTTCCTCCAACCCAAGGGCATTTGCCACCAGGGTTGGTACCTTTAGGGGGACAAGTCAGCAATAAAATTGTGCAGCCACCCTCTCCTATTCACAACCCGTGTTTCAGTGAGTTTCAAGATAATGGAAACAGTCAAATGTCACTTGTCTGCATGGGACTGCAGGTATCAGCATTGTCAAGAGGGACAAATTTTGCGACATGGTAGAGGGTGTGTGTTTTGTACCGACAAGTGGGCGTGTCTGGGGAAGTGGGTGTGACTTACAGGTCTAGAGCTTTGTGTAGCACTTGATGTCTAGCCATTCATATGTCTGCCCTTTTTATAAATCCATCCATCCATATGTCTGCCCCCTTGTATTTACTTATGGGTGTAATGACATAAAAGCACAAAAAAGCATAAAATACCCATACAAAATAGCTCCCCAACTAGTTATATTTAGATTTTATATTTCAAACAAATTCAATTGATTACTGAAGTTTTCATTATATTACTTTGGAGAAATGTTTAAAATCTTTTATACAAGTAACACATGTCTGTATAACAGACTTAGCTGCTGTATAATGACAGGCAGCAAAGTGCTACATATACACTACATTCTGCTCTACTGCCTAAATTAAACTTAAATTCTGTTCATTGTCTATAACAAAGGGTGTATAAATAACAAATCAAAGAAAAAAATATATCTGCATTGATACTTTTTTATTTATAACTGTGACATTTTTGCGTTTCTAGTGAAAATATATGTAGGGAGGACTTTTGCTGATTCTTGCTATGTAATAATGAACAAATATTTTACCTTCACATGTGTCTTTATAGAACGCTATGTATCTGCCTGGTGATTGGCCGCCTGTGATATAAATTAACCTGCACCTGCACGGAATACTTATGCCCTGACGAAGCTCAGCGAAACACGTGTCAGCACCTCTTTTCTGTGGTAGTGGATCTCACACCGGATCATCATCCTTCACTCTCCGTCTGCAGCAGCAACCTGTTTTTCACTTTACTGCACCATTATATAAGTAGGGATTATAGGGGCTCTGCGGAGCGAAGCACCTCCGTGAGGAGGTTTTTTTGTTTTGCTTTTTTATTTTGTAGATGATTAGGGATAGCAGCTGGTGCAATATCATTGATTACCGCAGTATCTCTTGAGAAAAAATCTTTTTTACACTGTGAGAAGATCGTCTTCTGATATTGACGGGGGATTAGTTTCCTAAATTGCTATTAGCTATTATATTGATATGATTTTTTGTAGTCCGGTGAACCACTATTCACTTTTTTTGTATTGTTGAATCTATTTGATATATAGTATTTATATTTTGCAACTATTTCGCTTTTATTATCCTGTTATTTCAATAAACATTTTTTATATTTCTAATTATGGACTTTTGAGTGCACTATATATGTGGTTTTTTGCTGGGAAAGTTTTTCCCTTTATGGGATAACTTTGCCAACATGTTCCTTTATTAGCTGTATAAATAACTACCTTGTTTTTTGTACTATAGCTGACACCGTTCTAGTATTTCAGCATTGCTGCGTATGTGCAGGGTCTCCTAAATTAGGCTTGGAAAGCACTGGATCAAGTAGAAAAAAAACTAACAAAAAAACCCTCAAAGAAAACATAGAACAATAATTATAAAAGTAAAAACTAAATATTGCATTATATTTCCACCTATCTAATCAATGGCATTTATCATAGTTTAGTTGAAAGTGTTTCTAACATGTATATGTTATTGTTTTTTTTGCTTGATTTACTTTCTTATCCATGATATATTGTACTCATCAACTTTTTTTTCATAGACATTATTAATTAACCAAGTTAAACACTATTGTTGGTATTAACAATAGTGATGGTAAAAGATGGGAGAGGAGGTGACTTTTGAGGGAGAGAAATAAATTCCACTTTGATTATATTGAAATATCCAGGAGCAAGAAAGATACCTTGGTAAGGAGGAAATGGGAGAGACCAATAGCTTAGCAGCAGATTTTGGTTTAATCATCAGAGAGGTAGTACTGGAGGCTGAACTGATAAATTTACCCTCTGAAGAGCAGAAGGCCAAGGACACATTATGGGGAACTCCTACAGGAAATGGGGACTATAGAGAGGAGGTAGATACAGAGAAGGAGCTATTAGGGAGATAGGAGGTGAACAAGGAGAAAACAGTGTCAGAAAAACCAATGGTGCACAGGGTGTGCAACAGGAGAAGGCAGAAGAACCTTGGACGGGGGAGGACAGAATGACATGTGGCAATGTAATTAATGTTATATTGTGAGACTTAATAAATATGTTATGTGACTTAATATGTTACATTGTGTGACATAATTAATGTGCTATTTGTTATGTCTGTGGTGCAGGACTTGTGATTCCGGCCCTTTCTATCAGAGGCCACCAGTGTTCCTGGATTGTCCTGCAATTCTAGTTTCCACCAGAGTAGCCACTGTCTCTAAACCTTAGTTCTGGTATCAGGTGTCTGTCATCATCCATTAGGGTTTGCATCTGATACCTGACTATTTATAGATCATTGAAGTTACTTCTTGGATGTTGCTACAAGCCTGGTGGATCTCTTGTCTTGCTGGAACTTTGGACTGGCCTTAAACTCCTGCATGAACCTTGCTGCTTCAGTCTGTTATCATCATTGTCTGTTACCTTACCAGTATCTTGCCTGTCTGTTACTTTACTAGTATCTTGCCTGTCTGTACCAGTCTGTTATCTTTACAAGTATCTTGCCTGCAAGTACCTGTGTCTCACTTCCATGTATCAGTCTGTTACCTTTCCAGTTGTCTCATCTGTGTCTGTATACTTTGTTTTCCTGTTACCATTTACCAGTTACCTTATCTGTGTCTGAATACCTTGCCTGTCTGTGTCAGTCTGCTACTGTTACTAGTTATACCTTCTTTTGGTACTGCATATATCTATTACTGCTGTTTCTGTAATAAACTTTCACTCCAACTCACTCTTTTTAAGTGACTCTGGATGTCCGTAACAACATTGATATATATCATTCAGCACCTTAATTGACTGTACAAAGTTTTAGTCAGGCCTCGGATCTCATGTATTCTCTGATTATATTATGATTATAAATCGCATGATGGAAGTGCAGTTGCCTATACACTCGATAACCAGTTAACAGAGGCCTTACATTCTCACCTGAAGTTAATCTTAATAGATTTGAATGTGAAAAGGACCTCTTTCTTTTTACTAGAAAACTGATTTTGTACAAACATTTTAACCATCTGAAAGTAACAGAGGAATTAGCTAATTTTCCTTCTATGGAGGAAAGACAAGCTTTAATTCAATTGGAGGGACTCTTGAAAGAAAATATTTCAGATCCAGTTGATAGCAATTTAAAGAAAAAAATTTACCCCAGATATTCATTTTTCTCCAGAAATTGGGGTTTTCTATCAATTGGTTTCAAATGATTTAGATACATTGTATTCCTCTAGTAGAAATAATAAAAGATGTGGCAATTTGACTATATCTGAATACAAAGCTTTACAGGATATAAAAAAGTGGGAAGAAATTATCAAACCAAGTGACAAGGGAGGTAATGTGGTGATATGGCCTAGAGACATGTACATCACAGAAGCTCTGAGACAGCTTAGTGATAAAATATGTTATCATCCCTCTGTTTTTGATCCCACTTTCACGTATCTAGCAGAATATGAGAACCTCATTAATGATGCTTATTCAAGAGGTGTGATTACTAAAATGGATTATGAATTTTTGGCAGTAACTAATCCAACTATAGCTACATTTTATATGCTGCCAAAAATTCACAAAAATGAATCTTAACCTCCAGGACGCCCTATTGTTTCGGGCATTAATTGTCTTACTGAAAGAGCGAGCCAATTTGTGGATAAGCATTTGCGTAAATATGTTACGGTACTCCCTTCCTATGTAAGAGACACAGTAGATGTCCTGACACGGCTGGATGGCACATATGTGGGCCCAGGGGTGTGGCTTGCTACTTGTGATATTGAGTCGTTATACATGAGTATCAAGCACACCCTGGGCCTTCAGGCAGTGAATTTGGCTCTGCAGGCGGAATCAGACACTGAATTTAATACCTTTCTCCTCCAACTCCTGGAATTTGTTTTAAAACGTAATTATTTTACTTTCGATGGCATGTATTATACACAAACCCAAGGAACTGCGATGGGCACAGTGTGTGTGCCCACGTATGCGAACATCTTCCTTGGGTGGTGGGAGCAAACACATGTCTATTCTCAGGAGAAAATGTTTGGCAATGTCATGATGTGGATTCGTTACATTGACGATGCCTTGATTATTTGGGAGGGAAATAGGAATGATTTGGAGGAGTTCATTGACTCATTAAATCATAATGATGTTAATATAAAGTTAACTAGAACTATAAGCAAGAAGTCGGTGGACTTCTTGGATTTGACTCATACTCTACTCCATCATACCAGTTCGCATTTCCCCCCTACCATACGCAGCATCCCCAAAGGGGAATTTTTACGACTAAGATGAAACTGTTCATCAATAACAAATTACAAACATAGAGGGGCTGAACTAATCTTGAGGCTGAAAAATAGGGGATATAGCCATCGTTCAGTGAAAAAAGCCTACAAGGTGGTCCTTAAAATGGAGAGGTCTACATTATTGTACACTAAAAAACAAGAAAGAAGACCAAAAGAGAGTCTTCTTCAAGACATTAGATTTGTTACCCGCTTTTGCAAAGAATGGCGTGATATTGCCAATATTGTGAATAAACATCTTCCTGTACTCAAGACTGATAATATTCTTAATACTGTCTTGGGGGAGAATATTAAATTAAGTTGGAGGAGATCCCCAAGCTTTAGAGATATCACAGTACAGAGCCATCTAAGCCCACTGACCCGCCATACAACTACAAATAAGGGTTCATATCCATGTGGGCATTGTAAATGCTGCAAGTATATGACACTGCAAAAAGATTTTATTGACAGATTTCAACATAGACATGTGATAGGCAATTTCATCAACTGCTCCATGTCAGGAGTTATATAATGCATTACATGTCCTTGTTCTTTGTCTTATATAGGCATGACAAAAAGACCTTTAAAAAAACGATTATATGAACATATGGGTAATATTCATAACGCCCCGAAAGAAAGAGAGAAATTTAAACCACTTACAAGTGTGGCAAAGCATTATATGAAACATCATAACAGTTCAGCTGAGGGTACCTTAATTTTTGGACTCTGGAGGATAACCAAAACTATCAGAGGTGGTGATATGGTTAATTTTTTGGCTAAACAGGAATGCAAATATATAAATCTGTTGAACACTCTTTTTCCTAACGGAATGAACGAAAAAAATGACTATACAGCTTTTTTGTAGGATATTTGGGATATATTTAATATCTATAACATCTGAAGTATTTGCTGATTGCACAAAATAATAAATAAATAATAAATACTTTTATTTTAAAAAATTCTTTAATAAGCTACAAATGAAAATCATTATCTACTTATTATGATGATCGTAGATATATATGTATATGTAGGATTAATCTGTATTTGATAATAAGCTACAACTTCATAGTCAAATTATCCCCCACTCTTGTATTCATTGGAATTTCCTCATTGCTTCTGACTTCTTGTCCTGCTCTGCCTTTAAGAGGAGTGATTCTGAATATTGCGTGCTACGATACTGTGACATTTTTGCGTTTCTAGTGAAAATATATGTAGGGAGGACTTTTGCTGATTCTTGCTATGTAATAATGAACAAATATTTTACCTTCACATGTGTCTTTATAGAACGCTATGTATCTGCCTGGTGATTGGCCGCCTGTGATATAAATTAACCTGCACCTGCACGGAATACTTATGCCCTGACGAAGCTCAGCGAAACACGTGTCAGCACCTCTTTTCTGTGGTAGTGGATCTCACACCGGATCATCATCCTTCACTCTCCGTCTGCAGCAGCAACCTGTTTTTCCCTTTACTGCACAATTATATAGGTAGGGATTATAGGGGCTCTGCGGAGCGAAGCACCTCCGTGAGGAGGTTTTTTTGTTTTGCTTTTTTATTTTGTAGATGATTAGGGATAGCAGCTGGTGCAATATCATTGATTACCGCAGTATCTCTTGAGAAAAAATCTTTTTTACACTGTGAGAAGATCGTCTTCTGATATTGACGGGGGATTAGTTTCCTAAATTGCTATTAGCTATTATATTGATATGATTTTTTGTAGTCCGGTGAACCACTATTCACTTTTTTTGTATTGTTGAATCTATTTGATATATAGTATTTATATTTTGCAACTATTTCGCTTTTATTATCCTGTTATTTCAATAAACATTTTTTATATTTCTAATTATGGACTTTTGAGTGCACTATATATGTGGTTTTTTGCTGGGAAAGTTTTTCCCTTTATGGGATAACTTTGCCAACATGTTCCTTTATTAGCTGTATAAATAACTACCTTGTTTTTTGTACTATAGCTGACACCGTTCTAGTATTTCAGCATTGCTGCGTATGTGCAGGGTCTCCTAAATTAGGCTTGGAAAGCACTGGATCAAGTAGAAAAAAAACTAACAAAAAAACCCTCAAAGAAAACATAGAACAATAATTATAAAAGTAAAAACTAAATATTGCATTATATTTCCACCTATCTAATCAATGGCATTTATCATAGTTTAGTTGAAAGTGTTTCTAACATGTATATGTTATTGTTTTTTTTGCTTGATTTACTTTCTTATCCATGATATATTGTACTCATCAACTTTTTTTTCATAGACATTATTAAGTAACCAAGTTAAACACTATTGTTGGTATTAACAATAGTGATGGTAAAAGATGGGAGAGGAGGTGACTTTTGAGGGAGAGAAATAAATTCCACTTTGATTATATTGAAATATCCAGGAGCAAGAAAGATACCTTGGTAAGGAGGAAATGGGAGAGACCAATAGCTTAGCAGTAGATTTTGGTTTAATCATCAGAGAGGTAGTACTGGAGGCTGAACTGATAAATTTACCCTCTGAAGAGCAGAAGGCCAAGGACACATTATGGGGAACTCCTACAGGAAATGGGGACTATAGAGAGGAGGTAGATACAGAGAAGGAGCTATTAGGGAGATAGGAGGTGAACAAGGAGAAAACAGTGTCAGAAAAACCAATGGTGCACAGGGTGTGCAACAGGAGAAGGCAGAAGAACCTTGGACAGGGGGAGGACAGAATGACATGTGGCAATGTAATTAATGTTATATTGTGAGACTTAATAAATATGTTATGTGACTTAATATGTTACATTGTGTGACATAATTAATGTGCTATTTGTTATGTCTGTGGTGCAGGACTTGTGATTCCGGCCCTTTCTATCAGAGGCCGCCAGTGTTCCTGGATTGTCCTGCAATTCTAGTTTCCACCAGAGTAGCCACTGTCTCTAAACCTTAGTTCTGGTATCAGGTGTCTGTCATCATCCATTAGGGTTTGCATCTGATACCTGACTATTTATAGATCATTGAAGTTACTTCTTGGATGTTGCTACAAGCCTGGTGGATCTCTTGTCTTGCTGGAACTTTGGACTGGCCTTAAACTCCTGCATGAACCTTGCTGCTTCAGTCTGTTATCATCATTGTCTGTTACCTTACCAGTATCTTGCCTGTCTGTTACTTTACTAGTATCTTGCCTGTCTGTACCAGTCTGTTATCTTTACAAGTATCTTGCCTGCAAGTACCTGTGTCTCACTTCCATGTATCAGTCTGTTACCTTTCCAGTTGTCTCATCTGTGTCTGTATACTTTGTTTTCCTGTTACCATTTACCAGTTACCTTATCTGTGTCTGAATACCTTGCCTGTCTGTGTCAGTCTGCTACTGTTACTAGTTATACCTTCTTTTGGTACTGCATATATCTATTACTGCTGTTTCTGTAATAAACTTTCACTCCAACTCACTCTTTTTAAGTGACTCTGGATGTCCGTAACAACATTGATATATATCATTCAGCACCTTAATTGACTGTACAAAGTTTTAGTCAGGCCTCGGATCTCATGTATTCTCTGATTATATTATGATTATAAATCGCATGATGGAAGTGCAGTTGCCTATACACTCGATAACCAGTTAAAATAATAAATAGACGCCCTAAAAAAACGTGCTCCCTCGATATTCTGAAGCCGTAACCTCCACCTCCAGGAGTTCACACCCAAATCCAAACCCCTTATATTTCCAAACCATAAAAAGTCTAGAGAAAGTACAATATCCACATAGAAATGGGGTGGAGTGTCAGCACAAAGATTACTGATATACTTATACAACAAGATATTTAATGTCAGACTTTAAAGTCTTCTTAATGTCCTTTATTTTCAAATCCTGGTTTTTCTTTCTTCTTTCCTGTAGATTATCCATCCTCAAAAAAACAGAGAGGAGAAAGAGCATCCTCGTATAATACCATTAATGAAGGTGAGTATTTTTATTGCCAATTTCATGCTCACACTTTCATTATCTTGTGTCATAAGCATGCAACGGTGGTCTTTTCTATCCTCTCTCTCCTACCCCTTTATTTTTTCTCCAGGTTATCAGTCCTCAGAGGGACAAGAAATGAGAAGTCTCCTCTAGTGCAATCGGTAAGTATGATAGATAATGTTTTTCTTCTCACACTTTATTCCTCTTGCCTTCTAGCATTGAACACAATCTTTATTCCTTCTTTTCCAGTGCTCTCTGCTCCCAGGTTTACAGCGATCAATCTATGACTTGTTCCATATGCAACAAAGAAGCAACAGGCAGGCTCCGTCGTGTGATACTGTTTTCTACAAAGTGTTATCACAGGTCATCACATTGAACTTAACTATTATGCCTCTTGTATATTCTGCCAATAAAAGGTTTCTATTTCCTTCCTTCAAGGCTCCTTGATACCGAACACTTTCCAAGATATTGTTTGATCCAATATTTGTAAAAGTCCATAAAAACAGATTGTGTAAACATTTTCAATGAAATACTTTTCAATAAAAGGCTGAATGTTTTTGCTGTAAAAGAGGGAAACCTTCTTTGACATTCTAATGCTGAGATACGGATTAAAGCTGATAACAACTTCCTGTAAATGGAACATAATTTAGTTACATTGCACAAAATTCATTTATTATTATTTATTTATGTGTTGTGTTGTGATGTCTGCAAACCTATTTATTATTACCCAGGATCATGCTCGTGAACACACACAGATGCGTGCGATTGTGTATATGTGCCTGCAAACCAGAGTCCACTGTTGATATTTGCACACAGATTTGTTTATTATATTTTATTATTAATAACTTTATTTATTTTATGTATTCAACTTATACATGATGCACACTGCAATGTTTACAATAGATGCAGAATGGATTCCATAGTCATTACAAGCCAAGGCTCATCAGGTGCCCCTGTAGGAGCATGCAAAACAGCTGAGCCCCAGTCATTAAGATATACCTTGGCTCATATAGATCTATTTGGTTTATTACCAAGATTACCAGCACTTTAGGAACCTGGAAAAGAAAACTTTATACAAGATATGTAATACAAACATTTTTCATAAAAGATAAATATCTCATACACAACCTTTGCCCTATGCTAATAGGATGCCTATAGTCCTCTACACCAGACCACTGGCCTCAAGTATTTTCCCTTGCTGACAAATGAAAGGGAGTGCCAACTTTAAGACTTTAGGTTGTTGGTGGTGTTGCTGTGGTCGTTTATTTTTATAGCTATTTTTTGGGATATATGTCTATTTAGATATTTATGTCAGGACGGCTTTTTAAATCATAAAAAAAAACAAAAAACAATCTAATTTCATTGTAATTCTCTGAGGGGCTCTATGTTTAAACTTCCTAAAAGAAGCACATATAAAATTATACAAAATAAGTCCATTCTTTAGAATTAGTTATTTTACCAATTTTACAACGACATTGTTTCCACTTTATCTAGCTCTTCCTGAAATCCTGTGGGATAAATAAAATTTCAGAGCCAGAAAGTAATTTTGCAATGTGAGTGCTGTGATATGACTAATGTGAGTATTTTTTCTGAACACCCTGGAAATGTGTTATATGTTGCAAACAGCAAAATGAATAAATTAGCTTCTAAATTCTAAATCTAGATCTCAACGCCTACAGAAAATGTAATTGTTTATTTAACCATATTAAAAAGCTTACTTTCCTATTTGAAGTTTGAATGTTAAACAAACCATGACAATGTCACAGCTTTTAAATAAAAATACATGTTTTTGTTATTTAATTACATATATTGTTTTGAAACTCTTTTATTTAGTTGCTACCATAAAAATTATAGTAAATTATTATGATTCTGTTCCAATTCAGTTTTTATATGCAGTATTTCAAACCTAATGATGTACTTTTCTTATTACAAATAACGTTTAAATGCATACGGGAATCTATTACAGAATGTCTTTCTATTTGCCAAAATATAGAACACTCATTGCTCAAATTTTGTCAAATGTATCCTTGGCCAAAATCCAAACTGATACCAGATCCCTTGTATTGAGGCTTCTGTGCAGGCAAGAGAAAGCCACTCCCCTCACGTACAACTTTACGATCTCTGACCCTTACCTTAAGATTTTTATACCTCATTTTAAATGGGGATGCATCAAATGTGTGGCTGGGCTGCAGGTCACTTACTATGTCCTAACTGTAATATATACATACATCTTCCCTCCCACTAGTGCACAAATGCATAGATACAAACAAAGTCACCCCAGTGCTGTTGCATCAACTTTATTTGACTACTTGTGGGAGTAACCAAACAAATTTTTTAATGCAGTTTGTCCCCTTTTTGTTTCTTCTATTCCTACGTGTGTGTTTTTTTTACTTGCTCAATGTAATACTATACAAATAACAAAGTGGACAATCTGCATAAGACAACTTCATTGTGTATTCATTCTAATACCTATTGCCAATTAAAATTATTCAAAAAGTGTTCAGTCTAGACCATGTCACTGCTGGTGGACATTTACTTTAGGGTTGGTGGACACTACGGTCCTGATTCACATATAAGTAGGGTTTCCTGATTCAGACGTCCACATGTAGGAGAGCAGGGCACTTCCCCTGCTCCCCTACGTGTGGATAGTGAATCCGCATGAAGGGACCCTACCTTAGCCAAGCCGATTTGCATGCATTATCCCTCCCTGCCATGTGTATCTCCTTTCGGGGGTCTCTGATCCGTATGAAGTACAGCATCGGTCTGCTGCACTCCAGTATGGAAATAATGGTACTTTGGATGCACAGTACCATTTTTTTAATTGTAAAAATGGCCATTTGTACTTACTGCACATGTGTGGGGCGGATGTTACGCTCATGTTATGCTCCGAAATTCTGAGCCTATGAGCCTTGATCGTAGCACCTTCATAAATACAGTGGAGGGGGCGTGCCTGCCATACAAAACCCGTAAATACGCACCGAGGGCTGGGTGAGGCATTTAAATCGTACAGTATGGGTGTGCTAAGCGTCGTAACTACGCATTGAGCTTACGGACGCCCGTGGTTACTATCAGAAAAGTTAAGGTAGGGTTTGCTGGGATTAAGAAGGCAAAACTAAGTACGACCAAGGGGAGTGCTGAGGGGAGTGAATCGTAGATACGCTGGCGTAAATACGCTACGCACATGAGCATTTGAAGAGCATAGGGTCTGATCCAGACCTCCATCGCCCAGTGTTAATATGCCGGGCGTAAGAGTAAGATCGTCTAAAAAGACGATCTGCGCATGCGCTGGGGGGAGGGAGGTTAATGAGGCTGGGAGGGCGGCGTTAGCATACTAGCGTATAAACACTAGCTTACACCGGCTGAAGTTATGGTAGCCTTCAGCCGGCATAAGCGCGTGCTAATACGCTAGGGCAAGGGGGAGTTTTGGGTGAGTGAAGCGATGGTATGCTGAGTGTCAGACCGCTCAGTGTACCATCGTAGCTCTGGATACGGCCCATAGTGTATAAAAGTTGGCTATCGTACCTAAGTATGCATCAAGGCCTATATGCAAGACCTTCAGGAGTTGTACATATTGTCTCCTAAGATCCTTTTATGAAACTGCAGTGAAACATAAAATCCACTTACTATATGACATTTCCTGTCCTCACACTTATTGTTTTGTTTACCTTTTGGTTCTGATGACATGAATTCTGTTTAGCACTACCTGATTCAATTCCTGGGTATTGTTACCATGTGAGTACTTCTTCCTATATAAAACTCCATCTAACTCTTCTCTGTGTCAGAGCAACAGATAAACTGGCTGCTGACTCAGTGTGTTCTCATGTGATTCTGACTCCCCAGACCTTTGTGCTTCATTGAACTTGTTCCTATGCTTCTTGCTGGCTCCTGGATTTTATGGAAAAGCACAATTACTCCAATAACTTGCATTTATCCTGCAACTGTCCTTTTCTGATATTCTTATCAAGCCATAAAAGGCCTCCATTAATAGTTATGTTAAACAAATCCAACAAATGCACTTATGTGTAAAGACAGTAACAAACTTTATTATGTCCCTGGCTCCTGACATAACGTTACCATAGCCAGGGACATTGTATAGTTGTTACATGCCATCACACTTATTATCACCCAACCCAACAGTTGAATACCTCTCCATCTAAACATGCCGTAACAAGCAGCGTGATGCCATGTTTAGATGGAGGGGTGGTCAGCTGTTGGTCCAGCACTCTGCCTACTGTTACTTAAATGTGCACAGCTCTCCCTGGTGAACCATGAATCCTTGCCATTGGGGAGGCAGCTCTTTAACTAACCTGTCGTTAGCATTTTGCCACTTCCTGCCTGCATTTGACTGCTATTTATTAAGAATGTATAACCCTTATATACAAGGAATGCACTATGAATATAAGCCATAATTTATTTGTAGTTGCACAATATAATAAAATCAACATATATCAACACATATATGAGAAAGCATGTAAAATACAAAAAAAATATTAAAATAAATAATTAATTTAAGAATTGACCAATCCAACGGTACCAATATCAAGTGACAATATTAACAGTCTTTATCTGGGGCCCCAAATGTTAATATGCCATTAAATATCCAATAGACTCCTGTATATTGCAAATTGTAGTCCCCAAGTTCATAGGGTATTATGTGTGGCTAGTAAGTTGTAGACTGTCTCTCCCATTAAGATTTTGTTTGGAATCAATGTATATAATAGTAGCAACTTGTATCCTGCAAAGGCAATTGAGCGTTTACAGCGGCGGTGTGTATGACAGTAAAACTTTTGGCTGTAATAATACTTGGTTAATCAAACACACTTTTCTTCATGATAATCATCAGAATAAGATATACAGTGTTGCACAACTCACAAGTTGCCAGAGTCCTATGATGCCGAACTGCCACCTTTATCCGGCGCTGTTCCAGCCGATACTGTGAGGCAATGTGGCGCGTCTTGGTTGCAGCTGTGCTCCGTATATTAGTCCGCAAAAGACAGTAGCAACTACAGCGGGTTCTGGGCAACACTAGGTGCCGCTAGGAGTGGGGATTCCTCTGTTCGGTCCCACTCTGTACCTGGCGGCACCGGAGGCTTACTGTGAAGATAGTTTTCTGCTCAGTGTGTTGAAATATATCACAGGATCACTGTACACAGCGCTATCTGCTCCTTATAGCTGGTAGTAATTGCATTAGACAGAAGATACTTGTATATTAAGATGGATTAGGTTAGTAGACACTTTGACGCGTTTCTCCCAACCGGGTTTCTTGTTTGTCACTCCCTGCTTGTCCTATACTCTCCCTTGTTGTTATCATTGCCAGTGTTTCATCTGGCATCCATGTGTATTCTAGATCCACAGTATTGTGTTTACGGTGCTATTAACATCTGGCATCCATATATATATTCCAGCTTCATCTATTGTGTTTACAGTGCTATTACCGTCTGGCACCCATTTGCATTCCAGCTCCACACTATTGTGTTTACTGTGCTATTACTTTATAGCATCCATATGTGTATTCCAGCTACACACAATTGGGATCACTGTGCTATTACCATCTTGCACCTGTGTGTATTCCAGCTCCACACTATTATGTTTACTGTGCTATTACCATATTGCACCTGTGTGTATTCCAGCTAAAAACTATTGTGTTTACTGTGCTATTACCATCTTGCACCTGTGTGCATTCCAGTTCCACACTATTGTGTCTATTGCAGGCCCGGCGACAGGGGGAGGCCAGGGGGACAGTTGTGACAGGCCCCTAGGTTTAGAGGGAGCCTTGCAATCCACTGCTGCATACACTATTGAGGAGGGATAGTGGTCCCCAAAAACCATGAGTGTACTGGGCCCCAAGATTTCTGTTGCCAGGCCTGGTTTACTGTGCTATCACCATCTGTGTGTATTCCAGCTCCACAACTCCACACTTGTGTGTGTGTGTGTGTGTGTGTGTGTGTGTGTGTGTGTGCTCTGTACACTGCTCTGCCTGTTATTTGTGTTTTCTGACATCTTTGTGGCCTCCTATTTTGCTACCAGAACAAGCCAATGATTCCTGTAGGTACCCACCAGGGCATTGTTACTCCAGACTACTGCAGTTCTGGGTACTGTCATTAGGGGTAACGACCCAATGGGTTCTTGTTGCACAAACCTATACTTACCACTAGAGGCTCCATTGAAGATCAGTCAGTTAGACTTTGCTCCCTGGAGGTGGCACTCCAGTATCATAACAATAGTGGCCACACACTACCAAGTAATCAAGTCTATCGCCCTACTGACCTATGACAATCATAGGATTTACATAGCAGCAGTCAGATCATTCTGACAAATCGAATTATGTGAATATAGGATGACAAGGTTTTAGACCTATTTTGTTTTTGTTACAACCAGTTGGTCCTTGACATACTGTACACTATAGGATAGTCAGAACATTCTGTTGATAATCCTATAGTCAAGTGTGTGATCAGCTTAACTCTAAATCATGTATTTTTTATTCTAAAGAATATACTGAAAAATCGTTCCTGTGAGTTGCATTATAATGAAAGTCTGAGTTGCAGATGAGTGATTGAATAATTTAATGACATATTCAAAGAAATCACTAGACTTTAATAAGTCTAAAATACTAATGACTGATTACTGTTCTACTGCACCATGTGTCCTTACACTACCCTTGAATGTAATAGCTGTATTCATTTTATGTGTACTGTACATAGGCCAGTGTTTTTAGTTCAAATACAAAGGATCAAAAACTATAGGAAAGATATGTTTCAATGTTACAATTTTAATTCAAGAAAATAATAATAAACTGACCCCAAATACTCCTGGGCAAAGCTATGTTGATTGCAGGGGGAGTTTTTGAGTCATTTGTGTTCTTTGCATGCAGGGATATATCTTTGAATTGCTTAGTACTAATGCATTTAATCTAAATCTGCCTTAATCTGCACACAGACACTGACCAGCTTTACTTTTACACTGTTATTTAGACTTGGGCTGGGAAACGTCACCTCTCAACTCTAATAGTTTGCAACAGATGAAATATGACTCCCCTGCAATCAACATGGTTTGCTCAGGAGTGACTTTCCTCTGAATATGGTTCATAGAGATTATAGACTGGATTTATACTTACCTATATAATCCATACGGTAGCCTCCGCTGCAGATTTTGTGATCCACAACACCGTATATAAGAGAGAAGGGCACTCCTCTGGATTGTGGATCCGCCAGCAGGACCCTGTCTTAAATATTCGGAATGAAAATCCTTCCGTGTGGAATACTTCATTATATGTGATGCTTTTGCCAACCCCCCATAAATATATCCTATGGGGGAGGGGCTCGGCTGCGCTCAGTTGCAGAGATAATGGCACTGCGCATACACTGTACCATTTTTCGGCAGACTTCTGTACATAGCGTATGGAAATCTGCTGAAATTCTTAGCTGTGAATCCAGGCTTATATGACTTAGCTTCAATTAAGATGACAGATCAATGCTATCCTGTGTTCTGTCCATTTAGTAAAGCTGTACCCTGGTTGAAACCTGCATCCTAGAAATAATCCTGAATGAGAAACATTCCATTTAATAAAAAGGTCTAAAGAATCTGAGAATTACTTTTTCTTTCTTAATGGGATTGCCTCAGTAACAATCAGTGTGATAATGACTTGAGAAAGTAGATGGCAACATTCGTCTATAACACTAAGATTACAGTCAATAATGGTTTCATGCAACATATCATAAACTAAAGCACAATATACTTAAGAAGTAAAAATGTTTCCTGAGTGAGTGATTACATATTGTGTCCCCTTTATCATGGATGCTGTATGTAGTTAACCCTCGATTGTCCACCAAGTAGCAGTCTGCATTCTCTAACCTGAACTCAGTGTTATCTAGTCTCTAGATGGCTAATTGTCTGTTACTAGCTTCAGCTGTCTATCTAATGTTATCTTTAGTAAATTTAGCAAGGCTGGATTTAGTAAACAGCAGGAAAGGAAAATTGGAGATGTTGCCAATAGCAACCAATGAGATTCTAGCTCTCACTTTCCTATTACATATTAGAGAATGTCATCTAGGATCTGATTGGTTGCTACTGGCAACATTTCCATTTTTCCTTTTCCACAGTTTAGTAAATCTATCTCCTAGACTGCTTCCAGCATCAAAAATCCCAGTGGCAATAGTTTTCAAAGCATCGTCTATAAAAGTCAGATGAAGAGGCCTGGAACTAAGCTTATGCATCGTATCCATTCTCCTTGAAAGAGGAATGAAAGAAAGACCACTTCAAAAAATGCATTAGGACTAGGCTAGCAGTTTTTAATGGCAAGGAAATCATTAATTTATACCAATGATCCTTTTTTAAATGAGGTTTAGATTAAACTCTTTAATAGTTTTCCAGAAACACAAACCTTGCTAAGTTTTAATCCAAATACTGCATCTTATGATTAGGATATATTTATTAGTCTTAATAGTATTAATACATAATTTATGCAACATTTTATAGAGATAATATTTAATCATTCTCACACAACTCTGCTAAAGTGGAGAACACATTTTGCAAAAGTATCATGCTCACTCATTCCCAACTAAAGGGTTGTTTATTTCAGAGTGGTTTGGTGTTTCAAAATCACCATACATTGCAGGAAATTCAATTTAGGTCTGTTTCCCTTTGTGTATAAAAAACACAATTAAATAAATATTTTTTAATAGATTTTGTGGATTCACTTATACTTAATAATAATGGGCCGGATCCAGAACTATGTCCGTCTTCCATAGACGGACGTAGTTCAATAAACAGTAGCTACTGCGCATGCGTAGTAGCTATTGTACGTAAATTGCGTATCGTTTCGATACGTAGATTGCGTATATGCGGTCTTTTAGACTGCATATACGCAATCTACGTATTGAAACGATACGCAGATTACGTACAATAGCTACTACGCATGCGCAGTAGCTACTGTTTATTGAATTACGTCCATCTATGGAAGACGAATGTAGTTCTGGATCCGGCCCAATAATCCTAGACTGGAACACAAATTCAGGGTGATGACTGACATGGCGTCCATATGATTTTAAGCTAACCAACATTAAGATTTGTCGGCCTGGACTTATAGAACCATAAAAGGGTGACTCATGAGGCACGAGGCAGCACAAGTTGGGCTGTTCCCTTTAAGTTGGTCGAGCGCCCAATAAATGTGGTGTGACCTTCCTTCTAAACACAACAAATTCCATTGCTGGTAGCACTAGGACTCTTGATGCAACCCATTGCCAAGCAGTCTGTGGAGTAATAGTCCAAAAAACTAATGTGAAACTAATGGAACCATTATGGCCTGTTGCTAGGCTGCACCTTTAGAGCAATAAAGAACATTCTTAATTAAAATACAAGCAGTTTAATTAAAATTATGCTTCAAACTAATCCACAAGAACAAATGATTTATTGTTTCAAAATGAGACCTGACTTATAATTAATTTGATGCTGATGACAGTAAATGGTGCTTTAAAGTTTAATTCAAATAAAAAACCAAAATAAAAAATGATAGCAATTTGTATATGATCCCAAAGCCAATTGTTCTGTATGGAGAGACAATAAAGGGCAGATCCAGAGCTACGTCCGCTAGCATATTTACGCTAGCCGGAGACATAAAAACGCTGTTTTGTATGTACTGCGCATGCGCGTGGCAGATGATACACCACGTAACTCTGAATGTATGTACCTGCCTAGTATCAACAGCGTAACTACGAACAAAGGAGCGTGACAGCCATACAACACCCTTAATTACGCTATGGAGGCGGAGTGAGGCATTTAAATAGTACAGTATGGGCGTGTTTAGGCACTTACGTACGTGAAGCCTTTATGTACGTCAGGAGTTACGCTTTGAAAAGCGTAAAACGGGCAAAGTATGTACGAGCGAGGGGAGTGCATAGGGGAGTGCATAGAAAATACGCTACGCATTGAAACGTAAAGGGAACGTAGGTCTGCATCCAGCCCAATATTACTATTAGCAGGAGCCCCTGTGGATTGTCTGACTATAGTTTTCCTTGTTGTAGTGTGACCTGCACAGACCATCATAGGTTAGCTCTAGCACATCTTTTAAGTTGGGTTGTTGCGCTTAATGAGAGATTGGCAGAATTTGAATCTTCCTTTTTTTTCTTTTCTTTACACTGTAACGAGATAGATCTGTTAACATATGTAACCACTGAAGCATTTACTAGTAATTTATTCACCTTTATGTTAACACTTTATCGCTCGATCTATTTCCTGCCTCTCCAGGTGTACAGTGACACAAACATGCAAATATTTGTATACAGCCATCCGATGAGCAAGCCATGTACAAGAATGAGTTTTATAAACACAAAACACTAAAGTGTGGAATGCAGAAAGATGCTACTGCAGATAAAGATGTCTTCATGTTTATAGAACACTAGCCTGTCTCTCAATGTCCTTGTTTCAAAAAAAAAAAAAAAATGAACAATACATTTGTGTCTGTCATTTACTGGGCTGCATGATATAATGAAGTCATCCATCAATATTACGGTGTCCACATTCAAAAAATGGAGTGAGCATGGGATCATCATTTCCAGTAGAATCAAGGGAGATAAAGTATGGAGCTGTGAAATAGGATGTCAGCACTTTCAATTAAGAAACGTGCGGACTGCCTCGTCCCCTCTCTCATGGTGTCCTGCTCTGTTTAGAGGAGAATGCATGAATGGCACAAAATCAATTCTGAATTGTGAACACCAATATCGATTTTCATTCTCCTTTAGTAGAAATCATTAAGATATGTAAAATATAGTGAGTGAAAATCATACAGCAACGTCCTATCACTGTTCCTATTAGTGGCTTGTCGGAAAGCGTGCATTTGAGAAAATGTGTGTCATCATTACATGCAGGTTTCTGTAACTCACAGTAATACTGCAATTAGTCTCCAGCAATAATAGTGTTGCTTACAATCTGTACAGATGTATTTACTGAAGACTGAAGAAAAACAAAGATCTAAAATTGCTGTAATAAGTATTGTTCATGGTGCTTTACTGAGCTTGAGACATAAAACCGTGCATACTGGACGTGAGCATTTTATTTATTGTTTCATTTATTTTATTTTAAATACAATATTGAACCTTCAATGAGCTACATAAAAAACCTTAATTTATTCACACCTTTTGGAATGCAAGATATAAGCATTCTGTGATGGCAAATGATCTAAATGTAGAATACAATGGCCTGGATTCAGAGCTGCGCTTTTTTTTCAGACGGAAGCGCAGCAAAAATGAGCACTGCACATGCTTATAACGGGAGCGAACACAGAAAGATGGGTGCAAGTGTGCCCATCCGTCCGTGCTCCAACAGCACTGCGCCAGTGGTACTGGGAGTTCCACAACACATAAATGAGAAATGTTTTTCTCATTTAAATATGCGGTGCGGTGCTCTCCGGTGCCTGTGCATCCACCTTATGCTTACACCAAAGAAAAGTAAAAAAAAACAAAAAAAACCCCACACATTTCACATTTATAACCCCATCCACCGGTATAACTAAAATAAATAAATAATATTGGCCCTACAGCACCAGCATACCCTGCCATCCAGGGCCCGCTGTGCCAACCTAATGTCCCACATGGTACATAAATAAAAGATAGGGCTGGCCATTCTATTGTTAAAAAAAACAATACAAATAATAAAAAAGTCACTTACCTGCTCTGCTGAGGGGGCTGCCGTCCGAAAATGCAGGGCCTGGGACAAAGCCATGGGGCCCCACTCCATGTGACAGCATCGGAGATGTCACATAGGGGCAGGGTTCCGCGGACTTGCTTTAACAGCGGGTCAGTGCGCAGGAAAGCTCTTCCTTGCGCATTGGCCCACTACAGAGCAGCTCTGATCAGCAAGTACCAGCGGAAGTATACACCGATACCTGCTGCAGGGCTAGGTAAGTATCGGCGGGCCCCCATCAGCCCCGGTCCCAGGACAATAGTCCCGGCTGCCCCCCCTCCGATGGCGGCCCTGTCTGCTGGAGTCCTGTCTTGTAAGCTTTTAATCTTGTGGGAGGGTCTTGGCCAAAATAAATCCTTAGGGAGACGATGCAAAACATGCAGCAGCCTTTCAATGCTTTTTAGCACTGAGCATGTGTAAGAACAAATGCGTATGAAACTGTAGTGCAAAGATGAGGTGTATGTATTGTATATATGTCGCCTTTTGTTCAAAGCCATTACGGTCTGAACTGGTATAGGTTGGGGGGTGTGAGCACGCCGGTTGTGCAAACTTCAGTCAAAAAATACAATACAATCATTCTAAATATATAAATTTTTCGACCTGGTGCAGGTATGCTCATAAACATAACAGGTGCTGGACGGTCTTTGTCAAAATATTTCTCATTTTGGACCAGATTCAGAGACTGAATAGAAGAGAGGAAAGTTACTCCTAGGCAAAACCGTGTTGATTTCAAGGGAAGTCAAGTTAATTGTATTATTTGCATGCAGGGATATATCTTTGAATTGATTCCTGCACACATATACTGACCAGCTTTACCTTTATACTAATACTAATTCTAATACTGTTTGTAACAGATGATATTTGACTCCCCCTGAAATCAACATGATTTTGCCCAGGAGTAGCTTTCCTCTTTTATTTTCAATCTCTGAATCTGGTTTATTATGAGGAACCTCATTGTGGAGATTTAATAAGAAAAGATTAAATCCAAAGTTTGAAAATACGATTAAAACAAGTGGGAATTTATTCATCTGATGCAAACAGAATTAGACCTGAAAGGTGATATTTCCTAGACTAAGTCTAAATAACAGTTTGAAAGTAATATTGGTCTCATTACGGATTCACAACAGCGTACATATTGCACATACGTCCTTAATTAACCAATAATAGCTACTACGCATGCATAGTAACTATTTTACGCAATCTACCTATCGTTTTGTTAGTAGATTGCGTATATACGATCTTAAAGACCGCATATACGCAATATACGTAACAAAATGATACGTAGATTACGTAAAATAGTTACAACGCATGCGAAATTAAGGACGTATGTGCAATACGTCCGGGGTTGTGAATCCGGCGCTATGTGTGTATAACAAGCAAAAGCTAAAAGTTCTCCTTCTTCCTGCATGCAAAGAATAAAATTTGTTTGACTCATTTTTTTTTTCAAATCTGGATCCGGTGTTAAGCACCAAAATGTAAAAACTTTTATCAGTCGCATATTTTCAGTCATTAACTTGCACTACACTGAACAAAGGTAAATGTTGGTTTTCTGATTATTGTAAGTTTGGTGATTGTAATCAGTCTTACCAGTCAAGTAAGTACAATAGATTATTAATCAAGTATTACTTATAATGATGTATTGATTTGTAGAAAATCCTACTTTTTCTTTTGTCTTCTAGCTTGCAGTTAATTAGCTAGCTGGCCTCCTTAATGATCCGATCTATAGATCATTGTTCAGTTTAAGCTAATGCTTTAAGTTAAATATATTTTATTTTGCAAATTGTTTTCTATTGACCAGCTGCATAGTCAAACAGCTTTATTGAAATTTGCTCTTCACATTTATGTTTCCTAAAATTACAATAGTTAAAATACATCTTTAAATTTCTTCTAAAATTACAGATGTACAAAAAAAAAATCTCTTGGCTGGATTTGGTTTTAAAATTCTTTTTGTGCTTTGGTTTGCCAAAACCACTCTTAAAGGTTTTGGTTTTGACTTTGGTTTTGAATATCAGTTTAAAAAAATCATCAGTGTTTGTTTCTATCCTAATATTAATCTTATTAAGCTTCATTTGCAGTCATTTACAAACACTTTTATAATGTTTACATAGATGATTAGAAGATTAGGTAATAACACAGAATTTTTATTACAGAAGAGTACTATATCATTTGATAGACCTTAAAATAAGATGTTCTTTCACAAATAGGGACTATGGTAAATAAAGGCAAAATCTATCATACCAAAATCAGCTCTCTTTACATTTTTTGGGGCATTTTCAGACCATGTGTCAACAAGGCTTCGCCAATAATATTAATGATGATGGTTTTTTTTAAGGATCTTTCACTACCGCAAGACCCAACAGCCTTACATGTCTTACCATTTTTGTCACTACTAGAGGTGTAGTTATTGGATCCCAATGGTCTGCAGTCTTACTAGTACTAAGATATTCATTGCGGTTTCTGCATTAATTAAGATGGGGAAGTTTAAAAGTCATATTTCTAATAGTCGTGCTAGTAGACAGGATCCCAAGCAGCCAGGCAGGCAGGCAAGCAGGCAGGCAGGCAAGCAGCCAGGCAGGCAAGCAGGCAGGCAGTCAGGCAAGCAGCAAGGCAGGCAGACAGGCAAGCAGCCAGGCAGGCAGGCAAGCAGGCAGGCAGTCAGGCAAACAGCCAGGCAGGCAGGCTGCAGTGCGCCAGTAACTACAGTAGTGTATGATAGATATTATTGTTACAGAGTCATTGGTAAGTCACTGTAATTCACTGTGAATGTCTGCATTAATGAAGAACGAAAGGTAAAGTTAGATTTAGAAAAGTTAATGAAGAACATGGAAGTGGCATTACAGCTGACAGTATTAATAGTGAAAATATGTAATATTAGAAAAAGAAACTAACATGATTTGACTGCGTTTGCATAGCTGTTACCTCACAAAGCATGCTGAGCCAGGTAGACACATGAAGAGTCATAGGCTGGCCAGCACTGGAGTTATTTGAAAAAGTAGGCAAAAATATTTGTCCTAGTAGCTTATAAAAGAAAGGATGTACATAATGAATGGAATACACCTTGATAAACAGATATAAGTAGACATGGAATGGGGAAATTTATTTAAAAGAATGCAAACTTTGGCAAAAAAAGGTTGCTAACTTGACACTGAACAAAAGCTGTCTGAATTGACCCTCACATGAATTTAATAGAAAGGAAGACAGTGAATAAGTAGACAAAAATAAGTCGCCTTTAACTGCTGGAAAACAGAGTTGACAATGACAGCTAGTATGGGTGTGGGTCTGCGGTTAGAAAGGCCCTTTTTTGAAAAGGCTGGTTTATAGCAACCAGTTCTGAACTGGCTCTCAAATGGATTGCTTCTACCTTGCCGAGGAGAAGATCATCCCCAGAACAAAGATGCAGCGGCGAATGGTAAGTATTTATGTAACCCCCAACCCTTATCCTAATCATTACCCTAACTCTCCTTTCCATTACCATAACCTTCCATTACCCTAACCCTCTCCTCCTCTGACCCTAAAACTTCCTTCCCAACAGCCTAACCCTAAGACTCCATTCCCTGCAGCCTGACCCTAAGACTTCCTTCTCCACAGCCTAAGCCTAAGACTCCCCATAAGCTTCCCTGTAATTCTCACCTGTCCGGTCCAGTGTGATGATGCAACAAGTCTGCGGCAGTGGTTTCCTAATTAATGTATTAGTAAGTAGTCCCAAAAATAAATTCAGCATGCTTACTCAATCATTAGTAAAACTTTCCAATCAGTAATATTTTCGAAATAGAGACAGACGAAAATCAGCTCTTAGCTGTCTGTATTTTGAAAATTGAATTGTCATTGCAGAGAATGCATCCCAACTAGTCTGTGTGAAAAGTAGGCATTGTATATCTAGAATATACAAAACAATTAAATAAAAACTCATATCAACTATAGAATAATAGGCCTTGAAGTTGATATAGATAAAGTACATATTGAATGAATATAATACAAAGAATACAATACAAAACTTGCTTAGCTGTTATAGATTAATATAGTTTACACTTTTGCATTGAACTCTTTATAGAAAAGATGATGTGCACTGCTGTTAAATGATATCAGATAATGTTTCTATAAAGTTTAAAGCATAGAATACAGTGAAAAACAAACTAACAAGGTAGTTCTTATGATATTAAAGATGGTGAGCACCACTGAAAAAGACCTTGAATATTATATAGATAAATTAGATGAAAATAAAATACAGTGAATAAACTAGCCACCAAAGTAACCCTTACAGAAAATAGAATAGATGACAACTGAATAGATCTTAAAGTTGGTAATTCAAGTCGAGAGAGTACAGCGAAAACCCTAATAAAATAAGGTGCCATGCAAAGCTCAGGAACATAAATGACAGTCAAGTCATTTACTGGTCTATCAAAGTACAAAGAATACTAAAAGACATTAGCCTTCAGAAAAGGCAGCACACCCATTCTTA
This sequence comes from Limnodynastes dumerilii, assembly GCA_011038615.1. Classification (NCBI taxonomy): domain Eukaryota; kingdom Metazoa; phylum Chordata; class Amphibia; order Anura; family Limnodynastidae; genus Limnodynastes; species Limnodynastes dumerilii. The sequence goes on along the minus strand of WWET01000141.1, from coordinate 924,908 downwards.
ATAATTCTACTAGGAATAATTGAATGTGACATTTTGTGTCATTAAAAAGTAAAATAGTTGAACCTGAAAGGTATTAGAAAAATGGCAACATTAAAAAAATCTTGAACCTGGCCACACGCTAGAGCAATTATTGCTACCATCAGATTCTGATAATTGGGCCAATTTTCCCATAGGAAAAGGTACCAATATCGGCGCCAGACACTTCTCTTTCTGGGAGCAATAATCTTTACTGAACAGGGAGGTGCTTCTGAGATTAATAGAAGTCTCTTGATTGGCTGCACTGGCCTTCCAACAGTCTCTTCACAATTGGCTGTACGGACCTTCTGTCAATCATGGCAGAATGTGTGGCACCTCCTGAGCTGGATTTCCCCATTTATTGGACTCTTTAATTACTCAAAATATAGCTATAATTTAGTCGTGGAAGCCCTGCATCATTTGCAGATGGCAGAGCTTTTTATTACTGTATTACTGCTGTATGGTTTTTAAAGAGTTGTGCAGATGGAAAATTTGACCAGGAGGTGGAGGAACAATGTCTGAAAGTGTCCAACTTGCCCACACACTACATGATATTGTCTGCTCAGGACAATAATCAATCGGGAATCCTGAATGACGTGATTAGTGTCCCAGAACCATCTGCACCACACACTAGAGCAAATATTTGGAAGTATTTGATGGGGGTCCTCCAACCCCCATCAAATACTTCTAAGTCCCACCAAGCCCCTTCAAGCTATGGCAAGCAAGGAATAATAACAAGCCAATAGAAACAAGCCAAGCACAGTCACCAGATTGCTTTCTGAGCTTCAATGCTAAAATGGCTGCTATTAGCTATGTTTTGCTTGTGCATGGTTTTAATGACAGGGGATCGGATCCAGACATAAGTGTAGAATTTGTATGTTAGCCTCCACAACTTATAACGTATGGAATTTGCAATCCTATATTTCATACAGACGAGGAAAGTGCACACCCATTGAACTCCTCTCGTATATACTATATGCCACTTCCTCATTCAGAACTTTACCTTCATTTTCTAACATGGAAGGGTCATGTTTGGAATGCAGGATCATACCTAATGGCTTGGAAAAGTCCTTAGTGTATGATTTGCATTCTGAAATCCGCCCCCCATAGTTTTCTAATATGCATGGTGAGTGGACTCCCCCCGTCATTGGAATCATATTTTTGCATCACAGCATCGGTCGGCTACTTTCCATTGCGGAAATCCCTTTTCTGCTGACTTACTTACGCCATATGTGTCATTCAGCTAATGTTAACATCAAGATGTGACTACACTGTGCATTTACCTGTGTTGCCATGTAAGCACATTTAACACTACATTATGCAGATTAAGATTCACATGGTTGCATTAGTGCTAACTTTGTTGGTATTACTCGTTATGGGCCAGATCCAGAACAACGCTTGTGAGCGAATTTACGCGTGGCGGAGTCGTTAAAAACGCATTTTGGTAAGTGCGCATGCGCACCATAGAAAATACGCTCTGTAACGTAGCATAAATGTGAATGTATGGGCCATTCACGTATGTGTCCCGTAAATCCTTACGTGTGGGCGTGGCAATTTTACGTGAGTCAAAAATACGTCTGAAATACGCTATGTAGGCGGGGGTTTGTATTTAAAGTGTACAGTATGGGCGTGCTTAGCTGCGTAAATACGTGTTTCCCATACGTATGTTAGCGGATGACATCGGTTACGTGGGCAAAAGTTAAGATAGGGTTTGGAAAGCGGATCTCGGACGAAATACATACATTCAAGGGGTGAGCCAAGGGGAGTGTATAGAAAGTACGCACGCGTAAATACGCTATGCGAGTAAACATATGGCTAGCGGAGTTCTGGATCTACCCCTATGTCTATAATTATTGATTCAAATGTGTTTAATCCAGAGGTTTGCATCTTGAATGTCACCTCTGGAATGTGAAAGCGGAGATTAAAATATGAATCTATTAATGAATGGTTGCATAACACTGTTGATAGAATAATTGCTGCTGCTATTATTCATTTTTATCATACTAATCATCACCATCACACAAAAGGAATAATTGTACAAAACGTTAACACTGCAAATACATCAACATAAAACAAATACTACACATGACATGCAAAGATCAGACAACACTTATAAAATATTGCTCCCCTCCATGATCCCCTGTTCCCCTCCACGATCTCCTGTCAGCGAAGTAAACTAAATTGACTATCCTCTACCAGCCCTAGGAATCTCTCTCTCGAAGCAACCTAGGTATCCCATTGTTACTTCTCTACAACGAAAAAAACAAGCATTTTCCCCTTTTGTATCCCCCCTGTCTTCTGCATCCCTGTCTTTCTTTATATATAAGAGTTACAAGTCCAATGTAGATAAACAGGCCCATATTACTAACTTTCACTTATATAAAGTGTACTAGTTTTTTATATTTCTCTTTTTGAAAAAGGGCCGTGCTAGACCTATTAGATCTATTAGATTCCTGACTCACAGGTGTGACACTCCTAAGTAGGAGGAATTTATACAGGACGTGATTGTGAAATGTGGATTCAGAGTAATTGGACTCAAAGAATAAGACCAGACAACGGGCCTGATCCAGACCTACGCCCGCCATCGCTAGGACGGCGGGCGTAAGCGTAAGATTGGCTGAAAAGCGGATCTGCGCATGCGCCGGGCAGACGTTGCCCAGCATCGCTACGTAGCAGCGCCGTAGGGGACATCCCCCAGCGTCCCTACGTTCAGGTTAGTGTAGGTGGGTGGGGGGAGCTAGTTTAATGAGGGT
>WWET01000141.1:889241-901771 GCA_011038615.1 Limnodynastes dumerilii | reverse complement strand
TCTAGGGTAGGGTTTTCCGCTTGGTATGCACACATTTTTCATGGTTTTGAACAGAGTTAACTAATCCAACCCAATTATGAAAGGAGGGGCAATCTCGGGCCATCCATTTACGGGCAGTTAATGTCAGGGCAAGGGAATATACTGGTATCTTTATTTGTTAGTTACACATTACCCTCCTCCGAAGGAACATACACAAAAGGAGATTGCAACCAGGGGGTCCAGATCTTGTAAAAGCGATCTAGGGTTTTCCGCTTGGTATGCACAAATTTTTCATGGTTTTGAACAGAGTTAACTAATCCAACCCAATTATGAAAGGAGGGGCAATCTCGGGCCATCCATTTACGGGCAGTTAATGTCAGGGCAAGGGAGGCAAGTATACTGGTATATCTATACACTGCGGAAGAATAATCTTCCGACAGGTTAATTCTGAAAAGAAATACTTTAGGATCCAGGGATGGCAGGACAGGGAGCGTGGAACTAATGGCATTCCACACTTCCATATAAAATTCCTGAATTTCCACACATGCCCATATTAAATGCCAGAAATCAGCCTCGCTCCTGCCACACTTCGGACAATTTGAATCATTGCGCAGACCCATCTTAACCAATCTAGCAGGGGTAAGATATGACCTATGTAAAATAAATAATTGTACCTGTTGATACCTGGCAGCAGAGGTCGCTGCCCTAGCACACTCTATAACTTGCAACCACTCCTCATCTTGAAATGGACCAGTGTTAATCTCCCATTTCCCTCTCAAAACTGAGAGATTATCTTTTTGTAAGCTCTCCCCAATAGCATTATACAAAGATGATATAGGCTTCTTATTGGCTGCCTGGCTCAGTAATTTAACTACAGGGGAAGGAGAAAACACAGGGGCTGAACCCTCAAAGTGTGCCCTCAGAGCATGCCTCAGCTGTAAATACCTGAAGAAATAAACTCCACTCAACTGGAATTCATCCTTTAACCAATGTTTTCAGTTTTAATGATAAAAGTTTTTCCATTAAAACTGAAATGCAGGAAGCCCTGAATTCCTAGCACTTTACGCTAATAACTTCCAGCACCGCTCTTTTTGTGTGTGTGTAAAATATGTATTTGTGAGTGTGAGAATATCCCTCAGACCTCTATGTACCCTGTCATACAATTTTCAGTTAGATGTGATGTTCCTGGCTTGAAGCAGGGAAGCCACCGATCATAGTTATCACTTATAAATGGTTAGTTTGGAACGGCATAGAACACTTTACCACTTAGTTTAGTTACCAATAATAATATACTCCACTTTGGCTAAAAATACTCCTTAAAAATGCTATGAGGTTTCTGATGGGGGTATTTGAGGATAATCGATGCCCGAAGTGTCGCTTCCCGGGGGCAGACATTTATCGTTGCTTATGGGACTGCCCAGCAATCAGGAAATTTTGGTTCAATGTGGTTAGGTTTATCAACACCCACCTGGTTAATTATTTCTCCCTTAAGGCAAAATGGGAGGTTTTTGGGGTTTTCCATACTAACCAGAGAATCCCTCCCACTTGCAAGAAATTGTTGTTCGCTGTCTCGGCCGCTGCACGTAAATCTATTCTCCGGGTTTGGTCCCTACCCTCCCCCCTACGATGGTTATGTTCAGAGCCAAACTCTTCTACCTATTCAAGATGGATTGGATGGAAGCGTCTTTAAAAAAGGATCCAAGCATAGACAAATTCTTTAGCACATGGGAGAGCTTTATTGAAGTTTTGTCAGATAAAATCAAGACCCAACTATGGCATTGCTTTCGCCACACCATGTGTGTTGAATTGCGGCTGTATGAGCGGGACCCCCCTATAACTTTTGAGGATCCTTCCCTGTCTCTTTCATAATGTTTCCTATTTAGGTTTTACACAGTTTATTCTCATGTACAGACTTAACGACCTTCCTCAGGGACTGGAAGTGGGAAATATAACTAGGACTAAATGTGTTGGCTTGCTTGACATGTGCTCCAGACAAGAATGCACAAGGTTAATATCTCTGGCCACTCCTTGACTTTCTTAGGGGATTGGAAACGGGTGGAATAACCAGGTTCTGATATACGAGTTTACCTGTCATGCTGGGAGGATAATAATTGTACTCTATTAACAGATCTGTTCCGTAACTGTACACTGAGATATGGTATGTGTGTTTCTTTTTAACCCATCATCACCTGTAATGTACCCTTCTGTCTTTTTTTTTTATAGCATGTTTATTGTTGTCTGTATATTTGGTGTGCTTCAAGAAATAAATATAAAAAAAAAAAAAAGGAGCCAGTACAGATGCCTAAACCACTACCCGTTCTATTGTGTCCCTGAGGAAGTCTGCAAGGGTGTACCGACACCCCAGGACGGAACACGTTGGCCCCCAATTTGGTTTTAGAGACTGAAATATACCATATACCGCATCCTTGGACTCGATCTATACAAATGGACCTTTTGCATATTCAGTGTGTGGACCTGCCACCCGGAGTGGAGACGGATGCCACCCATACACAGATATAAGATCTACAAAAGTGCCGCCTTATATAGTGCTTTACTATATCTGCTATGCAGATTTTAAGTCAGTTATAATAGTATAATCGGGTGATTTGTTTTTATTTTGCATATTGCAGATGCATCACAGCATTTAAACAAAGACCCCCACTTCATGCATTTTTAAAATATTATATTTGCTACGCATATGACCTTGATCTTTCTAATGTATGTAAGTATGTTAAGAACCATAATTTATCTCCAATTGTATTCCCCTTTATATTCCTTTTTTTTTTTTACGTTGTCATGTTTTGTGTGTCATGTCACTAATACCTTCATTCTATTCATAACATACAACACTGTTCTGTGCGCCCCCAATTCCAATTAACTTAGTAAATATATATATTAGTAAAATGATACAGCTGCAACTTGAATGGCGGCTGTATCATTGTTCGGAGCCAACTGAAAATACTAAATTGCTAATAGGAATGGGAACCTATTTCCTTGTTCCCAATAGCTACAGGCTGTGGCAGTTGCGGCGGGTAACAGGTTAGGGTTAAGGTTTAAGAGTAAGGTAAAGGTTTCGGGGCTTGGAGGGTTAGGACTAGCCTGCAGGGCATGGAGGACTTGGGTTAGGCTTGTAAGTTATAGCTGCCTCTTTGCTATAATTCTTATTTACTATATACTTTGTTTTTTTTCTCTCAAGATATAGGTTAAATTGGTTTATTCTTTACACTTGCCTTTTTTTGGGTTATCCAACCAGCATGGTGGCAAAGTCCTCCTTCTGCCAAATTGACCTGCTATTGCACTAGGGGCCTGATCCAGAACAACGCACACCTGCGAGCTAATGCTAATCGTAAGCGTAAAATCGGCAGAAAAAACTTACAGCGCATGCGCCTGGTGACAACTTCCGGTAGTAAAACACTGATTTTCATAGCGGCGATTCGGGCGCCCGTATACTTTGCGTTTTTACCGACAAAGGGGTGTGATTATATTATGAAGTTCGTATGAACGCAGGAGTTAAGGAATATAGGCGGGGGGAGCCATTTAAATTGTACAGTATGGGCGTGCTAAGCGTCGTTCATACGCAATGAACGTATGGACGGCCGCAGAAACAAACACAAAAGTTAGGGTAGGGTTGGCCGAGCGTATGGATGCTAAACTAGGTACGAGCAAGGGGAGTGCCTATTGCCGTGCATCGGTGGTACGTTCGCCGATAATACGCTACACACAACAGCGTAGGTCTGGATCAGGCCCTAGGTCACTAAATGAAGTTTAACTTCATTGTCTATGTTTATAAAGTGAGTATTGTTTTACATTTGAAAGTGTAAAATATACTGCACATTGTTGGAAGCCTTGTGAATACTATTTGTTTGGAATTGTAGGTTGTCACCATAGAAGTAATATCTAAGATTAGAAATTATTATCTGATTATCAACATCAATCGTTTAGTTTCTCATGGCAATATTGTACACTAAGGGAATGAACAACAATACAAAAATTTAACAAGGTTTTATTTTCTAAAATTATTCAAAATATCATACATAGTTAAAGGGGGCAATCTTTGTTTTAATTACCAAGTAATATCAAATAATGTATGGAAAAGAAATATATATTTTAGGGTTAAGATAAAAATTTATGATAAAAAAAATAAGAATATGTGCAAATGAATACTAGTACATATCATATTATCAGTATCATATTACTGTATCAAAGGAAGTGACACAACAAAATAAAATGAAAAGGCATATAACATGACTGGCATGTCTCAGTGAAATATTTGATGGTCTGTTCTCATAAGAGATCAGATCTCTCAGTCAATTAAAATTCAAACTAATTGCTTGGCTAAGTGGTTTTTTCTTCTTCTTTTTCTTCTTCTTCTTCTTCTTCTTTTTATTCTTCTGCCTATTTAAACAAATGACTGAGAGGTGACAAGTGCCAGAATTTCCAACTCTGCAAAATCTCAATTAGAGGTTCTTTTGTCATTTCTAGGCAGACCATGACTGCTTATTACAGAGAGAAAGCATCACATTTTATGGAACAATTTAAATGGATTACACGTTATTTCTAGTGGTTCTTGCTAACTGCCTAAATGTCAGAAAGATTGTTAGTGCATTAACTGTGAGATGGAAATATCAAGGGACGTAAAGCTTTACATGTGAGTACCCTTTTAATATGGCACTAGTGGAATACAAAGGTTTCTAGGAGGATTAAAATAATGATTTCATTATTTCACAAGTTAATAGTTGATTGAATATAGCTGTTCACAAACCAATTTGTGGCACAGGAAGGGCAATATGATAAAAACAAGAGACAACATAGAAAAATGTAATGAAGCAGTTTATTAATTTCATCCTTTGTAAAAGCTGTGTTGCTATACTTTGAAACACTATGAAGGATAATTATGTATATACAAACAGAAAGGCCCCTGGGATTTTTCGCTAACGTCTATGGTTTTTTAATTATATTGCAGATGTTTTTTCATTCTGCACATGCGCATTCATGCATTTCTGTTAACCAATTGAAAGACGTTATAAACAGTCATGACCCATTCGAATGTAGCGGCCAAATGGGATGCTGAGACCTGTGGGGAGGGGGGTTGCATATAATCTTTCCGGAGTGCATTTAAGACCTGTATAAGGTTTCCGGTGCCAAAGCCTTACAGCCCATCAGAGGGCTATCAGCCAGGACATGCAGCTTCCTTAAGTGTGATGCTGGCATGACCTAAGCTCAACATTATTCACAGCAGATAGAGAGCACCACAGGGAAGAGAAGCAGAGAACAAGAGCACAGCAAAAGTAATACAGCAAAGGTAATTTAAGTGTAGGAGCTTGTCAAAAGATATAGGTTAGGGTTGGATGTCTAGAAAGACATGAAGTAAGAAAACTGGAATACTGGAGACACATGACGGGAGAATATTGGAAGGCTGAAGACACACAAGGGGGATTATTCAAAGGCTCTAGTCACAATAGGGGGAATATTGGAATAGTTGAGAGGCATTAGGGGGAATGTTAGAACACTGGAGACACAGAGGGGACATTGACAGGCTGAAAAGATTTGAGTGGAAGAATATTTTAACACTGGAGAGACATGAGGAAGGAATATGGGAAGGCTGGAAACACAAATGGGAAATAATGGAAGGCTGGAGACTCAAGAGGGCAAAATATTGGAACATTAAAGACATGTGGAGGGATATTAGAAGACTGGAGACATGAGGGAGGAATAATGACTAAAGACACAAAAGGGGGATTATTTGAAGGCTCTTATCACAAATTGGGCAGGAGGGAAAAATAAGGGTAAACTGGAGAGACATGAGGGGCAAATATTGGAATGGTAGAGACGTTTGCATTCTCCGCTTAGAAAATCTGATTTCCGAAAAAGGGACATCCCAAAGTTCCTTTTCAGATGTCCCTTTTTCGAATACTTACCATTTTAGACTTTTTTTTAAGAATGGGTGAGTTCAGCATACTTCACCTATTCACCTTCGCAATTCACGATATCCCTCCGTTGCTGCTAAATTCGGACCAAGGGACAGGTGATTAAACTTTCTGTGCGAGGTAGGGAGGGTTAGGGTCAGGCTGCAGGGGAGGGAGGGTTAGGGTCAGGCTACAGGGGAGGGAGGGTTAGGGTCAGGCTGCGGAATGTGCGGGGTAGGGAGGGTTGGGGTCAGGCTGCAGGGGAGGGAGGGTTAGGGTCAGGCTGCAGGAGATGGTCGGTTAGTGTCAGGCTGCAAGTAAGGGAGGGTTAGGGTCAGGCTGCCAGGAAAGGAAGGTTAGGGTAGTGAGAGGGGAGGGTTAGGGTTAGAATTAGGGAAAGGAGTAGGGGACTATTTTTCCTAACCATTTTGGAGCACGGAGCTTTCGGTGCTCTGTGGATCGATTGCTATGCCTCATCGAGACATATGCAATTGAAATCCGAGGAAACGGGCGTTTCGAAATTGGGCCGTTTTTTGGTTAAAATTTTTTTTTTCATTTATTGTATAGTGGTGGTAGGAGACAGTGTGTATTGAATGGACTTCTTTAATATGCAGTGTGTATTGTGTGGGGGTCATAAGGTAACAGTGTGTATTGTATGGCAGTCACTTCCATTTTGGCGCTGTTTATGATATAGAGGTGTATTATAGAGTATAATTTAAGCATAAATAAACCGTAAAAGGAGATTTATTATGGGACATATTGAATGTATGACTTGTAAAAAGCCATTTATTTCTTATTAATTGTGTCCACAATATCCCAATAATAGGTCACTAATAACTAAGAAGGATTAAAGCTTTATTATGGGGTGAGGATAGAGCCCAAATGTGGAATTATTATTTTTTTTTATTATCATTTTTTTTTCTAATAAAATATTCTTAAATTTAAATATAGTTGATAAAAAAGGTAGGGGAGAAAGGGCTTCAAAATTTCCAGCACAAGGAGCTATCATACCTCTATCTGGTTCTACCAGACATAAGAGGAAGGATTGAGCTGGACAGAGTTTGCTCTTAGGTATCACCTCTTAATACTTGCACAAATTTCCACTTGCTCAAATCAGAAGACTTTAGGTAGGCAAAGGCTGAAGGATATCAGTCCATGCGAGGGGAGATGGTTAAAATGTGAATGCACAGGTGCTTATTTAAAGAACCCAATCACTTGCATATCTCTCCAATCCTTTTTTAGGGATTCCATTGCATTAAAAAGAAGATCTGGATCTTATTAACAGTATTTTTAATGACTTAGGGTCTTATCCTTATCTTATCCTTATCTAAATTTTTGATAAAACAAAAAAACAGATACATGCCCAAAGAATGCATCTGCAGGGATATTTCCTGCTAAATGCATCTTGTTAGGAAGTCTGCTCAGCTTCCATTGTGTGTGTTGCATTGTCATCATCAATATCATGTCACCAATAGGACATGTCACCAGTTTCACAAATGGGGTCCATAACGGATAAGCCTTAAGCTATTGCTATAAAATATGTTTAAACTATGACGTATCATACACCGATCATACACATATCCCTACTAATCTCAGCGTACCTGCACCTTTAGTTACAAGTGTACTTTACACAGTAGCTTCAGTGTGCGAGGTTTAACATAGAGGAGTAAAAACACTTCTACCATTAGCACTTGACTCCATTCAATATACTTTTAATAAAACCTTTGATTATCTCTATACAGAAATATTATGTGGGTTTAAGAACCACAAACTTTGGAAATGAAGATGGCAGACTCTATTGGAGCAAATAATATACACACCATTGTATGTGCAGTCATCTGGATCAATCTTCAACATTATATTATATTATAATTATATTATACAGCAAGGAAAATGCAATATGAAAACATCATACTGTAATTCTACTACCATATTTTATCAAATCCATAAATAATAACCATAACCAGTAGTAACCAGTGAGTAAGAGCCCCCACAACATGTGAAAGAGGCTATTTCGATATTACTGTCAATAAGATAAATAATATATAACCATAGTTAACGCCAGAATGAGAGATGTAGTTTTATCAAAACAGCATTTTCGTTTTGGGTGGAATTAACCTTTAAATAGTTGGTACTCTGTCATTATTTATTCATACACTGATATTTGCTGCGACTGTTAATTTTTTTCAAGAAACATACTGTATTTTTTATTATTTTCCATTTTTATTAATGTCAGCACTGTTAAAGATAAGCTGGTAAACACAGCAAGCTCATTGAATATGGATTTATTGTTTTTAATATTTAAAATGTCATATCAAGATAAATGTGTGGGGAATTGCAGTGTTTCACAACTTTTATGTATATGTTTTCCTTCTGCCTGGTATCGAAAAAACAAACTAGCTGATATCTAAAATGGCACAGCACTATAAATAGAACTACTGGAACTCTTCCTCTACATATTTTAACATTATTATAGGCTTGTGGATGTCTCTACAGGCAAGCTTAGCATGTCAATGTCTGCTCTCCAGTATCAAATATCTGACATCTGGTTAAAAAAAAATAAACACACTATATAAATTTGCTAGGAGCTTAGTTTTTGAATTTTAAATAAAAAAATTGTATTGCTATTCAGTTGTTGTAACTAACTTATTTCTATACAGGTGTTACATACAGTAGAATAATTTATCAATTTGACTACAGTATACATGGACTTAAAGCCGCAAAATCATCAGGTGAAACAAATTCAGTGTTTTCGCAAAGTCAATACAACTATACATAGTTTGGGTATTTGTAGCTCTAATAACCTTCTTACCTTCTTTCTGCTTTGCAAGACACCTCCCTGCCATAATTATTTTGAGTTTGCTTACATTTCCTATAAGTCATCTCTTTTGGTTTCACTACACTTACTACCTCTTTTGTGAGCCACATTGGACTTTTTCAGTTTTTTTCCCCTTGCCTTTCTGATACAAAGGTCTGTTGCTGTTTATAATGAAGTTTTTAAATTCCCACTCAATTCTGTACTCATTTCAGGTGCCTCTTCTATAAATGGTCTGGATCCAGAATTAAGTAAGTGCTTGAAATTAGTTACTGCTGGGCTAAACCATGTTGAATGCAGGGGAGTCATATTTCATGTTGTGTAAAGAAAACAGGCTGGGGTAGGGAAGTAGAGTAATTCCTTATTCCAATCCATACCCGGGCTATAGTTTTAGCCCTGTTTATTATTCTGAGGTATTGGGTAGTATATCTGTGTAATATAGGGTTTCTGTAGCTGTAGTAGAGTGTGCTATGTAGTTATTATATGTTATATGTAGGGTGTAACAGTGGCGCACCCAGGGGGGGTTTCCAGTTGCCCAGAAACCCCCTTTTAGAAACTGAATGACAAAAAAAAATAAAAAAAAAAGATTTAGTGCACTGTGTGCACGCTGTGTATAGGATAGGCACATTCTTCTTTAAACACCAGTGCAAGCCAGCACAGACATATGATATATGGAGGAGGACAGAGACTGTGCCTATCCTAACACACACAGAGCAGTCGGCAGTATGCTGGCTGCTCTGTGTATATTACCATCGGCACACTCACTGTCTCTGTGACACCTGTCTGCCCCAATATTGACTGCTCCCATTGCAATAGCTGTGCACCTGCCTGTGATTCTATGTGACAGTCAGCGCCCTAGTATTACCAGGGCAATAGTAAACAAATTACACTACTGAAGTGCTTTCTGTGCAACCCGAGATGAAAAACCTGGGTAGCACACTTCACACTGCAAACCTATCGGGGTTGGACACGGGAAAACGCTTCTTCTCTCCTGTGTCCAATTCCCAGGTCATTAGATCCAGGTCGAGGACCCAGGGACCTTTGACACCACACCTCAACCAGGGTAGTTGGACCTTGTCCCGGCAATAACCTGGGTTTTTGAGGGTGATGTGAAAGGAGTATTAGAATGATAATAAATCTAATATTGACACTATGTGTCCCTCTTAACCCCAAAACACTTTCCAGTTGACCATGATTTCTGCATGAACACTGAAGAAAAACTGTGTAAGAGGTCATTCATATTGCTCTTCTCATGTAAAGCTAATACACATGGAGTACAATGGAGGGCTCTCCATTGACATGCGCTGCACTATGACATTCTGTTTTTATAATGGGACATATTGTAAAAAAAAAACCTCACTCTACTTGAACATTTTGGCCCTTTTACATATAAGAAACACAGGCTTCTTAGGCGCATATTTTTCTATAGGTAGGGTGTGCACATGCGTAGTCACTAGGCACGTAGTTTGACTACATGCGATCGTTAAGGATTGTATGTTGTTTTAGGTAATAGGAGGCCAGTGCAGCCTCCGGGTGATGATAGGAGAAGTGGATGGGGGGAGGGATGTAGATTAGGCTAGAGGAGGGAGGGTTGGTCATTCCCTGTGCATATTTTCTCTACTTAAGGGGGGAAATATGGACGGTTAGTTCAGGGTTGCCTATTTGGAAGTGCCATTAGACACCTAAAAACGGGGTAGGGCGGGGAAGGGGAGGGGACCGGAGAAGTAGGCGTGGCCACATCCTATGGTCCTATGTCCCTAATAAATAACACAGCTAGTGTAAACATGCTCTGTACACTGTTTCCTGCCATCTTAGATAAACTGACACAACTTATGACCTTTGACAAAAGGGAGTGGAAAAAACCTGCAACATTTTCTACTTTGAACAATTTCAAATGTGTGAATTTTCATTATTTTTCTGAATGACCTTTTCAGCTTAATATGTAAAATACTTTTTGAGATATAGTCCATCAAAGACAGTGCCTCCACACAGAATGTCAATGGCGGAATGCTTCACTCCTGTGAAGGGAAAGTATGGACAGAAGGGAACAATTTGTGCAGAAGTTTGACTTGCGTAACTGTTGCAAGTTTACACTTGGTGAAAAATTTTGAGAGTACAACACTATGGACATTAGGGATTGTCCCTTTTGTGCCATGGTCATAACTCGTGAGTCTCATACCTGCAATGAATATTGAAATTCTGTATAAAATCCTAGTCCCACAGGGAAACAAAGAACTGGAAGCATTTCTGGTGGCCTTGACAAAAATGTTCCCCAGACAATTCTTCTACAAGCTCTATTTAAGTGTTTTAGAGCAAATTCTTGTAAATATGAGTACGTTTTTATTTATTTCATATTTGTATCCTATGGTCTGGGAAGATTTTCTTATACTTGTAGTATGCACACAAGGCTGAGAGAGCAGTATCCACCTGGGAGAGAAAGAATAATCTCACAGATTCTGCAACACCTAATGGGGACTAATGGTATCCCAGATCAGATAAAACAGAGGCTTTCTTATTAAAAGCACAACACCTTCATCTGAGCAAATCAGTTTCCAGGGATGCTGATAGATTTATGCTTTAATCCATGGGCTTTAGGAGGAGCTGATTTTTTCCACTGACTGGTAGGGTGGAATCTGCTTGTGCAATATCATTCCCTGCAAAACACGAAGCAGGAGCATCCATACAAACTGCAGAAATAAGACTTCCCTATGGAGGGATATTAGTAACATTTCATACCTGCCTCATAGACCTTTTTTATATAAGAAAATCCTGTTCAACTACAAATTATTTTTTCTTTCTGTTAATTGTCAAATCAACATCCTATCATCAAAATCATTTAATAGACACATTGGACCGTGTTCACAGATCCGGGTGAGTTAGGTGGGGACAGATCCGCACTTAACTCAAACATGCTGTCCCTATTCCGCCCCCCATTATTAGGTACCTTATGGCACATACGATTGCCACAGGGCTATCTTATCTCTCTGTGCAATGTCCGCACAGACATTGCCTCTCCCCGCCTAATCTAAATCCCTCCCCCCTCCCACCTAATCACACCCCAAAGCGGAATTACACCGACTCTTTCTACTTAAAATACCTAGCCGGTACATAGAATGTGTAAATGACCTACTATGCATGCATTTCAGGCAACTGCACCTAAGAAGCAGGTGTGAATAGTAATAGCTATAGTGAATAGTTATTAATAGTACTAACTATACATTTTTATTATATATTTTAAATACAATATACTAATTTGGGTTTGCGCCGCAATTTTCTTCTTTGTATCTATTTGCTGTGTTAGGGAGTGTTGCACGACTCCCTTCCTAGCTGCAGCCTATTAGTGTTTGTATTTTAGTATTAATATTTTAGTTTTTTTGATTGGTTGTGGCCACTGATCCAAGCACCAGCTTATATATCTGTCTGTGTGTTTTTAGGTGTGAAAACTGGCTATTGTGGCACTGCATATACTCAAAAATAATGTGCATGTAATTACACCAAAAGCAACTTAAGCTTCAGCCGCTTGCGTTCTGAAGTGCGTGTTGTGGTAGGGATGAGGTAGGGAAGAGGAAGAGGCATGTAGTCGCAGTAAGGGAGTGCCTAAGTAAATTCACCCAGTCCTGACCCGAATGCAGGTAGAAACAAGCATTGTTTACCTCAAAACATTGGCACATTTTGCGAAGCCTAAGTCTAGGAGGCTAGCACACCACAGCCTATTTCAGATGCTTGTGTTAGTATTTTACACTTCAAATGCAATACAACCGTTATGATATTACAATTGGAAAATGGTGCCGGTATAAAATACTTTCTATGTACGTTATATACATTATATA
>WWET01000141.1:865505-883622 GCA_011038615.1 Limnodynastes dumerilii | reverse complement strand
TATCTTATCTCAAATAATTTTATCAGTTTTGCTCTGTTCTGTAGCAACTCTATCTAGCACTTACTTTGCCTTTGATGTTGCATCTTGAAGAAAAGTAAAACTAAACAATATAGTATGTTCTGTTCAAGCCAGATGGCAAAGAGTTCAAGACAGAACAATTGGGACTTGGCTAACCCAGAGGACTTTTACATCTGTCCTTACAAAGTGTAGGAATAAGCCAGAAAATGTAGCAGGGATTGTTTATAGCAAATGATAAACTGTTATATGTAAACGCCAGAGAATCACCAAAAGCAAACGATTGATATTTATATCCTGTTACATGTATCTAAAAAACACTTCCAGAATATTTGAATATCACACAAGACACTGCTAAAACTCTCATTCATCCGCTCATCATCTCCCGCATTCATTATTGCAATGTTCTTCTTATTGGACTCCAATATAAAAAATGTACCCCCCTATGGTCAGGTTCTAATCAAAATCCAGACAGCCAATAGCTAATTGTTGGCTGTGTCTATTTAGAAAATGTCAGCAACTAGAAATTTAAACCGCAGTCCTGCCGAAGGACCCGGCAGCTCCCGATGCACGGACCGGTTAGCACAGGGGAGGGGATGTAGTGCAGCAGGGTTGTCTAAGGGTTAGGCTGCGGGGAGAGGATGGATCGGCGAAGGGGAGACTTAGGGTTAGTCTGCAGGGAGGGGATGGATCGGCGAAGGGGAGACTTAGGGTTAGAATTGCACTTGCACAACCTACTACTTAATAGTTATCTACCTTATTTACAACCACTTTTCTATCAAGTTTTCCTTTCTGTTAAACAATTAACACAAACTTGAAAACATTAACGCTCCTGTGTGACTGCATCACACAGAGAACTGAGCACGTTTACCTTATATGCTGACTGGTCCATTGTGTGATATATAGCACTTGCTCCTTAGGTATAAATCCCCCATGTCCTATTGAGTGTAAGCTTGGGGGCAGGGCCCTCTCACCTACCCAGTCTGTCTGTTATTACCCAGTCTTGTTATAATGATTGTTAACATTGTTAAGTGCTACATAATTGCTATATAAAAAACTCTTAATAAATAAATGCATAATTTTTCTCTGTTTTAAAGAGCACTATCATATATTATATAGTGCTTTACAGAAAATATTTTAGATCAGTCCCTGCCATTGGAGCTACATACTAAGGTCCCTAACACATCCACACACAGTAGGATTAATTTATTCAGCAGCCAATTAACCTAACATATTGTTTTTGGAGTGTGAGAGGAAACCCACCCAGACACAAGAAGAACTTCACACAGATAAGGCCTTGTCCAGGAATCAAACTCATGACCTCAGGACTGTGCGACCATGCTGTCACATTTAATAAAATATAACTAACAATAATCTAGAAGGAAACACATTCAGGAATACTGAGAAGCGGATGACTAGGTGCTTTAAATTCAGTATATCTGTTTCTCTATAAAACCTACACTTATTGACTAGGGCCCTGATTCAGAATTTGAAAATAAGAGAATTACACCTGGGCAAAGCCATGTTGTTAGGGGAGTCAAATTTCATCTGTTGCAAACAGTATTTTAGTTGAATCTGGTCAGTAGCTGTGTGCCATTAGCAAAAGCAAAGAATTCTCCCTGCATGCAAAGAATAAACTTAATTTAACTCTCTTAGGTGTTTTAACCTTGTGGATACTTTGTTGCTATCCAGCTACAACCCTTTTAACTTTGTGATCCGATTTGTTGCCTTTAGGGGCTCATTATTTGAACTTTTAATTACGCACAGACTACTCATTAACCTACGGGCATTTCCAGCACTGTCCATATCGCCTATACGGTGGGAGCGTCACTCATAACTCCGTTGTCAGCTGTTCGGCTGGACTAACAGCTTCCAGTGTCTCGGGCATAGAGACACCACAGCACGGACCATTGACCATCTTTCCTTTGGTTCCTGCACTGAGAGTCTTGGGCTCAGAGACATTGCAGCACAGACCACCTTCTTCTCGACACCCACACCGAGCGGCTGCAACATATCCCTATTGTCCAACGGCTGTTGCAATTACTTGTGCCTTGCGGTGTTCCATCCAGCCGACCCGTCGGCATCGCCATCCACAGATCTGACAATCACCGTTGGGCTAGTATACTCACCGCATTTGGCCATCATACTGCATCCACTTTGTCTCTCTTCACAATCTATAGACCCGCAGTGGTCTATTTCACGTGGTCATAGGAAATTGTCAGCTATCGCTACACAGACATCATTCTAACTCTAATTAGAGTTCATCTGACAACTACAATAATACCATTTGTGAGTATACATCTTAATTGGACTCCCTTTGTAAGTATTCACCTACTGGACAAGTGTGTGATACCCTATTCATTTGGGACTTTACATCATTTCCTTGTCATCATCAATTTAAGCGTGTCATTATAGAGACTGTTTGTATTTTGAGCTCCAGTCCAATATTCTGCACCTTCGGATCACTTTTTCATTTTTATTTTTACCTCTACCTGTGGCCATTGGTTGATTAGGGTATTGTATCACAAGAGTACTAATATGTTTTCATTTTTGTAATAATACAATTTGTAAATCTGTTAGTATCAAGAAGTCAGCTCTATTTATTCTTTTTTTTATTTTATTTTCATATATATTTTTTATATCTTGGCACTAGAGTCACATATATTTATTGTTTATTTTTACTCCCATAACCAGCATCTCACTTGTTTTGACAGGCTGCCTTTTTCTTTTCCTTTTCCTTTTCTTTGACCATACTGTTAGGCGCTGTAGTATTATACAGTATATATTTTTCTGAGTCCTGAATACCTCCCCTGACCACCCATTGGCTTCCCAAGTCAAAAATATCATAATATCATAACAAAAGCTGAGCTCTGCCATTTCCCAACCCAAGAGTTTAACTGCCTTCAGGCTAAATATTTAACCCTCAGTTGTCTGTTCCTCTTTTATTTTTAAACTTTGAATCTGGTCCTAAATGTCTATGTACATATATGTTAAACATAAAAAAAATTAATTGTAAGCAAATCTGATTCAATGCTTGTAAACCACAGGTGTTCATCTGATGATGAACTTCAACAACTGAGCACTAAAAACCCTTTCACATCACCACCAAATACCTAGGTTTTTGGCCAAAAACCTGGGTATTTGGTGATGATGTGAAACATCCAAGGACCTGGGATTCATTCGCACACGGGTAGGATATACATGCAGTCATTCTAAGCATGGTGACATGTAAGTTATTACCTTTGTTTGCTGTCTTGTCCCAGTGCCTCTGCGGAAATCCTGCAGGCCACTCTACTATGCACAGCCTGCACATGTCTGACACCTAAATCTGTTGCTTGATGCTTTCCTCCCTCTGTCTTTAATGGCTTCCTGGCTGCTTTGATTGCTGGCAGGACTCCAGCCAATCATTTCACCTGTTTGGACTGCTGGCCAATCGATAGCCAGCAGTCTCCTTATAAGCTCCAGTAGTGCTATTCCTCGCTGCTGGTTATAGTTCTAGTTCTCTAGTCTGTGTTCAGCTCTGCTATTGGTCTCTGCCTTGTGCAATTTTCTTGCGATCTCTGAGCGCTCCTGCTCCAGTTAACCCTTGCCTCTCTTCTTGTGTTTTCCAGTCTTATTACCCAGTGTTTCCTCCTGACCCTGCCTAGCCCATTCCTCTGGTTGTGACTGTGTGGCACCCCTTTGGTGTCTCCTCTGTGAGTGTTTGTGTGCGCACCCTAGTTTGTCCTGTCTGTCTCTGTGTTGTTTGTCAGAGCTAGTCCCTTCTAGTTCTTTTTTCTTGTTCCCGCTCTCAGCTTTCCCCCTGCCTTCTCTCTCCAGCTTCCTTCCGTCTTTGCTTCCATTGCTTCTCTGGGTGTCGCCTCTGGGGCCCGCAACCTGCTAGGTGTCCTGCAGCCCAGCCTTTCCCCAAAATTAGTGACTCTAGGGAATAACAGGTCCTGGTTAGACTCTGCACCCTGCTTGAGGCACCTGTCCTTTGTAACATTGGGGGGCAATGTAAAAGGTCCCAGGTTTTTTTGACCCGGGCCCTTCATAAAGACACCTGATTGGACAGATTTCTTTACTATTGCTATGGCAATAGTAAACAAATCTGTAGCCATGAGCTGCACGGTCCATCTGCCTGCAGTTTCACTATTCGCCAGACCAGAAAGGAGACATGGATGTCCCAGGTTTTTTTGACCCGGGCCCTTCATAAAGACACCTGATTGGACAGATTTCTTTACTATTGCTATGGCAATAGTAAACAAATCTGTAGCCATGAGCTGCACGGAGGGAAAGGAGACAGGCTGCATTTTTTTTATACTTATAGGTCTCCTTTCTGGTCCATCTGCCTGCAGTGTCACTATTCGCCGGACCAGAAAGGAGACATGGATATACTAAGTTCATAGTGGCTATTAGTGGAACTGCAGGAAGATGGACCAGAAAGGAGACCTATAAGTACTAAAAAATGCAGCCTGTCTTTCAGGTCCTCTTTTTTTTTTAAAAGTCCTGTAGTTTATTAAAAGAGTAAAATCCCCTTCTCTTTAGGCTGATTGACAGTTGTTTGCCAGGGCAGTCCCAGCAAATTCATGGCAGATGTGAAAGGTTCAGACCCGGGAATTTCCTGAGTTTTTGTGGACTTGTAACGTGTTTTTTTTTTTTTTTACCCATCAATTCGCTCTGATTAACCTGGGTAGAAAATTCTGGGTTTTTCAGAGGTGGTGATGTGAAAGGGGTATAAGTCAACAGAAATGGGGACTTTAAATTCCTATTCCTCCATTCAGTACCTCTATTCATCATTATAGATGTTACATACTTTATTAGAGAAGCAAACATGAAAATAAAAAGACATTTAAAAAAAAGTTATGATTGAAAATATCAATTTATATACCTGAATGCACTAGACAACTTAATCATCCATACAATCATAAACAGTTATTTTTCTTCCAAAATATCTTTTCAATGAACACAACTATGCCAGAGAGTTCATTTTCTAACCTTGGAGCAGCCAAGTATATTTAAGTATAATTAGCACCTAGCTATTTATATTTTTTACCAGATATAGTGTATGACTCCTTAGAAAATTAATGAAAATCAAGATGTTCCCTAATATATAATGGACTGGATCCGGACTTCTGATTTTTCCCTGTTTTCCATGTGTTTCTAATTGGGATATGTCCCTTTTTTTCTGTGGAATTCTTTATAGTAGAATGTAACAGAACTTAAAACCATATTAGATGCCCAACTTATAGGACATTTCATTTGTAGACATTTATAGAATAATATATTATTTGGTCACTCATACAAGGAATTTATAAACTGTCATTTTTTGGACACAAATAACTATTTTCACTAGAGTTAAATAAAAGTATTTATCATCATTTATATAATTATAATCATATTTATTTATTATAGGTAAAATTGTTCCCTTATCCCAATTTGTAAGCATTTTAAATTGGCCTTCAGATGGTAATGAAACTTGAACCTTCCTTATATCAATCACACACAAAAATGTTTCTGTGGGCCTGACCCAGACTGGAGCATAGACCCAATGGCACAGTATATCTCTGTGTGCCTTCACCATGTGTATGCCCTGACAGAAGGGTGTGAAACTGCAGAAGCCAACACTCCACTGCTACATGTGAATGCTTTACTAATTGCTATGCAGTGTTACATATGCATTGTCATTTTACAAAAATCATTTTCCATTTTATTCACTATGGGCCTGATTCACACTTAAGAAGCTTCTGCTTCTTATGTGGCCGAAATGACCTACTGCGCATGCGTAGCAGGTAATTTATGCTATCTACATAGCTAGTGTAGAGCCGCCTCTGGGCATTTTTAGGAAGTAGTGGGACGGGGGAGGTATATAGATTAGCCGGGGAGGGCTGGCAGTGCCGCCGAGAGGTATGTGCGTGTATTTACGCATGCATGTAGCAAGGCCACACCCACCAACACCCACCAACACCCACGACACTCCCCTCTCCCAGCCGTGCAATCATAGACTTATACCTCTATAGACCACTCTGTTCTTTACGTGTGTACTTGCGTATATGTCTACCGTATGTGTGATTCTTTATAGCCGCGCCTTGAAGCGTTCATTTAAATGCCTCCCCCCACCCACTTTCATGTTAATTTTCAAGTAAGTATTTCTATGCCGCCCATCCGTACGTATGTTCCCAAGTGCGATTCACATGTCCGTGTCTAAAGCACTTACATGCGTATATTCTACGTAACTTGCATAAATAAAGTTACTACGCATGCGCAGTTAAAACATGCCTAAAAATACGCACACAACTCTGCGTAAAAAAGGATCTGTGAATACGGTCCCAAGGCAGTGAGGTTATTGGTGACCTGGATGTGCTACATTTCCCATCCACCTCTGTGATGACCACATTGCAATATGGAATCCATCCTTCATATTAGTAACACATCTTTTCTTGTTTACTGTTTAGAGAAAATCACACAAGAGGTGTAGCTAGGAGTGTGGGTATACTGTGTGTCATTCACATTTACCTTCCATTTACCAAAGCTGCTCCTGAGAACTCTGACAAGTGGTTAGGAGCTGCAATGCTGGTTGATTATTTGGCATAACAAGCTGAAATAAATCTACACTCAGACATCTTCAGGCTTTAATTTGTATACTGATTGATTCTATAAAGGATGTACAAAGTTTCATTTACAGACATTTTATGGGGGGAAAAAATGAAAAGACTTCAAAGAAAACAAATGTTCTTTTCATGATATTTAGATAATGAACTCATTTGGCTTTGTGATGTGTAGATAGTTGTCTGCTTTGCTTATAATTGGAAATGGTTTCTGTCATATTCGGTTGTCTCTGATTGAAGCCGCAGTCCATTAGTTTTTAGCCTCTTTGTTATTTGCAAAACACTTTAACAAAAGATTCATGCTTGCTGCCTTTATCAGCATTCAGTTTTGTGATCCTATAAAATGAACGCCACAGTCAGTTTTAACTCCAATATGTCATGAGTGCACAATATTAAGCCCATTTGTAAAAGACTTGATCAGACTCTGGATTCTGCACACACTGTGGCACACTGTTAACATAGGCATACTGCATTAAACTTAATGCAGATTATCGGCCATATGGTCACCATGTTAACCTGTACTGTCGGTTTACACTAGCAAGTAAAATAGCCATATGGAGAAAGTCCAGAGCGACTGGAAGAAATTGTTTAGTACAATTCAGTTATTATACCTCGTGCTGAATCTGACATGATTCTGTAAAATGTATTGTCACTCAAACATTTTACTCATGGTTGCCTACTTTAGAAAAATCATTTCAGGGAGAAAAGTAAAAAGTATAGGGGCGGTTCCTGTGTTGCCAGGGGGCGGTCCCTTCAGCCCCCCTCAGTATTCCCCGTCATGTGCCTCCAGCCACCCTCAGTATTTGCCATCATGTGCATCCAACCACCCCTCAGTATTCCCCATCATGTGCCTTAAACCCTCCTCAGTCCATCACATCATGTGCCTCCAGCTCACCTCAGTATTGCCCATCATGTGCCTCCAGCCCACCTCAGTATTGCCTATCATGTGCCTCCAGCACCCTTTTGCCCATTAAGTGTCTCCAGCAGTATTCCCTCCCCATTATGTGGCTCCAGCCCCCCTCAGTATTGCCCATCATATGCCTCCAGCCCCCCTCAGTATTGCCCATCATGTGCCTCCAGTTCACCTCAGTATTGCCCATCATGTGCCTCCAGCCCACCTCAGTATTGCCTATCATGTGCCTCCAGCACCCTTTTGCCCATTAAGTGTCTCCAGCCCCTCAGTATTCCCCATCATATTTCTCCAGCCTCTCCCCTTTTTACTTACCTTGCCTTTCTCCTCCGCAGCGCTCTTTCTGCTTACAGGAAGTGCTCATACAGGAAGTTCCTGTATGAGCTGCTACAGCTGTTACATAGAGCAATGTCGCGCCGGCCCTGCCTTCTAGAAGAAGGCCAACCATCTCTGCAGAAATCTACCAATCAGGCCTGTATGGTAGAGTGGCCAGACGAGATCCACTCCTTAGTAAAAATCACATGGCAGCCCATCTGGAGTTTGCCAAAATGCACCTGAAGGACTCTCAAACCATGAGAAGCAAAATTATATGGTCTTAAAAAAATTGAACTCTTTGGCATGAATGCCATGTGTTATGTTTGGAGGAAACCAGGCACCGCTCATCACCAGGCCAATACCATCCCTATAGTGAAGCATAGTGGTGGCAGCATTACGCTGTGGGGATGTTTTTCAGTGGTAGGAACTAGGAGACTAGACAAGATAGAGGGAAAGATGAATGCAGCAATGTACAGAGACATCCTGCATGAAAACCTGCTCCAGACCACTCTTGCCCTCAGACTGGGGCAATGGTTCATCTTTTAGCAGAACAACAACCCTAAGCACACAGCCAAGATTTCAAAGGATTGGCTTCAGGACAACTCTGTGAATGTCCTTGAGTGGCCCAGCCAAAGCCCAGACTTGAATCCGATTGAACATCTATGGAGAGATCTGAAAATGGCTGTGCACCGACGCTTCACATCCAACCTGATGGAGCTTGAGAGGTGCTGCAAAGAGGAATGGGCGAACCTGCCCAAAGATAGGTGTGCCAAGCTTGTGGCATCATATTCAAAAAGACTTGAGGCTGTAATGCTACCAAAGGTGTATCAACAAAGTATAGAGCAAAGGCTGTGAATACTTATATACATGTGATTTCTTGGTTTTTTTATTTTTATAAATTAGCAAAAATCTCCCAAAAACTTTCACGTTGTCATTATGGGGTATTGTGTGTAGAATTTTGAGGGGAAAATATAATTTATTCCATTTTGGAATAAGGCTGTAACATAATAAAATATGGAAAAAGTGAAGCGCTGTGAATACTTTCCAGATGCACTCTACATAACTTGATTTTTTAAAGCGATTTTAAATCGCTTTTAAATCCCAGTCGATATGCATCGATCTTTCAAGGGCTAAATCACTGTACTTTTAATGTATTTGTGTATGATTTTGGGACACTGTATTTTTTTTTTTCACCTGATACAGCCCAGCATGCTTAGAAGGCTTAACATGCTGATATTACTACAAGGCTCAGCAATGAGCCTTGTAGGTCTATCAGCGCAGCCATTCTAGGCATTCCAAACATACTGCGCTTGCCTTTGGGACATAGAAAAACACATATCAAATATATTGACATTTGTTTTTCTGGTACATTGTGGGGAGCTCAATGAAAGCGCACCACACAAAAGGCGCTTTGATTTTCAACGTTTTGCCGACGAACAAAAGGCGATTTAGTCAAATTGCCTTTAGTGAATACGGTGATTTGTATTATTTATATGGCAAACATCTGGATGATTTCTGTCCATCTATGTTTGCCTGGTCAATTTTGCTATAGGCTAAAGTCCCAGGACTTTGCCTTTAGTGAATACGGCGATGGCATAATCGCCAGCAAAGTCCCGGGACTATGGTCTTTTTTGGCAAAATTGACTTTAGTAAATATACCCCTAGGTCTGGATCTGTCCGCACATAACTCACACATAGCTGTGAATACGTTCCTATGTTTGTGTATAGTTTTTTGGTGCAAAATAAATAACAGTGTTGTAAGCCATTGTGCTTGAGGCCTCCTCCCTCCTGCACTACTTCATGCTGTAACAGTTGTTTTAACATGGAAACAAACATTGTGCAACATTTTGCAACAATTG
The DNA here is from genome assembly GCA_011038615.1 of Limnodynastes dumerilii. Taxonomy (NCBI): domain Eukaryota; kingdom Metazoa; phylum Chordata; class Amphibia; order Anura; family Limnodynastidae; genus Limnodynastes; species Limnodynastes dumerilii. The sequence continues at coordinate 873,936 of WWET01000141.1, read as the reverse complement.
TCACGTTGTGTAGTGTGGATATATGGGAAGTATTTACAGACTATATTGGACTTTGGACTTTTAATGTGAGATACAAAGATAAAGGATTTACATTAAGGATACAAAAGTAAACATTGCAGTACTTACTATTCCCACGCAAGACAGAAGATTTGGATAGTTGCTCCTCTACCGACATGGCAGCATCATCAGCAACTTTGGCCGGTTCACACGATGCAGGTACAGCACATTCTGAAATGCCATTTGAGTCGGTGTTACAAGAATAGTTTTCCAGGGTGCAGAGTCTAACTATCTGGTGATGTTCGCCAGAGCGCCTGATGGTGGGGGCTGCGCCCCAAGTAGCAGGTCGCAGTCCCCAGTGACCAAACTCGTATGGGGAGGAAACAGACCACCAAGAGATATAAGTAGAACTGGGACAATACGGATACGCCAAGAAGGCGGAACAGAGGTACCCCCAGGCAGGACGAGCAATGGAGAGAGAGCTGAAGGTGAGCACCCCCTAAATTACCAGTACAGAACTGGAACAATAAGGAGCAACAGAGGAGCACAATACCAGTACTAAACTGGATATAAACAGTGCAGGGAGAGTAGATCAGAACAAGACAGGACCAAAATACCAAGGGGTGCAGCTACAGCATAAACCCAAAATGGACAGGAGAGTAGGTATGATGTGAAGTAGGAGAGACACAGTACCAGCACAAGGCTGGATATAGTTTGTGCAGGTAGAATAAGCACAGTCTGTGAATACAGGAGTATACAAGTGGTGCAGGTGGAAATAGCACAGCAGTTAACCAGTTCACGACTGGAGTATGCAAAAGTGCAGATGGAGTAAACACAGTGGTTAACCAGTTCAGGATTGGGGTATACAATAGGTGCAGCTGGAAACAGCACATGTACCAGCATAAGATATAAACTGACACTACAAATACAGAGAAAGGGGCTAGCACACAACAAACAGCAGGTAACTTCACTCACACCAGGAACAATAATCAAGGCAAGACAGAAATCCAGGGCACACAGGAGAAACATAGCAGGGAAACCAAGGGCACTCAAAATCAGAAGCTAGGAACAGAATTCCGACAGGAACACTAGAAGCATGAAGCTGAGCTAGTAGTTAAAGCTATGACAAGCAGGGAGTCTATCAGGTGGCAGCTATTTAAGGAAAGAGCCACATCCCTATTGGCTGCTGAATAGACGCAGCCAGAACTTCAGCTAGGGAATCCCAGCTGTGAGGTAATCAGCTAGGATCCCTAGAGAAAAGGAATGCTGCAGGGGAAATCAGGACCGGAATTCCCTGCTATAGTACAAAGACATAATTACACATTGCTGCCATATGCAGCGATTAACAGTCGGACTGATCAACCATGCTGGGGTCTTCGGCAGTACCAGATGAATCCAACGGTGGGTCATCAAACATGTGGAGACGAGAAGTGTGATGCAACGCTTGATTGCGACTGTTCCTATTCCGAAGCAGGCAATGATGATGATAATGCCACGGGATTTAAGGACACTGTATTTCCAAACACTTCATTACACTGGTCAATCAATGACCATTCAATATGACCAGCTCTGCTTCTCCTCCTGCTATCAAGCACTTTGGAGTATTGCTTGCTAAGTGATTTTAGCTTGTTCAGCACCTGCTGCTGGAACTTCTCTATTCCTTTCTCTAAACTTTTCAGCTATATTAAAATATATGTGACCGTCCTTCACAGTTCCCGTTATTTGGGTTCTTATTTGTTTCTCCCCTCTGATGGAGAGCAACTCATCATCCTCATTTCTCCACTGATCCATTATGTCTGCTAGGGCGGTGGCAGCTTTAAAATGAAATCACTCTCCAGTGCCGTTTACCAGTGGCAAGTGAAGATCATGGAAAGATATCAACACAGAAACAACCTATCTGGAATTTGGTCAGAATTGTCCAGGTCAGAATCACAAGAAACAGTCAACAGAAGGTAACAGAACACTGAAAAATTGGAGCCTAATACTTTACAAAACTATACACAAAGCAGGTTTAGGTACACAGTTTGTTATGAGAGGTCAGCTGTTACATTAAAGCAAGACTACCGGCATTAAGGGAATACATGGAAAGGGAAGATGTGGTGGTTATAGAATCTGGTAGGTGACAGGCAAACTTTAGGTTTAGAGCATGAGAATATATCTTATTTATATTTATTTGTGTGTATGTATATATATATATATATATATATATATATATACCGGTATATATATTTTAATCATATTCTCCCTTTTAATCATATCTCCCTTTTCTACTTCAAGCTAGCTACACAGATGGCGGGTGAGACAATAAAAGTGTCATCTCCATTGTATATCCAGCCTGTGTTTTTCTCACTGATGGTGATGAGGGTAATGATGTACAGTACATGTTGATCACTCTGGGACTAAATGTATACCTGATCCCCATCTTGATGTGCTAACTCAGGCATTGTCATTGCTAGTTAATGATTGTTTTAATACCTCAGACTCCGCACCTGCCACAGCTATCACAGTCATGTCAAGGAAAGTATTACAAAGAGTAATGCACAAAAAAAAGGCTTTCAAATCACATAAATTATAGCTTTAAAGGAAAATCAGTAATACTTTTAACATATTCTGTGCTGCAAGGACAGACCTTCCAGCAGCTCATATGCATTTTTACAACTAGAATTCTTGCTGGACTATATTTCAAAGAGAACATTAGTAATTAAATTAATAACTATTGACCAGTTCTAGGTTTCTATGCAGGTGAGGGAGAACCACTCCCCTCACGCACAAGGACATACGTTTTCTAACCCCTAATTTAAATAATCTGCGGCATCCTCACGCAAAATGGGCATGTGTAGTAGTTGGAGAGAAATTAGCATGATCTCACTGTACTGTAAGTATATAGGGCCAGTTGGCCCCCCACCTAACCAAACAAAATTTACATCAGTGCTGCCTTCAGTAATGATACAGAATAAGTGGGCAAAATACCCCTCTGACCTCCCCACTCCACCCTGTCATGTCCCTGAGTATCACATGCCATCAGACCCCTCCACATTTCCTTTAAATCTCCCTCAGACCATTCTACATGCCTTGGGATTTGTGATCAAAAGCGTCAACAGTTACATATACAGACAAGACTGATGGCCTTTATGAAGAAACACTGCAGCACCTTGCTGAGTACTTACTTACCTCTTCAAGGGCCGTATGCAGAGCTCCGGCCGCATTGCATTTGCGGACGGAGTTTTCAGAAAAGTGCTACTGCGCATGCTCAGTAATTTTGCAACGTAATCTTAAAGACCGCGTATACGCAATCTACGTTGCAAGAAGTAACGTAGATTACGTTGCAAAATTACTGAGCATGCGCAGTAGCACTTTTCTGAAAACTCCGGCCGCAAATGCAATGCGGACAGAGCTCTGCATACGGCCCCAAGTCTCCTCAGTGTCCTCCCAGTTTTGTACACTGCACTGCACAGCACTGAATCTGGCCTCAGCCTAGAAATGTCTCCAAAGACTGATGATGTCATAAGTCTCATAAGACTTAATCAGCTCCGCTGCACCATGCACTTAACATGGCATGTGCTGTGCTATGGCTAAACGCTAAACTGTGTTTAAAAGCTTAGTGTAGCATCCAACCACATCACAAATACCGTTCCTGTGATGTACTGGTGCCGACAGGGCCGCTTTCATAATTTGTGGGGCCTGCGACAAACTAGAGGAGCCCCGCCCCCTATGTGATGTCATTGGTGGCATCACATGGGCGGGGCCCCGCAGACCTGCGTTACCATCTTGTCAGTGTGCAGGGCAATTCTTCCCTGCGCATTAGCTCTGTAATTATGGCGGGCCCCCATCAGCTGCGGGCCTATCACAGTAGTCTCGGCTGTCCCCCCCTGATGGTGGCCCTGGGTGCCGAGGCTGCAATTACCTGGACTGTGTGCAGCCAGAGATTCAGAGGGAGGGCTAAGTCACCCATGTTAATTTTCCTCTTCCCATGTAGAGGAATGGCTTTTCATATCTGTTTTGCAGAAGTCTTGATCCAATCCTAAGCTATGTTACATGCCAGATTTGTAGAAAATTTCTTTTTCATCCAAAGCAATAAAAAAAAGGAGAAATATGGCTAAACATTTTGCCCCATTTATAAGGCCACAGGAGGGATAGATATATTTCCATATGTTTTTTAGGAACATGCTTTAAGTTATATGTAACAGAGAATTTGTGTGAAACACACTTCATGCAACAATAAATTTCAGAAAAACACGTTTACCTCTAGCAATCACTGTGCCTACGTATTTCATTTAAGTCATATGTGCAGCCATGGTGAACACAGGCCCAGCGACAGGAAGGGGCAAGGAATATATTTTTGTTATTTTAAAGAGGTGTCTCTATTGTGCATGATGCCTACTGAATGCTTTGCAGTGTATATTTTTTTTTTCTCAGTAAAGTACATTTTTGTATCTATATCTCTCTGACCACATCAACAGAAGTCAGTATTTGAAATATGATACAAAAGGATTTTATTAATTCAAAGAATAACTGTGAATGAATTAATAATGGACACATGTCCAATTAAAAAGATCATGCCAGCCGTATGGGCCATTGAAGTAAAACATATGGGACTGGATTCACAGATCCATATTTACTACGTGCATGTTTTTACGCACGCACGTAGCAAGGCAACACCCCCTCGGCCGGACGGGTTTTCAGTGACTTCCGCCTCCTTAGGGCACCCTTAAGTCTATGTGTGTACTTATGCGCGTTTGCTACTTACATACGTGTGTATTTATCTAACCGCGCCCTCAAATACCCATTTAAATGCTTCCTCCTGCCCACATTAACGTAACTTCTACCATCCGGATAAAACCACGCCCCTCCGTACATATGTCCCTAAGTGTGACTCACAAGTCTGTGCCGAAAGTACTTATGTGTGTAAATACTACGTAATGTGCGTGGAAAAAGTTACTACGCATGCGCAGTTAATCCGCTTCTACAAATACGCACGCAGCCCCGCGAAAAAACAGTTCTGTGAATACGGTCCATAACGCAAAAATAAATCAATATATATTTAGATCCTCAATGTAACAGTGCATCATGGGTGGATTTGTTAGCTATATTGCTGCACAATGTTTTATTTTGTTTTCATATTTTTCTCTTATTTTTGTGTTTTTTTTCTATTGTTTTTGTGCACCTTATTATATGGATTACTATTATATTATTTTGTATGATAGATGCTGTTTGATAAAATTAATTTGCCTCCCCCTGAAATTCAACATGGTTTTGCTCAGGTGTAAGATTTCAACCTGTTTATTCTTATTTTTGAAACTCTGTATACTGTCCACGTTTTTTCTAAAGTACATATTGTCACTTTTAAATGCAGTACAGTGTTTGCAAGCTTAGACAAAGCATATGCATTCACTACACATTTCACCACATCTTAGTATGCTTCCAGAAAAAAAAAGCTTAGCATCTTACCAGGTATATGTTAGGTATATCACAAGTGTATATCATACAGCTGTGACAAGACAGTTTCAAGAATGATTACTTAAGTCACATTATCCTGTTTATAAACAACATAATGAAGTATCATGCACACATGAAATTATACTGTCTTTGTTCTCTTTTGAAAAAAGACAATATGTAATTAAATAAAAATATGAAATAACAAATGCACATGAAATTATATTACTTTCAACCGGCAAAATGTTATGTTTTAGCCTTACAAAAAGGAGATGTTAATCTACTATGCAATATTATGACAAATACATTCATGACCTCTTCCTCTCTAACAACCTTAACCTCTTTGCAATAACAGAAACTTGGCTTACTGAATCAGACACTGCCTCACCTGCTGCACTTTCAGATGGTGGACTCCCCTTTACTCATGCCTCCAGGCCTGGAGACAAACGGGGAGGTGGAGTCTTTCCCAAAATTGCCCTTCACTTTCTTTTACATCCTTTGAAGTACATGCTGTGTGCATCTTCAACCCTCTCCCCCTGCATGTAGCTGTGATCTATCCCTCCCCCCCAATTGATTTTGCCATCAATTTCATCAGCACTTCTCTACGTGTCTCCCTCATTTCTTATGATCTGAGGGCTGGATCCAGAACAACATCCGTCACCCATAATATGTCCATCAGATGGTGAAAATAGCTACTGCGCATGCGTAGTAACTAATTAAAGTACTCTACATATCGTTTCATTACGTAGATTGCGTATATGCCTTTCCACTATTTGTAGGAGTACCACAAGGCTCAGTCGTGGGTCCATCGCTCTTCTCTATATATACCTTATCCCTTGGACAACTAATAAAGTCATTTGGTTTTCAATATCATCTCTATGCAGAAAATACAAATAACTACCAATCCACCTTTGATCTATCATCAACTGTGCTGTCCAGCGTAACTGAATGTCTTTCTTCCATTTCATCCTGGATGTTCTCCCGCAATCTCAAACTTAATCTTTTAAAAGGGAAGCTACCCACTTGGTCTCTCTATTTCTGTTGACAACACGTAAATATTCCCTACGCTTCCAGCTTATTGCCTAGGTGTTACACTTGACTTTGAACTGTCCTTTATGCCCCGCATATATTCTGTTTCTAAATCCTGTTATATACACCTAAAAAACAATCACCTTTCTCACCCATTAAAACTATCCTCTACTCAAACTTTCAAGCTCTTCCTTAAAACTCACCTCTTTACACAAGATTATCAAATTCTTCAATTGTCTTAAGCTTTATTTACCATATTAACAACCACTTTGCATTTCACTTTGCCTTTCTATTACATTTTTAACACAAAGCCGCACACTCGAGATCTCTGCCTTGGGGGTACCAGTTAAAGATAGATATCACATTGTTAAACAATGTTTAGTGTTTGCTTTGAAGACTATGGGCCAGATCCTAGTTTAACAAAGCCTCTGTGCAATTGTAAAGTATTGTCTTTAATTTGTATTTATATTTTAATACTTTAGTGTTTTTGGTTTCTGTGCATTAGGTGAAGCTTGTTGCATAATATATTTATTGTTGCTGTTTGGTTTAATTTTTCTGGGTAAGGTTTAAAAGGTAGTTTTTTGATTTTTTATTCTTGTAGTTAATTAGCAGGCTGTGGTAATTGAATAGGTCATTGGGTGTTATATAAAGGAGGTTTAGTTTGAACCTGCCAAGGTCTAACCTGCCTGAATTTCATAGCCTGGATTTCTAAGCATTGTTTTTCAAAGCATATTGGAGTTGTAACTGGAGTTTGAACTGGATTTGCCCAGGATTTGGGCCCATTTAAAATTAGTTGTGTGATTTGTTGGTAAAGCAAAGTCTGCTGATTTTTTTTCCATCAAAAAAACCTAGGATGTCTGCTCTTGTGCATTGCAATGGGTGTGATGCTTTTTTTTGCGAGAGACAATTTGGAAACTCAGGTGTTGTCCAATCTGTCAGAGGATGTCTTTTTTGCTTGATGAGATAACTAGGATGCCAGGTGAGATATGCAGGATGTCTGCATCTTTGATGCCACCATTGCCTCAGAGAGTTCCCAGGAAACGTACTGGGTGGACTATGGTGAGGAATGCATGCATGAAGGTTCTAGTTGTGCAAGGACACATTGCACAGCCTCTGCCCTTGCATAACTCCTATGCAGCACTTGGAGGCCTGGAGAGCACTTCAACAGGTAATGTAGCGCATGAGGTGTTGAGGGAACCTGATGGTGAGAAAAGGGAATCCCTGAGAAGGACTGCACTTCTTGTGGGGGATTCTATTGTTAGGGGTATCCAGTTGGGAACAGGACCCGAAAATAGGAATCAGGTGAAGTGTTTGCCTGGAGCGACAGTTCCACGTGATAAAAAGCGCGTTTTAAATATTGTAAAGGCAGTGAGCAAGGAAAGGGAGGTTGATGTCATTATCCATCTTGGGACAAATGACTTAGCCAATGCTGGAGTTGTGGCTGTCAGATATGAATTTAGAAAGTTGGGAACTGCTCTTATACAGGTGGCAAATACTGTGACTTTTTCTGAAGTGCTGCCAGTATACAGATATGAAGGAGGTAGAATGTGACGCATTCATGATTTCAATCTGTGGCTTAGGAAGTGGTGTCATGAGGAAGGATTTGGGCTCATAGAACATAGCCATTCCACCTGGCAAAATAGGAACTTGTATAAAAAGGATGGCTTACACCCATCTTCTGTGGGACAGATATTCTAAGTGAGCAGTTTGAAGGCTTTATTAGAAACCATTTAAACTAGGAGAGGGGGCAGTGATACAAATAATAGCTGCTCCCCTAACCAAAAAGTCTTGGGAGGCCAGTCAATAATGACAGATAATATAGCCACCGCAACAAATGGAAAAGAAAATATAAAAAGCAATATAAACATATCTAGCAATAATAATGAACTGATAAAGAGGAGATTCATAATGCAACCTCGCAGAGCAATGTGTGCAAATGCTAGGAGCTTGGGAAATAAAATCCCTGAATTAA
>WWET01000141.1:851421-863188 GCA_011038615.1 Limnodynastes dumerilii | reverse complement strand
ACCCTCCAACATGACCCCCTCCATTCGGTACATAATACTCTGCTCCTGCTCTTCCTTCCTAATCTCTGATTGCAGTCACCTGTGTTATACTAGTTATTTGAATAGAAAGGTGTGTAACACAGGTGACTGCAATCAGAGATTAGGAAGGAAGAGCTGGAGCAGAGTATTATGTACCGAATGGAGGGGGTCATGTTGGAGGGTCTGCCTTAGGCTTAGTCTTTGTTGAGACGCCGGGACGCTGAGACTATCCGTGGCACCTGACGAGAGCAGTAATACTCTCGATGGGCCTGATCCAGACCTACGCCCGCAAGTGATTGTACGCCGTTCGGGAGCGTAAAACCGGGCTAAAAAACGCACTGCGTATGTGCAGTATGACAACTTCTGGTCGTCTGAAGGACATGAGTGTACAGCGAGCATATTTTGAGCGTATTTTTCGCCCAAGGGGCGTGCGTTTTGTACGACGATAGTCCGGACGCTCGAGTTACTACACAGAGGCGATAGCACATAGCACATAGCCATTTAAATTGTACAGTATGGGCGTGCTAAGCCCCGTACGACCAGCGTATCGGTACGAAAATTCGCACGGACGCTTGAAAAAGTTAGGGTAGGGTTCAGCCGTCGTAAGTCGGTACAATCAATGGGAGTGTCATGGGCGTGAAAGTTTATACGCCCGGGCGATCATACGCTACGCTCGCGGGCATAGGTCTGGATCAGGCTCAATATGCCATAATGACAAGGTGAAAAAAAAATTGTAGAGATTTTTTGATAATTCATCAAAAATAAAAAACCAAGAAATCACATGTACATAAGTATTCACAGCCTTTGCTCAATACTTTGTTGATGCACCTTTGGCAGCAATTACAGCTTCAAGTCTTTTTGAATATGAAGCCACAAGCTTGGCACACCTATCTTTGGTCAGTTTCGCCCATTCCTCTTTGCAGCACCTCTCAAACTCCATCAGGTTGGATGAGAAGCATTGGTGCACAGCCATTTTCAGATCTCTCCAGTGCTAGGAGCATGCTCACCAGGGTGCGGAGTCTAACCAAGGCCTGGTGTTCACTGGAGCCCCTGATGGTGGGTACAGGCTGTGCCACAGGGGAGTGGCAGGTCACGGCCCCCAATGGACACCACCTATGTGTGCGGGTAAGACCCTGAGACAAAACAGAGAGAATAACCCTTGTGAGATAGGACACCACAACGACAGACAAACAGTGCAACAAACAGGAGCTCTCACTCAAACAACCAAGGAACGGACACTATCAAACAGAGGCAAGGAGCAAGGGATGGATTGGACAACAAGAGACACAAAGGGCTGGATAAGGAATGGTCACTCAACAAATCAGTAAAGGCAGCAAAGCAGAAAAGAATCAAGGAGAGAGAAAGATAAAAGCACAGGGCAGCAGACACTATAACCGGCGGGACTAGTGTGTTCCCGTGTTTTAATTTACAGGGAGGCTGGCTAATCAGGTGGCAGAGACTGGACCAGCCTCTCTGGGCTAATTGGAGGGCGTCCAATCCGATGTTGTACGATGCTGTACCATCACTGGGAGCCAGGTAATAACTGTGTGCCGCAGCGCGAGGTAAGGAAGCATTCTGGCTGCCTAGCAGCCCAAACAGCTGATCGGCAAGCCAGGGGGAGGCGGAAAGCAACATATGCGGCAAGCACATGGCTAATTCGCATGCCCACGTGATGGCATGCAGGAAGAACGGGAGGACGCAGGCGCCGGAAGGAGCGAGGAGATGGTAAGGGCGTTACAAGCCGGACCGCGGCATGTAACATCGAGAGATGTTCAATCAGATTCAAGTCTGGGCTCTGGCTGGGTCACTCAAGGACATTCACAGAGTTGTTCTGAAGCTACTCCTTTGATATCTTAGCTGTGTGCTTAGGGTCGTTGGCCTGCTGAAAGATGAACCATCACCCCAGTCTGAGATCGAGTGCTGTGGAGCAGGTTTTCATCCAGGATGTCTCTGTACATTGCTGCATTCATCTTTCCCTCTATCCTGACTAGTCTCCCAGTTCCTGCCGCTGAAAAACATCCCCACAGCATGACGCTGCCACCACCATGCTTCACTGTAGGGATGGTATTGGCCTGGTGATGAGCGGTGCCTGGTTTCCTCCAAACATAACGCCTGGCATTCACGTCAAAGAGTTCAATATTTGTCTCATCAGACCAGAGAATTTTGTTTCTCATGGTCTGAGAGTCCTTCAGGTGCATTTTGGGAAACTCCAGGCACGCTGTCATGTGCTTTTTACTAAGCAGTGGCTTCCGTCTGGCCACTCTACCATACAGGCCTGATTGGTGCATTTCTGCAGAGATGGATGTCCTTCTGGAAGGTTCTCCTCTCTTCACAGAGGAATGCTGTAGCTCTGACAGAGTGACCATTGGGTTCTTGATCACCTTCCCTGACTAGGGCCCTTCTCCCCTGATCGCTCAGTTTAGACGGCTGGCCAGCTCTAGGAAGAGTCCTGGTGGTTCCGAACTTCTTCCATTTACGGGACCTTCTAAGCAGCAGATATTTTTCTGTACCCTTTCCCAGATTTGTGCCTCAAGACGATCCTGTGTACAGACAATTCCTTTGACTTCATGTTTGGTTTGTGCTCTGACATGCACTGTCAAGTGTGGGACCTTATATAGACAGGTGTGTGCCTTTCCAAATCATGTCCAATCAACAGAATTTAACAGGTGGACTCCAATTAAGCTGTAGGAACATCTCAAGGATGATCAGTGGAAACAGGATGCACCTGATCTCAATTTTGAGCTTCATGACAAAGGCTGTGTATACTTATGTACATGTAATTTCTTAGTTTTTGATTTTTAATAAATTTGCAAAAATCTCCCCTAAAAAATTTTCACATTGTCATTATGGGGTATTGTGTGTAGAATTTTGAGGGAAAAGTGTATTTATTCCATTTTGGAATAAGGCTGTGACATAAAATGTGGAAAAAGTGAAGCGCTGTGAATGTTTTCTGGATGCACTGTAGCAACCAATATGTTACAAGGCAATCAGAAGTACCTAGGTATTGTGGCTGATTGATTTACAAAAAAAAGTGTGTTATAATAGTTATTGTATAACGCTTTTCTTTCTTTTTTTAATTCTTTTTAGTGCTGATTGTAACTTTAGTACATTTTTACCAACCACCAGCACAAACAAGAAATTCATCTTCTGACAAGCGTATGTGTGTGTGTAGTTTTATACTAACATTATAATCAACTGTCCACATTTTAATCTTTTGACAATTTGACCTGTCGACATTTTGACTTGACTGAGGACATAACAACGGACAAGGTTAATGTATCTTACTATTCTAAATATATCTATATTTGTTTTCACAGAAAAATGCCAATTTTCTATGTACAGTATAAACATACAAGCTAGTAAAATATAGTGGCTGTGCAAAAATAAGTGTTATTAGGATACAGTGCCTTGTGCTGTAATTCACTTCGCAAAAGATTCCCAATATTTTACATTACAAAAGCATCATTTTTCAAATATGGCTAGTATAGATCAATGGACTCAGCTGTTATTTGCTTGTAAATGAATTCAGTATTCCAGTATTCGATTCAGTTCACAAGCTTGTTTTCTCTCAAAGGATAGCAGTTATTAAATTGAATTCTTTGGCTCACTTTTCAATTTTGGCTTATCTTCTACAAGTCATAATGCATTACAATGGAAGCATCAGTCATAACAGTGAATCTTATCAAATAACAGAAAAGTAATTTTTGTCCCAAACAATTACAACTGCATCTCATACGTGTCTGGCTTGTAATTAAAAATAATAAGCAAGTCTGTAAAACAATCAAGTTAAAAATATCTAGCGGATGCTTTAATTTCTTATCTCCCTGCCTGATACACTTTCCATTATTTTTTGCACTCACTTTTGTTTGTTTCATGTTAACAACCATCAGAGTAAATGTAAATGTGTTTAACATCTCAACATTAATTGCATTCTTACTCCTGTCCATGTGTTTGTTACTGTTGCAGTTAGGTTTCTCTTTAGTCTTAATTTTTGGTAAACATAAGGAATGTTAAGGAGAAAGCTATTAGCTGTGTGGCTAATTAAATCCTATTGAGGAGTTGTGTTATAGCATTGCGAATCCCCGCTGCAATGTCTCTTATTGCAAAAATAGGGACACCCGAAAGTTTACCAGGCTCTCTTTGTAGTGCCCAATAAAGATCAAACAACTTGCCTATAGTTGCCCTCAGTGTTAATCAGAGAGACAGTATGATATGATAAGATGAATGCTATTCAATCAGGACACTCCACACTGTAACAGTGTGTGGTGACAATGGACCTGATTTACACATTAATAGTGAATTAGCGAACGTACCTAAATATATGATAAACGAGATCCATAAGAGTGATTCAGAGATAGTAAAGAATCCAGTTAACCGCACCGCTAGCCTTGGAACTGCTAAGTACGCATGGTTCGCTATAAGCGTAGATTTAAGCACTGATGTTTTTCCTTCATGTAAATCACATAGAGGTCAGTTGATTCTTATAGTTAATTAGCATTCACTTATATGCAACTAAACACACTGTAATGTATAATCTATAATGTATTAAATGAACGTTTCAATTTTTTTAAATTTTTTTTTACAAATTTAAACTTGTCACCTTGTAGGTTTAACTCTTAATGTGCCGTGGACCCATGATCTACTTGTATAATGTTTGCACATAAATCTTTTTAGGATTTATTTTATTAATGATAAAAACACTTAAAAATAATTATGAATTTAATTTAACTATTTATGTTATATTATGTTATATTATGTTTATAAAAACGTTTATTTTACATTTTTTTTATTTATACATTATTTGTACATTAAAAATAATATATTACAAACAAAAATGTTTTTATACTGGAAAACTTCTTAATACATTAAAAGCATAATGTAAAGTCACATAGGCTAGCAATAAACCATATGTAGGTAAATCACCTTAAGAATGGCAGAGGGCTACCTTATCTTTTTCCGTGCGTATGTTAGTTTCCACAAGGCACTCTTACTTGTGTATCAGTCCTTAAGATGGCCATACACTACTGATTATCGGCACGATTTTGCAATTAGTTTATTATCGGAATTAATATTATTCAATTATTCAATGGTAATAATTCACCTGAACTCTGGACTTTTAATTGAGCACACCTGAACTCTGGACTTTTAATGGAGCTACATGTGGGCTTATGAGAAAAAACATTTATGGTCAAAAACGATTTTTTTTTTGGAGACGTTAAAAGGAGATGAAAAATCTGAGGCTTTTTACGTTTTATGACGATTGGCTGAAATGAAGAGGACTCTAGATGAAAAATTGTGAAGATTTTCGGGGATGTCATGCGATTTTCGAAAATCGCTCTAGTATATGGCCAGCTTAACTCCAGAGGAACGTCCATATTGTACATTAGGATCCCGTGTTCTACTCATTTGCATTAAGAGTCTAGCCACACATGTGGGACTCATTCTGTAATGAAGTTCGTTCGTTCATATCTGTAAATCAGTTGCCCTGTAGATTTTTTCAGTGTGCTTGGCATAGTGTGATTTAATTATTTTAAATTTGTAAGCTACAAAATCCAGCCTCTATCTGCTGATATTGATCACAAAGTACTGTTGTGTAATGTACATTTCTCTTGCTTTTTCTGTAGTGCTTGACATTGGAATGCACCTCTGTCATCTGGTCCCCCACTATCTCATTTGTCCAAGGAATAAATTTGTTGAAAACTTGGTATTTTTTTTGACATGTAACATTAACGCATTTACATTTTAGGGGTCCAGTGATTACGAATCGCCAGCCATCGCTATATTAAAAAAAAACAAAAAAAAACGTTGGATTTACTAGTCTGCTTTTTTGGCTAGCGATAGGCAGCAATTTTTTCAAGAATAAATCGCTGCGATTTTCTGTTTAAAATCACAGTGACTTTTAATAAAAAAAATTGCGGCCGATCATGGCACCTTTGAGTAAACTTTTTTTTTTTATCAAAAACGAAATTGTTTAGTAAAATGTGTAACACAGCATGCTAAGAACCCTTAGAATGCATGTGCTAATAGTACACAAGGCACAGAATGGCCATGTTTTTCAGGCCATGTTGCGCTTTATAGTACTGTAAGTGGCAACATGCCAAGAGTTAATGGCATGCTGCCATGACCAAAATGTTCCTCGATCCAAGTCAAAAATAAAAACAGTGGCCCTCTGTTATAATTAAAGCAGTAAATGTCCCCATCCTTAATATAGTTTTTCTAACCTGTTCCCTCTATAGGCAAAATGTAATGACGTGTCCCCACTGTTGCCAATATGTAATGTATAGTCCCCGATGTAATCTATATTTTATGTCCTGTCAATCTAACTAATTTCTGTAACTAGGTGTTTTGCATGAATTCTAATATACATTGGTAACCTTCGATGGTAAAAAAAAATATTTTATGCCTCTCTTTCTTGATTAAAATCCTGAAATATAGTCTTTATGATGCTACTGATTATATTGTTATGTTATTGTGCAGTGTTTTAATAAAAAATGAAACACATGAAGCATGTATATAAAAGAGCAATTCAAGCAGTTTGCAAATACTCACTGTTCAGAAGTCTTCAGTCAGGGCTGCTTGCTTCGGGACTCCTGTTCTCTAAATGTCTGTGGGTCCTGGTGTCGACCCTCCGGTGAATGAATATGGGCATTATAGGGGCCCTATTTATAAGGTGATCTCGTCTCTCACCCTATAAATAGGGCCCATGTAATGCCCATATTAATTTGCCGTTGGGACAAGCCAGAGTGCCAAGGATGGGGACATTTACTGTTTTAATTATAACAGAGGGCCACTGGTTTTTTCTTACTTGGATCAGGGAACATTTTGGTGGCGGCAGGCCATTAACCCTTGGCATGCTGCCGCTTATGTCACAGCAGTACTTATGGCACAGCACGGCCTGAAACACATGGCCTTGCTGCACTCGGATTTTAAGCTAGCAAAACACATGTAAAAGATATTTACATGTGTTTTGCTGGCACAGTGTGTGGCACTTTCTATGAAAGCACCACACACAGCTTTTTTGTAGCAAGTGGCCCAAGATTTTAGTAAGCGACACTTAGTAAATCTGGCGATTGCTATGTTTGACACTGAAAAAAAAATCGCCATTGCATAATCACCACAAAACTCCTGCGATTATGGTCGATTTTACCTAGAACGTGTGTGACCTATCTGGAGTTCTGACAGTAGCAACTCTGGATCGGTAGTACTGCAAATGAGCACACATTTAAAAAGGGATGTGTGTAGACAAAAGAGCTGAGAGGTGTAATGCAGAAGACTAAACAAGTTTGCATGTTTCATAGTATCTTTTACATCTTTTTTTATAATTAAGATATAATATATTTTCTTAATTTATGTGTTTAATTATAATAAAGGTTTTAGACATAATTAAATTAACCCAAATTATCTTTCATAAAGCAAAACAAAGTATATAAAAACAAATGCCTGAGCGAAATCTGCAGCAATGTGCTGCTATTCAATAATAATAATAATAATAATAATAATAATAATAATAATAATAATAATATAATTGTCAGTATAGTGTGTAGTGTATAGTGTAGTGCAGTGTTTTCCAGACCAGTCCTAATTCATGGAAGCAAACACTGGTGGAATGGTGGAATAGACACTTTGCTTTGCACCCATTGGACACATTACTCATAAAGGCTGTGACACTGTTTCACTCTGCAAATTTTATTGGGTTTACCACTAAGGATAAATGCCCCCTGGAACCGGAGGTGTATCCTGAAAAAGTTGTGACCTATTTACATGCTTGTTAGACATTTCCTATGTGAATGTCCACTCCACTTGTGAGTATATTTTACTTCATTTTGTCTACTTCATTGTGTCCCCCTTTTCTGCTTTCCTTCCATGCCCGCATGTTACCATCCTCATCACTGAGCAGAAGCTCTGGTAACTAGAGAGGATATCGCAGCTTACAGACGCCCAGGATACACAGCACCAGCTCAGTCTGTTTGGCCTGGTATCCAGGAGAGGGATCGGCGCTCAATACCAGACTCCGAAAACACGTGGCTGCTAGCACGGACCTGCCACTTGCCTCTGGAATCTCTGCGGTTGGACACAACAATTGCATAGAGACCACGGTCTCCCCGCTGCTTGTCCCAGACTTCTGAACCTTTTTGCCTACCAACATCGGGAAAACACCGTTGCTGATCACTGTCCTTTAGTTTACATATGGACAGTACACCAAAACAGTGAGCTAAAGTTATTTTCATTGATTTCCCTATCTACAGCGCTATCACTATTGACTCTCTGGAAAAGGCACAAGTGAAAGTAGGTCAAAGCGCTAACACTGTAGCTCACAGTCCTCCCCCATTGGTCTACTTAGACCCAAAAAACTTACGTAAACCAAGGTTGGATGGAGAGGGACTTAAAAGTTCTGTGTTTCTAGTAGCAGATATATACAGAGTAGGGGTGTCGGACAATAAATAACTTAATAATATATAGTAATATACGGTATCAATAAATAGCTTATTAAATAAATTGATAGGCAATAGGGATAAATAGAAATCAATTCATAGATGGATACAAATATATACAAGTAATATGGAAAAATGTATAGTTGAAACTGTCAAGATGGTGTATATTATAACTAGGATTAGATTCCTGCAAAGTTCATATGTTCCCAATGAATCAATTAGTCCACATAAAGTCCAAGTATTATTGTAAGAGATTATATTATGCCAGAGTAGCCCCTTCAAAAGATGCAGATCCAGGCCCCCGTGAGCTCTTCTGCCCCTGAAGATACCTCAATAGAAAAAACGGACAGATATCGATAAGCACATAAAAACATATAAATTTATTATACCTCAATCATATCTAAAATAAACATAATCTGATAAATATAGAGTTCATAGTAAATGAGGCAAGTTATTTATTTATTCATTTATTTATTTTCTGACACCCCTACTCTGTATATGTCTGTATATATCTGCTACTAGAAACACAGCGCTTTTAAGTCCCTCTCCATCCAACCTTGGACTATTGACTCTCTGTTTATATATTCTATTTGGGTTGTGTATGCCACCTTTGTCTAGGGTATAAGCTGCATAGTAGCTAAGTGTGTCTTGCGCTTTTATCTCCTTTTATTCTCTTTTTGGTCACATTACTCATAAAGCTTTGTAGTATGTGAGTTCTATGTGCAAAAGTATTTTTCCAGCATGCAAATTTTTTTATGAATTCCTTTGCACCGCTGACATTGCAACATGGTTTTGCTCATGTCTACTCTTACCCCTGTTATGCCCTTACTCTCAAAGGAGTTGGTCCAGAGTTACGCTTCTGTCTGTTTTTCAGTTGGAAGCACAGCAGGACTTCACACTGTGCATGCCTAGAACGGGCACAGAGAGATGGGCTCACTGCTCCCTTTTCGCCTGTGTCTGCATCTGGACGCTCTGCACTAGTGCAACAGGGAGTTGCACATTATTTAAATTAGAAAGGGGGCAGATTAGTGCTGCTACAGACGCATTAGCAAGTTGGATTTCCTGTGCTTGCACCTAAAATTTTACACCAGCTCAGAATGGTTTATCTATAAATAGCCTTTTTTGGATTTTGATATTTTTTAGGGCTTTAATATGTTTAGAAAGTAAAAATAAAAAAACATTTGTTACATGCTAATATAACACATGTGCATGTTACAAACAAATGCACCTTTCCCATGTTTTATTCGGAGCTGCAAAATGTTGGCATCCATGGCCCTACAACTCTGCATCCAGTCCAAACTCTGGGTCAGCCCCATTGTGCACATGTACAGTTTTAACAATCGCTGCGCTGACACCTAAAAAAAAAAAAGAAGTAAGTGCAGCTCTCTATCAGGTCTATTATGTTTTTGATGCATGACATTTGCTCCTGGTATCTCTTATATATTATTTTGTCTTCAGGCACGAAAACAAAATTGAGATTCAAAGCAGCGATTTCACAAAAGCAACTCTATTAAAGTGAAAAAGAAATTACAAAGACTTTCAGGAAAGAAATTTGAAAGCAAAAATGAGTACATTATTCTTTCTCTATGGAGACAATGAAAAAAATAGAGAGAGAAAAAAAACTGGCATTGAAACTTGAATTGCTTCCCTAAAGAGAAGAGCAGGCCACACTTGATTAAAGGTGCTGGCTAATCCAAATAGTTTAGCACATTTTTTTATTGCTTGTGTCCATCAATGCACAAACTGATTGCAGTAATTGGTTTGGTCTGTGGTAATCTGTGCATGGAATGTGATATTGTAAATCCAGTAAACTGCTGTTTATTTTCTTGTGCTGTGGCAGAAAGAGATATACAACATCTGCAGCATGTAAGTATGGACCTGATTCACAGGTAAGAAAATGCTGCTTTTTAGGTGTGTATATTTAAGAAGGGATATACTGAACATGCATAGTAACTTAAAAATGGGAAGACTATGAATCACAATTATGAACCTATTTTCTCAAGGTTCGTAATGACTTAAGAATGAAGGGGCGTGCCGGGAAAACTTAAAAACGAAGATAAGAAGATTGGTTGAAAGGAGCCATTTAAATGGGGAAATCTGGATGCGGTTAGGCAAAAATGTTCTTAATTAGCCGCCCTATGCACACAAGAACAAACCTTAAGATAAGGTAGCCCCTATGGCATTCGTAATTCGGTAAGAAGCTTAAAAGGGGAGTCACCTTGTTAATTTTTGCGTATAACTAAGCACCTAAATCATTCTTTGTTATGGTTTACCCCAACACTTTTAGCACTTTTAAAATCGCTGCAACTCGCGTGATTCCATTTAAATCGCTGCAAAATCGATTCTTTGTGAATTCCGCAATTTAAAGGAAAAAATCACGGCAAAATCGCCGCAAGATAAAACGATTTGAAATCGCAGCTTCAAATCATTTTTAGGAAATAGACCCCATAATCAAATTCCTAGAGGGCTGTAATTCATGGCCATTGATATGGTGAAGATGAACTGGAGAAGAGGGTGAAATCAAATAAATAAATACAAGTGAGATTAAAGCCCTGAAAGCACTCAATATCAATTTGGACATTCAGACAATCATACTTTATGAATCCTATATAGTTCTAAAAGCTGACCTATTACAATACCTTTCTACTACTACTACTTCTAAGAGAGGAAAGTTACTCCTGGGCTAAACCATGTTGATTTCTGGGGAGTCATATTGCATCTGTTGCAAACAATAGTAGAGATGGAAGGTGATGTTTCCAATCCCAAGTCTAAATAGCAGTGTAATGGTAAAGCTGGTCAGTATGGGGCTGATTCAGAGTATCGCATCCGTGTGAATTTCACACGGATGCAATGCTTTTTGACAGGTCTGCGCATGCGCTACATGCGGAAGGAAGTCGGATTGCTGGCGGATTTTATGGTATCCGCCCGCATCCGATTCCGACTGCAAAGGGGGTGTGCCAGGATATTTAAATGAGAAAATGTTCGGTTTTCTCATTTAAATATACCCTGAGCACGAGTCCGCTTGCATGCGGAAATAGCCCTACGATTCCACCATCTCAGAGCTGGTGGAATCGTAGGGTCAGCTCAGCAAAAGTTTAAAAAAAAAAAAAAAAACCCTCAGGATTCTAAAAATTAACCCCTTCCCCCAGACCTTGGCCATTTAGTCTTGTAAAAAAAAAAACTGTGCCCGCTACATAAAAATGAAAAAGACTTCACATGTCCCCACAAAGATCTTAAATACATTACAGCAGTGCCCCATAATAAAAAAAAAAAAATGCCACCGGTGCCCCATCATAACTAAAAACAAATGCCACCGG